>OZ004584.1:4794166-5389052 GCA_963924555.1 Crambe crambe | reverse complement strand
TGGGGGGGCCATGCCCCCCCCCCCCCCCCCCCGGTCCCCCTTTTCCTCCGCCTATGACTAGTACTATATTCATGAGCCTAACCATAACAGCATTCATTATAAACAACAATGGTGGATTCCCTGGTGAATTCCCTAACACGAGGGTACTTTACCTTCTTGTAGAAAATCTCTAACCCATGGTATGAAAATTCATAATTACTCAGAACAAAAGATGGAGAAGGCACACCTGTCAAACAGATTCCAAATCCCAGGAAGAAAATTTCTGGGTGTGGCAAGGTCACATGACTTCAAAAAATAAATAATGCTGATTTTGTGAGCGCAGCACAGGCCCCCCCCCCCCCCCCCCCCCCCCCTCTTAAATTTGGGAAATATATATATACACACAGAAAAATGAGCAATTAATGTCAAACTGATACTCTTCTTGTAATAGCTACTTCCACAATTTCCAGATCACTCTCAGTAAAGTAC
Source organism: Crambe crambe (assembly GCA_963924555.1). Taxonomy (NCBI): domain Eukaryota; kingdom Metazoa; phylum Porifera; class Demospongiae; order Poecilosclerida; family Crambeidae; genus Crambe; species Crambe crambe. The sequence goes on along the minus strand of OZ004584.1, from coordinate 5,388,584 downwards.
AATTCTTTAACTCGATACACAATTGGCATTTACTTATGGAGAAATAGCCAACAATGAGTCTTCCAAAAGCAAGTTAAAAATTTCTTTCGTGCTCCACACGGGAGGGGGCACATCCTCCTTCCACCTCGCTGTGGCCTATGGCCATGCAGTTGTCTATAGATCCACTTTCCCTTTGTCCCCCCTTTTTTCTATACCCCAGGTTTGCCCCCCCCCCCCCCCCCCCCCCCCCCCCCCCACAGTAAAATTTCTGTATTATTATACAGCTCTGTATTATAATCCTCTCTATGCAGCACACAGAACTCAGCAGAAGCTCGTGCATTCAAAAGATGTTATTCATCTTTACACTCATTCCTATCCTCACTTGGACCCACTGGATGCTTACCTCTAGCCTTGGAACTCTCTATGAATGATCTTGCTGAGAAGTTACTAAGCTTGGTAAGCTCTGATTCTGAATCAGCAAATACCACTAACCAAGTCAAAGTACAGAGCCACGCTGAACATGTAAATGAACTTCACACACAGGATAAAACCCTAGGCCAAATGGTTTTCAGGCATGATTTGGAGTATAATGGCAAGCTAGATCCAGAAAATCAATTTTGTCTAGAAAGATCTTCCATTTTCAGAAAATGCATCATGAATGGAGATTTAGCCAAATCCATATCCGAAATACACACTATTTTAAACGACAACACCTTAGAGAAAAGTGTTGTAGCATATTTCATGTGTTATCACTCACTAGTCCGTTCTCATAAGGGTGATTGTGAAGAAGCTAGAAATGAATTGATACTAGCACTGCGACTGAATGAAGATAATTTGGACACTGACAATGGATTACTGGTGCATGGCAGAATATACAGAATATTGGCTGGACCTCTCAGGGCCAATAAAGAATTTGCTCTAGCTGAAGAATACATTCGGAAAAGTATACACTATCTAGAAAACGCAGTGCCATCCTGTGAATCAGCATGTGCTTATTTGGAGTTAGCAATAATTCTTCAGAGGAATGACAAGGGAACTGACAGACATGAAGTGAAATGCTTAATCGATAAGGCCAGAAGTTGCATCAACAGCTGTAAAGACACAAAACGCAGAGAGTTCATGATTCCAATGTTAGAAATTGAAGCAGCTCTATTTCATTTCCATGCCTTTGATACTGGAAAGGACGAGTCCTCTCCAAAATTAAATTTAGTTAGTATGAGAGACATTGAAGAAGGCAGAGAAAAACTCAAAATATCTCAAAGATACACAAATATAAAAGGATCCAAAGCTAACAACGTTTATCAGATAAGACAAATGGTAGCAATAGGATACCAGTATGTCCATGAAAAAAAGTATGGTCAGGCTGCTGACACAATGCAACAAGCCTTGATGTGGAGCAAAGAATCAGATGAACATAGTCTTCGCATACGAGAAACCTGTGAAGTGTTTAAAAGTTTGAAAGCAAAAAGAGAAAACTGAAGTCTGTATGCTGCTCTTCACTTATTCTACTGTCATCATCATTGCTATTATTATGATCGAGGTGCTATAATCATACTGATAGAATATAGGAAAGCTGTCGTAAATACTCAAATTATCGTGATCAATTGATCTGTCATCATCATTGCAACTACTCGATTATTGTGATGTTATTAACAATTTTCCCCACACAGTCGAATCGCCAACGTCATTTTTCTATTTAACAACTGGAAGTAATGTAATGGGTGCAATTTTTATTCCTCAAAAGAAGCATGTGTGTTGGTGTGCTGGTTACTCTCCACTTATGGCTATCATGGCTTCTGGAAACTTTTTATATGAAATTTTAACACATGAAAATTAATCATGGCTGATAAAAATACTAATTACGGTCAAAACCATTTCTCCTCTTCAGTGTAAGACATGGTATATATTATCTTATATCAAAAATCAAACTTGTTTCAATAAAGCGTGTGCATGCATGATCAAACAAAATTTCTGACTTCTCTGCTGCCATACTACATCAGCTGTTCACCAAAATAGTTGAGTCTGTAGAAATGTATCACCTGAATCTAGGCTCAGGAAAGATCAAGTACTCTTTCCATGGGGGAAATGTTTTCTTGGGGTCTTGCAATGAAATAACATCAAGTAATTTTGTGAAAAGTACGAATTTGCATCACATTAAAAAATTTGCAGGCAGGATGCACTATCCTAATTCAAAATTTGACCATTCTCTCCACTGGTACTTTCAGCCTGTACACTTGGACTAGGTGCACTCGCAGCTTCAGGAAGTCTAATGATACTACGACTAGCTACTTCATAAGCATGCATCATTACCTTCTTAAATAAACCTTCCAGTCGAACCGCGCACGTATTATTTTTGCAAAATTTAATTTCCAACCGGAAGTGGGTGGAGTCGAATAAAAGCCAAGATGGCGAAAAGTGCACCTGCTCTCTAACAAGCGTCCCCAGCATGCAGCTTATCTGACCGGTTAGGACTTATACGAGCTCATGCGTAGGTTAAAAAAGGAAACTTTTCATTTATGATGGGCTAAGAGTTTGCAAAAAGCTCTCAAGAGGGAGTAGAGGTTTTAGAGCTGGACATGCCACTGGCTACTACTCTCTGTTTCACACTTTCTCCCTTACAGCGTTCAACAGGTAAGCGTGACAGTTATGATATTCGCTGTGAATAAAGATAAATTATCATGTTATAATAAGATGCAAGTGAAATGTTTGCAAAAGATGCAAAACAGAAATGTGCGACTGTTTATTTGTTGTCAGTTAACTATGTCACTTTGTGATTCACTGCCTATTTTGTCCAAACTCTCATCTATTTCATAGTCATTTTCCTTTCTATTTGTTTCATCCATCTCGCGTTCATTCTCCTCTTCATTTGCTTCCAATAGGTCATTGTTGCTGTCAACTGGATTACTGCCATGGTGCTTACTAATCTTGCTTTGGTAAGTTGATTTGGTGTTGTAGATTGTGCATTTTCCCATAATTCAATCTTAGTTTGAAGTATGGTTGGTAATGTACTACTGGAGTATTGACCCTATAGCATGACATGCATAGACAATCATTTTCTGTGTCAGTGTGACTGAGGTGGGTTTTGACTATGGCGAAAGAAATGAGTTCCTTTTTTCGATTTAGCACAACTACTGCGGTTTATTTCCCTATATATAGACTAGTTGATAGTGGACAGGACACAAAAAACTCTCTCTGTACTTTTGGATGGTAATTTTAAGGCTAACTTTATTCGTTGGTTGCTGGTTAAGGATGGTTTTACGACTTTAATCCTGTACGCTGTATAGCTACATTGATTGGTGATTGTGGTTGTTTTGCCCATCTAGGTATACCCTGGGTCAGATTGGTGGCGCTTGAGATCTAGTGTGGTGGCTTGACAGATACAGCTGTCATCAGGAATTGGACTCTTAAAGTGAGTAATAGCTAACAATTTCAAAGAAGCCGACCATGTCCCAAAGTGTGTATAACTTGGGTTCTATATTACTGCAGAATGGTGAACAGCACGTCCTTTCAAGAATGGAATGAGCAGCTGCTCTCAAACTCTAACTCTCTTCAATGAATCTACTGCATTGGAAATTAATTATAATAGCTATAGGTTATACATTATTCTCTTACCAGTGATGATAACAGTAATGAAGTTCAAACTAATTTGCTAGTTCACCACAATGTAAACATCAACCAACAGCTGCTGCTTAGCTGGGCTATGTAGAATGCATGCATCCAGAGCCTGGAAACAAGCTGGAGATTTAGAGAAACTATTTAGTTACTTTCATCGTAAGTGACACAAAAGATATTTTCCCTGCTGTTACTCTGGGCTATTGTCAGTTAGTATCTAAAGCTATAGTGGCATCAGAAGTGCAAAACGCAAATGTGCAGACAAATGCCAATTTTTAGCCATGTGTGTGAAGTGGCATCTAACAGGAGAATGGCACAAGCTTCAGATCCCAAACTTGGAGAATTCGAAGAAAGAGTACTCGTAAGCATGCTAACCAAATGTATAGTTCATTTGTTGTTTTACTTGGAAGAAACGTGCACAAATAGCGATATACTTTGGTAATTTTGCCGTTTGTATTCTCGTGGAATTATACGGCAATGGACTTCCGGTGCACGTGCATTGGCGATTCGACTATTACGCATGCGCACATAAAAGGCGGGAAAAACAAACGTGTGTTAAAAAAATTGAACTAATAATAATTATTGTTATTTTCTTCTTTTTTGTTTTTTATTCTTTGCAGCCATTCCTCGCTTGTCTTTCTTCATACGTCGATCCACCACTTTATAACGACCCTTGACCCCAGGTGGCCGACGCACTTTGCCCTTTGATCCTTTCTTGGCCACAACATATTCCACTTTTCCTTTTTTCTTCCCCAGTGTGCCAGCTTTCTTATAAATTTGCTTGATTTGCTGAGCCTTTTCGTGACTGGACACGTCAACTGCATCAGCTATGCTTTCAGCTTTCTTGCGTGCTTTCTCGAGACTTCGTAGAGCTCTTTTCTTCTTCCTTGCTTTTGCCTCTGCCACTTTCTTGATCGGACGAGAGTTGATTTCTTTCAGTTTTGCACGATAAACCTCGACCATTTCTTTGGTGATGGGAAGACTCTTTCGATAAAACCTGCTCTCATCATCAATAAACCAGTCTGGCAAGTTTTCATCGTTGTTAGTCCACCGATTATACCCACTCTCAATCAAGTCCTCACATTTTTTCTTAGATTGGACCATCAGTGCTCCGATAGCCAGTCCCTCAGGGTCCAACTTCCTCCTCTTAGCCTTGCTGTCAGCAGAAAGAGACACCAGTAGAGGATTATCTGAAACAGGAAGATTAAGATTATGAACAAACAAACCAATGATTTTTTCAACCCTTTACCAACTCAATGGACAGTCCTGAAAGTCACATGATAACGGGCTGTCTAATAATTTGCCCAATGAATACAACCACATAAAAGCACTCACTGCTCCCTATTTAAGGCCAGCAACTTCTTTTGCACCCAAAAAGGTGTAGAAACTAGCCATTGCATGATTGATAGCATGCATACATACACTCCTGCGTTTTTGTCTTGTTTTTTTTTTTTGGAGGGGGGGGGGATGAAAAATTTTGCAGTCACAGATTCATGAAACATGAAGCTTAGTTTGTCTGGCCTAATGGATTACAAATCTGAGAAGTGAGACTGACGGTCATCCTCTGCCAAGTAAAATACCAGTCACTGAAATAATGTAAACAACCTCTACAATCATATTAATTTTGTGCCTCATTGCATATTGGAAGATCAGGACACTTCAAATTCTGTGCTCCGTTATTGCTCCTTAAACAAGACGAGGACAATTCAAATTCCGTGGGGCCAGAATTGAGTTTTAAGTGTTACCTGTTGGTGTGTCTGCCGCTGCTGGAGTTTCTTCTCCAGATATATTACCGTCTTCTTCATCCCCTTCACTAATGTCTCCTTCATCTTCTTCACTACTCTTTCCGTCACTATCTTCCTTTTCACTGTCTTCTTCATCATCATCATTACTGGCAACTGCAGCATAAATAAACAGACAATAATCACACAAATAAGACCGACACCACCAATTTAATTGCAGCACAAGGAAACATACATTCATTATACAAAATAAGTCTGACCGATAACCAGCCATTTTTTATTTGTTTTCCTTTAATATTAACTACAGTGGAACCTTCGTATAGTCCGTACAAAATAACCTCCAAAAGAGGACAACCTCTTCACAAAGGACAAAAGGCTGGGTCCTAACATTCGGAGGTTCCACTGCACAGGATCACTAGGACTATCTATAATAACATCCAAAACATTACCATTATTCCATATAATAACGTGAAACCAATACCAACCATCCCTTTACCGTTATCGGAATCACTGTCCTGCTGTTCCTCTGGCTGCTCCCCAGCTACCACCTTGTCCAGTTGGTTCTGCGTCTGTATGTCCTTCAACCGAAATAAGTGCTCCTGGCGAATCAGTTCTCCTGTTTCCTCAGCCACACCCCCTTTCACTACCAGACGCTCCTTCAGTTTCTTTCTCTGCTTCCTCAAGTGACGAATTTCTCTGGGAAATAACAACAATAATAATAATAACAACAACAATACAAGGAAAAATTAGAGCGGTAAATACTAATAGCTAGCTTAATGCACATGCACGAATGTAAGATCACCTTTTTAGTGCCCCAGAGCATGCAAGCGCGGCAGAGCGCCACGCTAGCCAAATGAAATTCTGACAGTTTTAGACCAAAGACTAAGGTAGAAAAGTTTCAAATCAAGTTCTAAAGCTAGCTAGAAAGCTTAGCAAACGTATTAGGATTTCCAGCTCATATGCTTGGAATTATGAACTAACTTTAATCTATGCTACCTTTGGTACCTTGTTTTTCTTCTCTAGGCTTTACTTGGCACTTTGCAGCACCCAGAAGAGAGAAACTAGCTCTAGTTCGAAAACTCCGCCCATTAACACGTTGCTTGTTCAGCATTATGGAGAAGCCAAACAATACCCACGATAATAATAATAGTGTGTTATGGCGATAGGTGCTTATTAGTTATTGGTTGGTCGGTCAAGCATATATGATTACAGTTCCTGATTGACAGCCACTGGTTTTGACATTATTGACAAGATGTGTATCGCTCTATTGATAGCAGTAACTACTGTGATAATGATAGTTGCAATGATACTATATTGTAGGTGAGTGAAATTTTAATAATAGCTAGGCTAAAAATAAAAATACAATTCCTCTAGCTGAAATTTCTAAAATATATATATTAGAAACTTACCACAGAGAGTGCCATACAGTATTTCAACTATACTTAGACTGAATACCACACTTATTCTATGCACATGCTAATTAGCCTTAGTTACTACCATAACAAAAGGACCACTATAACTACTACAATTGGACATAGGTGATTTCCCTGGTAATTTCCCCAAGTGCTATTAACTGTGCCAAAATACCACAGCTAACCATGCTGCTTGTTCATAATATACATTTTCAAAACTGTTGTCACATTTCAATGAGAGAGAGAGGTGCGCGTGATCACTCAGCAGCTATATGATTTGCTGTATACATGTATGTATGTGTACTGTGTGGCAAAATACTTTAAATTCGTTCCCCCCCATATAACATTTAACTTGGCATACTGAAATAATGATTATGCTATAAAGAGGAAATTGTTCAATTACATCTTCGTCATCATAGGTACAAGGTGCATGCTGTAGTGAGTTAAGAGTCGGGACTTGACAAAGAAAAGACTCTCAAAGTAGCTACAGCTCCACTGCAAGCCTTACAACAGAAGTAGCTACAGTGGCCATCTGTGTCGTTTTGCCATGTATAGCTAGCTGAGCTAGGCTCATTGTTGCACTGTACAAGCAATTTGTGAATATTCAGTGACAGATTCCCTGGTGATTTCCCTACCCTAAAGGAACTTCACCTATCTTGTAGAAAACCTCCAACCATCTAACCTTTTGGATCATATTGGTACGATATTCATGAAAATTCATATCATTGTTCAGGAAAACATCGAAAATGAAACAATCAAATGGACAAGGACCACAATCATACAGGTAAGAAATTTTCTGGTGACATGACTTAAATTCATAATTCTCTACGTATATATAAGCACACAGAACTCAGCAGAAGCTATAGCATTCCGAAGATGTTATTCAACCTTACACTCCTTCCTATCCTCACTTGGACCCACTGGATGCTTACCCCTAGCCTTGGAGTTATACAGAGAGAATATAATTCCATTGGCTCTGAAGAATAATTTAACAGAGAAAGCTGATGCATCTGTGTTGCTAAATGCAGTAGAGGGTAAGATTGGACTTAAAAAAAAGCACTTTCATACACTCGTACAAGTTTTAAAGCAAGAACCCTCTATGAATGATCTTGCTGAGAAGTTACTAACTGAATACCAAAGCTTGGTAAGCTCTGATCCCAAATCAGCAGATACCACTAACCAAGTCAAAGTACATGGAACTGAACTTCACACACAGAAAAAATATGATGCCTGCACAGTTGTCCAACTAGCTGGTGATAGAATAGCCCTAGGCCGAATGGTTTCCAGGCAACATTTAGAGTATGATGGCAAGCTGGAGCCAGGAAATCAATTTTGTCAAGAAAAATCAACCATTTTCAGAGAGTGTGTCATGAATGGAGATTTAGCCAAATCCACATCAGAAATACACACTATTTCTAAGGATCAAAATGGAAATGTCATAGCATATTTCATGTGCTATCACTCACTAGTCCTCTTTCACAAGGGTAAGCGCAAGGAAGCAAGGACTTCATTGATGCAAGCATTGAGAATGAATGAAGCTCATCTAGACACCACAAACGGATCGCTGGTACATGGCAGGATATATAGAATATTAGCTGGAGATTTTAGGGAAACTAAAGAATTTGCTCAAGCTGAAGAATGCATATTGAAAAGTATGGAATATCTACAAAATGCAGCTCCATCTTGTGAATGCGCATGCACTTATATGGAACGTGCAATAATTCTTCAGAGGAATGACAAGAGAACTGATAGACATGAAGTGAAATGCTTAATCGATACGGCAAGAAGTTGCATCAACAGCTGTAAAGACTCAAAACGCAGAGAGCATACAATACCAATGTTAGAAATTGAAGCAGCTCTATTTCATTTCCATGCCTTTGATACTGGAAAGGACAAACAATTTCCGAAATTTGATTTGGTTAGTATGAGAGACATTGAAGAAGGCAGAGAAAGACTAGAAATATCTCAAAGATACACAAATATAAAAGGATCCAAAGCTAATGTTTATCAGATAAGACAGATGGTAGCAATAGGATACCAGTATGTCCATAAAAAGAATTATGGTAAGGCTGCCGAAACTATGCAACAAGCCCTGACGTGGAGCAAATCAGATGAACACGGCCTTCGCATACCAGAAACCTGTGAAGTGTTTAAAAGTTTAGCTGCAAGACTATCAAGAAAGAAAAAGAGAAAAGGATTCCACTAGTTTGACTTTGTACCAATCATCTCCCCCCACACGTCACAATATTTTGCACAGTAAATAATTTGATGCATGCATGCACAATACCATGCTCCAGTTCTCTTCATCAATTGTTAATGATGTGCTCATGAATAAACTTCAGTTCCTCAGAGGTCACCATGTTTATAAAAAGTTGCAGGGGGCTCAGATATCCCTGGAGTCAAACAAGTGAAGTTATGCTCTGTTCCCTGACTTCACATTACCAGGAAAAGTACATTGCAAGAATAACTCTCAACATAAGGGCCATGTGCCAGTATTTTTAAAAAATTATTAGAGTGAAATAACAGAGAATGTATAAATTATAAATCTGTAGAATACATGAAGGAAAAGTGAGAGTGAAAGTGGTAGAAAGAATTAACTCTATTAATCTGAGCTGATAGGGATGCCACCAACACTTTCAATAAATTGAAGCAGTTACGTAAAGAAAAAAGAAGGCGAGGTAAACAAATGAATACATCTCATCACTATTGTTATCTTCTGTTTACTGAATTGTCAGGTATCTCTAAACAAAAAGTGGTCCAGAGAGGAAAATCAAATTGTGTATGATTACTTTAGTGAAGTTATTGAAAGGAAGGGGACAGTGACACCCAACAGTGTCGACCACTTTTAGCCAAATCACTTCATCGACCACTATGGTAAGACAGTGAAATAAAGCTCGACGAAATCACCACTGAAGGTACGACACTTGCACCACCAGAAATAGCTCAGTCCCCACACAGAAATTATGCAAAAAAAAAAAAAATTGTGTGGCAACTGCAGACCAATAGACTTCTCAAAACAAACTTCTTATCATATTTACATCATTACTACTACGATAAGAGTCAAATTTTAACCCTAACATTCTGTGCCTATTATGCAAGACAGATGCTGCTGCTGGTAACTACAGTGCGAGCATTCATTGTGTGGTGTCACCTGGAGCTTCATGAAGAATCACGCTGGTAACCTCAGTGTGAGCATTCATTGTGTGGTGTCACCTGGAGCTTCTCACCCTGGCTCCATTGGGCTTTGGATCATAGAGACACCATTCAACAAAAACATGGATAAAGATTTATTCTCAATGGTCATATGGAGTCACTTGCTGGGAAGTCTTCAGCCTTGATTACACCCCCTTCTCACTGACCTTACCCCCCTCAGATTTCTCAAAAAAGAAAAAAGAAAAAAAAAGATGATAGAAGCCATGCAATGCTAGCATCACCCAAAGAGCGTTAAAAGTGCCTGATAAGATCAGTGAGTTACTTGCTGGAAAGTGTTCAGCCTTGTTCACACCCCCTTTCTTGCATTGAAAATTGCTTTTGCCAATTCCGTTTCCTTATCAAAAGAATTCAACACTCACCTACCTACCACCCCCTTAAGAAAGAAAATCCTGCTGACTCGTGCCCAGGGAGCTGGAGCAACTCAGCATCTCTATATCTATCAAAGTGGGTCACTTGCTGGGAAGTGTTCAGCCTTGTTCACACCCTCCCCCATTCAGATCAGGTCAAATTTCTAAAAGTGGGAAGAGATACCTTGATTGCCATGATAATATCAACAATGAAGTACAGAAACTCACAGGTACATTCGTTATTCTTGATGTAATTATTAATTTTTGTGACAAGATTGTTTTGAACTATTATTTCTATTTTTCCAAAAAGATTATTTGAAAGAATGGTACTGCGATTATTATGACATCTCCATGGTGACTTATGACAAAAATCGTACTCTATTGGTCATACATATGCAATTATAAGTGACAACAAAATCCCCCTGAAATAGGTCAAGTTGTACTAAACGAAGGATCCTAATGTTCTCCCCCCTTCAGGAGGGGAGGGGGAAGAAATCAGCCGTGCCGAGGATGCCTTCTTTAAGAAACCCTGTACCTCGCTGTTATTATTGATGGACACTTGGAAATGAGGAGTTCTTCCTATTTAGAATTGTTGTTTCGACTCGTTATTCGTTCTGGTCCTTGAGAATACAACTGTTGCAGAAACTAAAAGTTAGAGTAGCTATATCAAATGCAAGGAGGTGGTCGAATCAGGGGAATGGGACTTAGCAGCTGTTGGTCCAGCCAATAAAAAGCCAAGCAGGACGAGATAAGGCAGAAGCAAGAATGGAGTGTGAAAACAAGTACAGGGGGACCATTTGGGGAAAACCATTAATAGCAGGGGCAGAGAAGATCTGTGGGGAAGTAGCTTATGATCCCCCCAAAGAGTTTTAAAAGTGCCAATATTCTCACTGGGTCACTTGCTGGGAGACCTTCACTCTTGATCACACAAACGTGGAAAGAGATTGCAGAACCCAAGCTATGCTAGCTGTGCCCAAAGGGTTAAAAGGGCAAGTAAAGTTGTGGCTGTGACACTGTTAGGTGTATCATACCAATTTTCCTTGGTATGGTGTTGAAAGAAAGGGTGGGATGTTCTCCTTGTGACCAAAAAAGACAGCACCATCATGAAAGAATGGTAAGACTACCTCCATCAGAATCACAGTGCTCGAATGACAAGGCAAAGGGAAGAGGAAAACATACAAAATATCTTTGGGTGTCTCAACTGTTCAGGACCCTGTGGTAAACAAAACGGAGGTCTGGTGGGGTAAGGTACCAATTCTCATACTAAGATTAAACAGATGGGCAGTATCGGTCCTGAGATACTTCTCTGGAGTGATGAGAGAGGGTTTCAATCGGTAGACCTAGTGGGTGAACCCTCCATGATAACCACGGACATACAACGATTATACTCATACTAAGATTAAACAGATGGGCGGTATCGGTCCTGAGATACTTCTCTGATGTGATGAGAGAGGGTTTCAATCGGTAGACCTAGTGGGTGAACCCTCCATGATAACCACGGACATACAACGATTATATATATTATTAGAAGTAAAGGAACTCACAGGTACATTATGTAATTATTAATTTTTGTGACGAGAACTTTTTTTTCCATTAGAAAGAGCAAAATGAATGGTACTGTCCACCATGCGATTATTATGACATCTCCATGGTGGTCCTGAGATACTTCTCTGGAGTGATGAGAGAGGGTTTCAATCGGTAGACCAAGTGGGTGAACCCTCCATGATAACCACGGACATACAACGATTATATATATTATTAGAAGTAAAGGAACTCACAGGTACATTATTAATTATTAATTTTTGTGACAAGAACTTTTTTTTCCCATTGGAAAGAGCAAAATGAATGGTACTGTCCACCATGCGATTATTATGACATCTCCATGGTGACTTATGTACTCTATTGGGCTTTGAATCACAGCGCAGCTAAAACATGTGGCATCATATCAATTATATTCAGTGGTCATATAAATGCAATTCATGGTGAGCTTGAGTGAAGCCTAAAGATGGTGATGGCTATATACAAGTGACAATTAAATCCCTCTTGAAATAGGTCAAGTTGTACTAAACGAAGGATTCCAATGTTCCCCCTTCAAGAAGGGAGGGGGGTGGGACTTTTCCTATTTAGAGATTGTTGTTTTGACTCTTATTGGTTCAGGTCCTTGAGAATACAACTGTTACAGAAATTAAAAGTTAGCAAGAGTAGATATACAGTTGAATGTGAATACTAGGAGGGCTATACATCATTTAAAGGAGACACAATTGGCAACCGATGTTCACTTGACGATAATTAATTTTATTGCCAGAAAGAGGACGACGAAGATAGCGTTGCTTCATTGGAGGTAACAATATCGTCATATTGAAGTCCTATTATTGTCTTAGGTGTATTCATACCCCCGGAAGAAAAATACTTCGGTAACGATTGTCAGCTAATTCAAGCATTTCTTCATTGAAAAGACGGTCAGAGGTTCAATTAACTAAATATGAACTAAGTCTTAATGACGTACTAATTTAAAAAAAATTCAACAAGATATCCAATCCTGACTACTTTCAGATAGCCACTCCCCCACCTCCCTCTTCTCCTCTCCCTCATGGACAGAATAAGGGAAACGGGACTCAGCAGCTGTTTGGTCCAGCCAGTAAAGGCCAAGCAGGATGAGGAGAAGCAGAAGCAAGAAATTCAGGAGTGGAGCATGTACTGAAAACAAGACCAATCTCACAGGGGGACCATTTGGGGCAAACCATTAATTACAGGGGCAGAGAAGATCCCAAAAAGAGTTTCAAAAGTGCCAATATTCTCAGTGGGTCACTTCCTGGGAGATCTTCAGTCTTGATCACACCCCTTGGATTTAAAAGTGGTTTCGGAGAGTAAAAGATTCTGGTGTGGAAAACCTATCCAATTGTGCCAATATGGGTCACTTGCTGGGAAATCTTCAGTTTTGATCACACCCCCCTTGGATTACACAAAAAAGTGGAAAGAGATTGCTATGCTAGGTATGCTCAAAGAGCGTTAAATGTGCCAATACTCTTCAGCAGTGGGTCACTTGCTGGGAGATCTTCACTCTTGACCACACCCCCTTCAGGGAATACTCTGGACAAAGCAATCAATCCAAAAATGTGTTATGTTATTCATTATTATTAAGAGTACAAATATTAAAGCTAAAGTTATCTGTGACGGCATCCACCGAATTCTCAAATGGCATGTGAAGTAGGACATTATGGGTGAGACGCTCTTCGCACAACTGGCTGCTGATAAACGGCACCATCGCGAAAAAGGCTGGGAAAGAATGATAGAACTACTAAGACTACCAGAAGACCACCACTCCGATGCAATGTCAGATGCTATCAAAACTGCAATTAATACAAGGGAAATATCATCCTCACTGGTAGGTGCATGGTATCTACTCATACTGTAGGATAAATTTTATATGAAGACAACAAAGTAATAGTTATATGAAGATTTCTCTTTTTATACACGTATTATATTTCAATAAGTGTCAAATCTGCCTAAAACTGAACACCTATCGTGAAAAAGATCTCTGGCATGATTTAAATCCATCTTGGTTCCTATGAAAAACAGAAATGGTTGGTTGAAGTTGCCTACCTAAAGTTTGTCTTAATGATTTTAATTCCCACCTCTTCTGAGTGCACAATCTAATTGTTAGATCACATATAAAATATAAAAACAACAAAAAAAAAGACGAAAAAAATAAAAAGAGATAAGCAAAAATTACAAAAAAAAGAACTATTTACTCTTTGCTGTAGTAGGGATATGCCAATATTCTCAGTGGGTCACTTGCTGGGAGATCTTCAGTCTTGATCACACCCCCCTTGGATTTAAAAGTGGTTTCGGAGAGTAAAAGATTCTGGTGTGGAAAACCTATCCAATTGTGCCAATATGGGTCACTTGCTGGGAAATCTTCAATTTTGATCACATCCCCCTTGGATTACACAAAAAAGTGGAAAGAGATTGTTATGCTAGCTATGCCCAAAGAGCGTTAAATGTGCCAATACTCTTCAGCAGTGGGTCACTTGCTGGGAGATCTTCACTCTTGACCACACCCCCTTCAGGGAATACTCTGGACAAAGCAATCAATCCAAAAATGTGTTATGTTATTCATTATTATTAAGAGTACAAATATTAAAGCTAAAGTTATCTGTGACAGCATCCACCGAATTCTCAAATGGCAAGTAAAGTAGGATATTATGGGTGAGACGCTCTTCGCACAACTGGCTGCTGATAAATGGCACCATCGCGAAAAAGGCTGGGAAAGAATGATAGAACTACTACGACTACCAGAAGACCACCACTCCGATGCAATGTCAGATGCTATCAATTAATACAAGGGAAATATCATCCTCACTGGTAGGTGCATGGCATCTACTTTCTTTCTTGCACACATACTGTAGGATAAATTGTATATGAAGACAACAAAGTAATAGTTATATGAAGATTTCTCTTTTTATACACGTATTATATTTCAATAAGTGTCAAATCTGCCTAAAACTGAACACCTATTGTGAAAAAGATCTCTGGCATGATTTAAATCCATCTTGGTTCCTATGAAAACCAGAAATGGTTGGTTGAAGTTGCCTACCTAAAGTTTGTCTGAATGATTTTAATTCCCACCTCTTCTGAGTGCACAATCTAATTGTTAGATATGTTATGACTGTGCAGGTGCAACACCAGCAAGTTCCACTATGGCACTGAAGATGTGACTTGACACACTAACTGATACAAAACATTTGGTCAGACAATGGGATAAGAGAGTGGGGACTGTATCACCTCACGACTCACAGGGAACAGCTAGCCTTCACAAATGCTGTGAAGGTTAACGGCAACACAGATTGACCAACAAGACATCACCATTGTGAAAAGGCCCCCCAAAAGAATGGTACAACTCAACTGTTCAGGACTAACTCTGTGGTAAACCAAACAAAGAGGTCAGATACCAATTCAACAGATGAGCAGTATCAGTCCCAAGATACTTCTCTCTGGGATGATGAGAGGGTTTCCATCAGTAGACCTTGTGGGTGAACCCTCCTTAACATTGAAGTAAAAAAAAACAAACTCACTGGCACATTAACTATTTCTTTTTTTCCAAAAAGATCACTAGGAAGAGCAAATTGAATGCCATGCAATTATTACAAGTCACATATTCATTTCTTATAGCGATTATCAATACTAAAATAAAATACAAGAAAGCGCAGCAACGAGGTGAAAGTCTTTACATCTACTACTAAGATGCCTGCCTGTCCCACTTTATCGATTGAAGGGACCCAAAGTAAGGCAACTATTCATTCAGTGTGCATGCACTCACTCCAATGGTAAGGACCTGTGCTTTGTAGATGGAGGTGTGCCTTATCATCCTGCTCGTGTGCTCCCATATCTTTTCTCTTCATCTTCACATCACATCCAATGCCCTCATACTTGCATGATATCAGGCAAGGACCTGTACTTTGTGGCGACAAGGCCGGCCAGAGACGATGTTACAACAAGGACCAGTACGACCTTGTAGTTACAACACTGTAGGATTATAGATTGTAGCAATTTGCACTTGCTCCAGTGGACACATCGAGGCCAGAGATGGGCTACAGGGCTTATTCACGAAGAAAATAGATAAAGCAGATGAACCAAAGTGTAGGAAAGAGAGCACAATGCAACGGGCCGTTGAGACCACTACACAGGAGAGCTTTTATGTTTTGTACATTCTATAAGATTTCACATGCAACACTTGAACAAGCTCGAAGAGTCACCACCTTACTACCACTGGATGGCACTTCTTCTACGGGACAGATTCAACGACAACGGAATGGAAACAAGGTTCACTCTGGATGGTATTCAGATTGATGTGCCTACTCGAGCGCTGGATACTATAGTCAAGAGTCATGATGTGCCTTATTTCAGGACAAGTTTAAAACTTCAAACAGAAAAATTGAAATGTAGAAGAGAAAGCAACGTGCCTCCGAAAGTGAAGGATATGGGATCGAGCAAAAGTGTCAGTTTTGAAGTTGGCAATCAATGGCACACAGGTGGCCCAAAAGAGTTTATGACGAAAGTGGTACACCACTTCTTGCGGGTGGAAAATTATAAACATGCTCTTATTAATATGCTCATGACGTGATCTACCTCTGCTACGATCATACCGTTTTGTAATGTAAAGACATCATGTCCTTATATCACACCATCAAGTTCAATTGAAGAACCTTTTCTGCATGAACTATACGTATA
This sequence comes from Crambe crambe, assembly GCA_963924555.1. Taxonomy (NCBI): domain Eukaryota; kingdom Metazoa; phylum Porifera; class Demospongiae; order Poecilosclerida; family Crambeidae; genus Crambe; species Crambe crambe. The sequence goes on along the minus strand of OZ004584.1, from coordinate 5,372,048 downwards.
CAAACGGGTGTTTCTATGAGGTGAATCGGAAATTATTTTTTAAAATTCTTTTCGCCTCACCACATTAATTGGGATTTGATGAAGGTGGTATTTGATGAACAGAAGATTACATTAGAGGACAGCTTTTGATGAACATTTGATCCAGATTGTAATATGTAATAATCGCTGAGAGATCAGACTCACCCCACAATGCTCTGCATTTCCCTAGTATTGGAGCATGCGCATTATGCACACATGCAGGGCACTACTATTGCACAACACGTACACACATTGCAGGGCTCACAGCAACACTCTATTGTTGTCCAGACATGATTATCTAATAGCAGTTTTAAGAGTATAGCCAAAATAGAAAAAAATTGGTCGGACAAAGGCAGAAAGTGACTGGACAAAAGAAGAAATTGACTAGAAAATGTCCTATTGTGAGCCCTGCGTAATACGTATGCCTGGAGTCAGCTCGCTAGCTCTGTTATCTCGCTGGATTAATAGGTCAGTCTTATTAGAACAAAGGTCAGTTTTGTTAGGTACAACTCTTAGTCCTGTGACTAATGGTTGACCTACCTTTTGACTTCAGCTGCTTCCTTAGAGGCAAGAGCTTCCACCTTGCTGTCGATTCCCTCCAGTTCATCCTCACCATCTCCATGATCTTTCTCCTCTCCTCCATGGCCTTCCCCTTCTTCCTCTCCCTCGCTCTCCACCTCATCCAAAAATATCCTCATCTTCTCCCGCCACTTTACTAGCTGCTTCAGCTCCCTCGGCCCGAGCACCTTCAAGTCCCTGCAACTCTCCCGGATCTCCTCAGAGGTCAAAGGGTGACGGGAAAAGACCTCGCTGGCCAGATCGAAGATGAGCTGGTTAGAATTCTTGAGTATACGGAGGTGGTTTTCTCCAAGGATGAAGTCTGCCACTGGTGTCGTCTTGAAGAGAACATTGACATTGTCAGGATAACCTTCAGCTGCTTTAGGTTGCTTCTACATTTAATAAGAATTAAATCATGACATCATCTTTAATATTTCTCCAATTAATGACCACTTCCAGTGCTATAATAATAATGTAGTCCTGTAGATCTCTATGCATTATTTGTACTACACAGTTACTTATATGGAAAATTTGCAATTGGGGGGGGGGGGGGGGGGGAGAGAGAGAGAGAGAGAGAGAGAGAGAGAGAGAGAGAGAGAGAGAACCCTGGTACCCCTTTTTGGGGGGTGGGGAAGGGGGAATGTAACAGCTACCTCCTTGATATAGTCACTGTATCCCAAATAATGAGCACCAGTGAGATGAGAGTTTAAAAAAAATAGAAAATGGTCAGAAATGACTGGATAAATGTCCTGTGACTGACTGTTATTGTGAGCCTGAGAGAGTATGTATGAGAAGAGAGAGAGAGAGAGAGAGAGAGAGAAATGACTGGATAAATGTCCTGTGACTGACTGTTATTGTGAGCCTGAGAGAGTATGTATGAGAAGAGAGAGAGAGAGAGAGAGAGAGAGAGAGAGAGAGAGAGATCTTACTTGAAGCTTGACAAGATTGATCTTCTCTTCAGTTTTATCCTGCTCGACTTCTTGAAAGACATGGCTAGGATCGAACATCTTCTGGTCAATGACACTCGGGGAGAGGTAACCCCGACACACCACAAAGATCTCGGCTGATTCGATACGAGAGGCTTGAGGTTTGGTGGCATGGACTTTCTTGAAGAGCTGCTGTAGCACCCACATCAGTGGTTGGTAATCTTTAGAGCGGAAAACCTGAGGAAAACATTACATGCATGGCTAAAGTTAAATTAAACTTGTATATCCTAGTATATCTTTGTATACCTTTGTATACTAGGATAATGTTGACCATTATAGTATTACATAATTCATAGTATACTGAGATAAACAAGTAGTATTCAAGTTTGTTTATTTCAACCTGCCTGCCTGGAAGAAAGGTGAAAAAAAAAATCCGTTAAATAAACTATTAATTTTGAACTGCCTAAGCAAACTCAGGAGTGGTAAGACATTTGTGACAGTCTTAGAAATCAAATATTAGACGCATTGATTCTTTGGCCATATTATGACTCATGACTACTAGTGACCATACAAATTGAACCTCTAAAGAATGGGAAAATGTACCTCTCCAAAACAGCTGGTCCCCTATAATTATATAGAGGTTCCACTGTAAGGTACTGTAGATTGGGAAATTTTCGGTGTTGATTTATTTTCATGCTCAACAAATAATAGTTAGACAACAAGACCTAGAGATCTAAGTTATTAAGAGACCCGAGGGCCCTGGGCTGTAGCGACCTGAGGGTCTCTAAATACCTTGGATCCCGTTGGTCAAGTTGCCTAACTTATTTAGAACATAGCAACATAGTTTTGGAACTTGGACTAAAGTAGAAAGGCTTCAGATGAATCGCTAAAGTTAGCTAGTCAGCCATGAAAGCTTCGTGCACGGAAAATCCAGCAGCTGAAACCAGAACTAAGGTAGGCTTTCTAGCTTATACGCTTGAAAATATGAACTAAGCTTTCTATGCTACCTTCGGTACCTTGTTACTCTTTTCCAGGCTTTAGTTGGTACTTACTAGTGTCATGAGGCGAGAAACTAGCTTTCACCATTGACTATTCTAACACACGCCCACCAGGTAGGGTTGGTTGGTTGCTATGGATTCGTAACAATATTTCTAATTGCTGCCCACTACAGGGTACTAAGTGCCTTTAGCCCTGGTAGGTTACTAAAGAAAATAATGAGGTCTACAAAACAAGGTAACCGTGTTCTAATGAAAATTAATCACTTTACTCATACAAAATCATGTAAAAGTTAATTAAAAAACAAATTATATTATTTTAATGAAAATTTTCCTACCTCTAAAGTCAAACCAATAACCTTAAGGGAGTAAAGTAAAGCTAAAAAAAGTAATCATTGGGGAAGAAGGACCCTGGATAGACCTCGGGTACTGTATGTCAGTGTGGATTTATCTCTCAGACACCTGGTATGATCCTATAGTATTTGATATACATCAAAGGTCATGTGACTTCAGACTTCCATACGTAGTCATCACTGAAATGATCCACACTTAACACACTCCATCGCCTGAAACGGACTTGAACTCAGTTCTCGAAACGGACTTGAACTCGGTTCTCTTGAGCCTGACCAACAATACTCTTACCACAGGACCACAGTGACAAGGCAACACACATAACAAAGGTACACATTTTATTTATCTTCAATCCTACTATGCTAGAGAGAGAGAGAGAGAGAGAGAGAGAGACTGAGGGAGGGAGGGAGGGAGGGAGATTAATACTTGGGTTGCTGCACTGACCTTAGTGATGAACCACCCTCCTTCCCGCAAGAAAGCACTGGCCAGTTTAAGAGCAGCTAGAGTCAATTCAGCCTGAGAGAAAGCATCTTGAACCCAAGCAGCACCAACATTAGGAGCCCCGTCATTCAGAACACAGTCGGCTTTCCAAGTCTTCAGCTCCCTTTGAAGCAGCTATTAAAACAAAACACAATCACTCATTGGAGACTTTACATAGCAACAAAAATCACTGCACTATTTTTTAAAATATAGTTAACCGTATTTCCGCGATCAGATACCACAGCTACTAATTATTTCATTCTGCCAGAGAGGGAGGCTACAATTCAAGAGAAACCACTAAACGGGGGCGGGGACTATTACTTAATTGTTGAACAGCTAGTTACTAGTCATCTTCTCTTTTTTAGGTCTTAGCAGCTTCACGAGTCTCTTGATGGCTTTTGGCTTTCCAGAAAGCATGTAAATGCAGGGAACTTGTCTTCCAAACCAACTCAGATGGATTATGGCCACCACAAGGCCATGAACAACACATCTAACAACAAACAACACTATCTAACAACAAACAACACTACCTAACAACAAATAACATGAGCTTCAACCATAATAGCAGGCTATGTGTTTGCAGCAAGTGATACAGGAGGCTCTTATTCCAGTGTGGCCACTATACCATTTAGCATAGAATTGTGGAAGGCTACTATTTGAGAGAGGCTACTAAGCGGGGACAGCATCTGATCTGGAAATACGGAACCGAAGTCCTTCTGATAGTCATATTAGAATTAATCATTAATCCTAAAGTCTATTTGAATTCACCTTGCCGCTTGATCATTCACTATAACTGCTATAACTTTCTCAATTCTTAACCAAATTTCAAACTGCAAACACCAGCAGAGAGAGTGGATAATCAGCTCTCTATTGATGCATTAAATTAGAAATTTGTTTAAGAATCGAGAGAAAGTTATAGCAGTCATAGTGAATGATCAAGGGGCAAGGTGAATGCAAATAGACCTTATAAATTTCCTTACACTTTAGCAACTTGATAGAGAATTCACTCTACCCTAATTAATGCCCCCTTGCTTCCTCAGACAAATGCCTCGGTGTTCGACATGGTTGTCCTTAACCATAGCACTGTCATGCAGATAGACATAAAACATGACTATCCCTCCCACAGCTACTAACTGTGGTGTAGACAAAATGGTAAAGGGTGACCATTCAGTCTCGTCATCTTTTTGTCATCACCAGAAGCAAATAGAACCGTTCATTAATTAAGGGGTGTTATACTAAGGCCAAGCAAACATAATACTGAGTTTATTGTCACTCCCCTCATCAAATTTTGTCAGCAAAATATTGAATTTCAAACATTATAAACAAAAATTGGTAATGGCCATTTTGCCCTTAAAATTCAAGTAGGCTTGGTTATCCAAAGTGCAGTAAAGCTGATATTGAATATTGATCTCCCTCCCTCATGAAAATCTGGAAATCTTGTGACCATAACTAGCAAATTTAGCTTGTGTGAAAAAAAAAAAAAAAAGGAAAGAAAAACACTGCACTGACCGGGAATCGAACCCGGGCCTCCCGCGTGGCAGGCGAGAATTCTACCACTGAACCATCAGTGCCACTGCGATAGAAACTCCAGATTCATACATTTTAAATCCTAACAAAATATAGCACCAAGTCTTCATCTTAAGCTTCACCTAGACACATCAACTTTACAACTTCACGTGGACTTACTTGCTTGCATCTTGCAGTGGTAATGTCCTCCTGCAGGGTGATAACGTTAGGAATAGGTTTGATAGGCACCAGATCCACCCCAACAATAAGACTTGAAATTGGCATAGACTTGGCTGCAACCTGTAACCAGCCTCCTGGAGCTGCGCATAAGTCTATAAGCACACGAGAAGATTGTAGGAAATGGTATTTCCTGTTCAACTGGACTAGTTTGAAGGCAGACCGAGCTCTAAACCCTGTTTCTTTGGCCAAATGGTAGAACTTGTCCTTTCTTCTCTTCCCTAGCTTCACTTTCCTGCCCATGATAGCTCTCCTGTCCAATCGATCCTAGTTTTATGGAAGGGCTAGGGATGGGAAAGTTTGTACCACGAGGCTTGCTGCGCATGCCTCTCGTGACCCTCACCACGTGGCCTCCTGCATGTTATTAAGCGTCATCAAGCGTCATCAATAGAAACATTGCACAACAAGTTGCTTTATGACCTGTTGAATGAGACATACGAAGGAACTGAATTCTACCGATCAACACTTCTATCAATTCAAGACAGTTTGGTGAGCCAGCAAGCTCCTTGGTAAGCTTAATATGACAATCTTTCTCTCACAGGTCTACAAATACTATTCTTAATGGCTTCTGAATCGACACCTCTTCCTCACTTCACTTGCATTACATGTCGTGTGGCATTCCGTGATGCAGAAATCCAACGATCCCACTACAAGACTGACTGGCATCGCTACAACCTTAAGCGAAAGGTAGCTGAACTTCCCCCAGTGACTGCCGAAGTCTTCCAAGAGAAAATTGTGGCACAAAAGGAAGCTGCAGCAAATGCAGGGGCTGAGAGCAAGTGTCAAATATGTGATGTTTGTAAGAAGCGGTTTACATCAGCTAACTCGTACAATAGCCACCTCAGATCGAAACGGCATCGTGAAATGGTTGCTGCCGATGAGAAAAGGGAAGACGAAACTGAACAAAAAGCCAAGGATTCAAAAGCTGATCAATCCACTGAAGATGATAAAGGTGAGATAGTGGAATCAGATTGTGAGCCCGAACCACTTGAAATCACCGAGTGTCTCTTCTGTCCCAAAGAGAGTGACGATATGGAACAGAATTTGAGCCACATGAGCAAATCTCATGGTTTTTTCATCCCCGATCTCGAATACATCATTGATATCAAGGGATTTATATCGTATCTTTGTGAAAAGGTTGGTATGTACTACATGTGTCTCCATTGCAATGATAAAGGCAAGACATTTCACTCAGTGGAAAGTGTTCAGCATCACATGATCGACAAGTGTCACTGCAATGTCTTCTTCGAAGGTGATGCAGCTTTTGAGTATGCTGAATTTTACGACTACACAAAGAGTTACCCAAATAGGGACAAAACTTCAGAAGCCGAAGGTGATGACCATGATCCTATTCCAGAACCAAATGTCAAAGTCAATGAGGACTTGGAACTTGTTCTTCCGTCTGGTTCCAAAATTGGACACAGAGCTCTGAGGCAGTATTACAAGCAACACCTTCCCACTCCAGAACAGAGGAAATCGGCTCTGATTACTCGCTTGATGTCCCAGTACCGGGCCCTGGGGTGGAAGGGTTACGAGAAAGGGGAAGGTGGGGCTACCAAGCTGAGAGACGTCACTTGGGCAAAGAAGATGCAGAGCGCAAGAGCAATGAAACTAAGTGTCAAAGCTAACAAGCTACAACCTCATCTTAGGCCACAGGTTATATTCTGAGACTTTACTTTTCATGTGAAATTAAATAAGATGTTTGCACTTTCTCCTTCTCTTGTTGAGGTGTTCAGATCTGTATCATTTTTGTCAATACTGTATATTGATGCTATAAAATGTTGCCCCATAAGCCATACTAGAGTGTTCATACCACATTTCCTCTCCAGAGGCAGAATCAATTATTTTTCAGGGGGAAAAAAATAGTGTTAACAATGATAATTGAGCTAGGAAAAACTAATAATCATGTGATATCATTTTTGAAGCATTCTTTTAAATACACTGGCAATTGAAGAAGGTCCTTGGTTCCCAATATTCTCCACACTAAATGCTCAATGTAGTTAGCCAAGTTAATCTCTCGAACAGCGCTGTCTTCAATCTCAAGAAAATGCTCACCAATTCTCTTCACTCTATCCTCTATATATTTTACAGCATTGTCATCTAGTATTTCAGTAATAGAAGTCCTGAGGCAGTAATTATAAACTATCTGTTTCAAGTTCATGATCTTTGAAGATGCTTTCATATTTCTTCTCCATTCAAAGATTGCTTCATATCTGCTGTATACTCGATGGAGTAGAAACTCAGTGACATCTATAGTCTCTTCTGAATGAATCAGGATTTCATTTGTCAGTAAACGTATGAAGAAGTTGAGAGCCTTCATCAGTTTAGCTTTTCCCCATTCTGCTTCGAATGGGATGGGTGATTTGTATATCTCTTCCATCTTCAAAAACGATTCACTCTGGCTCCAAATATTGAGGGATATTGTTGTTTCCATGGTAATGACACTGTGAAACCAGTATGGGGGGATGTACAATGTGTCGCCATCTTGAAGCTCAACTCTTAATCCGTTTATTTCACGAAGGAACTCGTTTAAGTCATGATTACCTGAAAAAATGTCAAAGCTAGCTTGCCGATAGAGCTGATGCAGACAAGGAAACAGTCTTAATTTAGAATAGGCACTTGGAGGGATCAATATGAATTCTTTACTGCCTCTGGCCATGAAATGTAAGTTATATGAAGTATCATAGTGAGTGTAAGCTGTGACGTTTTTCTTGCCCAACCAAAAATTGACCTGTCCTAGTTTTGAATACGTTTTAAGATGTGAGGGGAAAGTCATGGATTTATGCGTTTCTGGTGTCCCTGGGTCTCCAATATTCAGCAATTCGATTCCTCCACTGGCATAGTAGTAAAAACCATCAAAAGGTCTCCGCATTATCTCGAAAAAGGATTTCGCTGGGTAGATAACCTCCTTATAATCCTTTTCCTCACTCATGAAGTCAATGCTAGCAAGAGGTTGATCTACTGCATAGTATTTGAAGATGTTTGAAGCTCCTTTCTTGCTGAGAACTCGGCCTATTTCTTCCTGTCTTACTTCTAGGGAATCCATAGTCCAGTTTGCAGACTCCCAAGAGAGAAACGGTGAGTTATGAATCACAAATGGAGTCTTTTGCTTGGCAAGCTACAGTGAATGTGTAAGCACGGTTGATAATACCATATTCCACTTTAACTCACCCATTCGACCATGTATTGTGGATTTGAATGCATATAGATCCATTGCATATGGAAAGCTCTGTAAAGAAAAATTTTATTGAAAGTTCCAATGGTTAACTAGCTATTCACCTCAAATCTGAGTATTCTCTGCTTCTTCTTATTTCGATATACTGCTTGGTCAAAAATGCAGCTATCGACACTACTACTAAGGAATACAGGAACACAGGTGCGCAGCATTTCGCTGTTATACTCGAAGACTTCTCATTCTTCTTCTCGGACATGATTAATGGTCATCAATAACCACGCCCATTAATTGTCACGTGCGGCCACACCTAGCTCGCGCTCGCACGTGCGCGCATCATACCTGGATATGGAGGATACAAAAAGAAGAAGAAAAGTTTCCTCCTCCCTTTTTCCGCGTGCAAGAAGATTAAAGATTAAAGAGAAGAAATGGTTAGTGTATCTCTTTTAATCAATGCGAATTTATATTTCCCAGTAAGCAGCTAAGAATCAACCGTCTCTTCCTGATTTTTGTTTCTAGGCTAAGCGCACCAAGAAAGTAGGGGTAGTAGGGAAGTATGGCACAAGGTATGGGGCCTCTCTTAGAAAGATGGTGAAAAAAATAGAAATCTCCCAGCACGGAAAGTATGCCTGCTATTTCTGCGGAAAGGTTCGTTGAAGCATTCATGGGTCGATGTTTGTTCCAATTAAAGCGCACCAAATTCATCTTTCCACATCCAGAATACAATGAAGAGAACGTGTGTGGGAATATGGCACTGTAATAAATGCAAAAAGACCATAGCTGGTGGAGCATGGGTACCAAGGTAAGCTCTTCCATATAAGAGGCTGATTCTGTCCTTATAGGTCTAAATGCTAATATCTGTATTGTGACAATGCGTTATAATTGACTGGATGTCCTTTTTTTTTTATGGTGTGACTTTTCATTTCTTGCAGCACTACAGCAGCCACAACTGTGAGAAGTGCAGTCAGAAGATTGAGGGAGATGCAAGAAGTTTAACTGTATTCTTCCCCTCATTATAATCGCTCTTGGCACCTCAACATTATTATTTTAAATGAGATTGAATGTCTTCATATTAAAGCAATAAGGGTGGTCCAGCATATTCCCACACCAATGGTTGCTTGTATACTGTATTACTAGTATTCACAAGAGTGTGATATTCATGAGATTGCACCTAAAGCTAAACTTGGAAATCTCAGTGCTGGGTAGTACTAGTTAGTATCAAAAGGAATACACATTCTAGTTCAAAGCCCAACTTGTAAGTTGGACCAGAGTTCTTTAGCTACTTTTAAACACTATTAATTATAGAGTACTGTAGGACTCCATAGAGCAATAATGTCTGACGATACATTGGAGACAGCTTCTGATGCTTATGTTTACTTCTACCCTATTGTGGAGAACCTGAAGACCTTCTTCTTCTCTTCGGTGTGGCCACACACGGCCAGTTACAGAGGTCCTGTCAATCAATTCAGCCATGCTACTCAGCTGGTGGACTGGAGGTTCTCTAATGTCGTCTCTCCCAATAATGATACCTTGTATTCTTCAGCATGGCTGGACCTGGAAGAGCAACCCATAGTGTTGAGTCTACCTGATGTTCCATCTGCACCAAACAACAAAAAGGTAAGCTATTATTATAAAATGGAGTATAGCTATAGGATAGCTAAGTGAAATCAGAACACGCTTCCACTGTCTTTCTTGGCTCCAACTAGATGAACAGGGAAAGCTACAGCCCCCCCCCCCCCCCCCCCCCCCCCCTGTAATTGGCAATCTTCCTATGCCAATGTTGAATAAAGGATAGCTAAGACTAAAGATACAGATAGCTAAATTAGGGCTCAGAATCTCAGTAGCTACTAGCTAGCTACCCACCATTCAGCTAGTGGGGGACGTGCACCCTATACTCGTTATAGTGAAAGTGTAGCTATACAAAAGGTATGTAAATATTGATTCCACGAATATGGCAGTTAGCAGCCCAAGCTGAATGCTGTAGCTACTTCCTCATCAAGGGATTTTTTTTTTGTAGTGTAATATTATCTTTTGAGTAAGTATACAATAGATAGCTAACTAGATCTTGTAGTCAGATGGGACATAGCTACCATCATGTAGACATGATAGGTCAAACATAGCTATACAAACATGTCAAGAAGGGGAGAGGCTGAAACTTAATTACAATAATATATAGCTATGTTAAGAAGGGAAGATAAAAATGTCATGCAACTGTAGCTAAATGTAGGCTGATAAGATGCATTACTATTCTTTCTCTTCTTTTTTTTTTTTTTTAAATGTGTTGCAGCGATATTACAGTATGCAAATCGTGGATGGCTACACTTTCAACATGAGGATAATATCGCCACGAACAACTGGTAGTTGGGAAGCCGTTTCCTATCTGATCACTGGACCAAGTTATCGTGGTCCCATTCCAAATCAGTTTGATGACAATCACATCATTCGATCTACTAGCAGATTCACTTTTGTTCTCGGGCGTACAGGAGTCGATGGAGCAGATGATATACCAAATGTCCACAATATCCAACAAGGTTATACCCTTACACCATTGCAAGATTTCACTGAAGCTAGTGATAATTCAAGTGTCAAAAAATCTGATGCCTCTTTACCTCTATTCCCGTTTATCAATAAAGCTGAATTGGCTTCCAACACACCAGAGGCACAACTCTTTTTCTCGTATGCCAACTTCATTATGCAGTATATTCACATTGAAGCATACGAGACTGAGCTCTTTAATCGATTTAGCAATCTCAGCATTGGACCTGGAATGATATTCAACGGACAACACATGAGCATACTTCAATATAAAGCCATCACAGCTGGGATTGCTGCAGGGTCGAAGAAAATCGACTTGGCACCTTTGATTGAGAAGTTTGGGAATCGGGAAAATGGATGGATGGCAGTGATCAACCCGCCGATGTTCGGGCCTGAGAGCGTCTTGAAACAGAAGTACCTAACCCGTGCTTTTGCTGCTCGATTTGGACTCTATGGAGCTGATCCACAGGAGGCAATTTACCCAGGAACAAATCAAGATAAAGATAATGATACTCTTGATAGTACCAAACATAACTACACCCTGACCTTCAAGGCTGATAAAATACCTCAAGTGAAGGATGGTGGGTTTTGGTCTATAACCATCTACCGCATGCCAGAGCAGCTTCTTGTTCACAATCCTATCGATCGATACTCCATTGGAGATCGTACTCCAGGCCTCGTGTATGATGCAAATGGTGCGCTCACGTTGTACATTCAGAAGAATAAGCCCAGTGATGATGCCATGGTGTCCAACTGGCTACCAGCTCCTGATCCAGATTACGGTGGTTATGATTCTGGGCTCTTCAAACTGGTTATGAGAATCTATTGGCCTACTCAAGAGGCAATTGATGGTCCATATATGCCTCCTGGAGTCATCAAGGCTGATAATATTATCAATAAATTGTAATTTTATTATTGACAATAGCTAATAGTTAGCTTGTGATAGCTAGCTACAATGGTAGAAATGATAGTTTATAAAAAAAATTACTACTTTAAAATTATAGGTGCTTGTGACACTGAGGCATGTGGTATTATTGGTGGATGTATATTCAATTGAATAAACTGAATCTTGTACCCTTTCATCTGTAATAAACTAGCAATGTATTCTTGTTTATTGCTATCACTCATCAATTCCTCCTCCCACTCTCGATCAACCAACAATGCAATAGCTCCATCGGTGAGCTTCTCATTCTTTACTTTTGAGAATACCCTTCGAGATTGTAGATAATTGACAAGCCTGATTTCATACTTTTCCAATTCGGTTCTACATTTAGTATCTCCAAACTTCATTATCATCATCTTCAGTAATCTTGTGTCATACCAGTTCAATACACTGTCCAATGGACCTTCTTCTTTGAAGATGTCTTGTATCGTTGATGCTTTTGCAGCTCTTAATTGGTTTGCTATTTCTTGAGGAAGTGCAGAGGTGATTTTTTCTGGATCTGTCATTGAAGAAACAAGTGTTTTTATGAAGAATTCAACAGAAGTGAAGAAAGATACTTTCAAAGAGGTTGTCTCCTTTGATAGTGCATTGTATGTGCATTTGGGACACTTCATACTTCCATTATCCAAAAATGCTTTATTTTTTCCTTCCATAATGCTACTACTGAAGGTCAGCCTTGCACCCAGACTGGGACGAGCTGCTACTAGTCCTTTTATATCGCATCCAAAAATGCCCGCCCACGTTGTTATTGCTGAGGTTAGTACACGTCTGAGGCTAGTACACGTCTGAGGTTAGTACACCTGCACAATGATAGGTTAGTTATCGCAATCATAGTGCAATAGTCCCACGAGAACAACACGCACGGGAGATAACCTGGGAGAGTACCTCATGGAAATAACCCGGGGGAAACACCAGGGTACTTTGATTAACTATTACGTAGCTAAATATTATATAAGAAAGAGAAGTTAATTATAGACTAGACCTATCATTGTAGCTACGTAGGTGCAAACGTTTTGGTTTTCTTTGAAGCATCACTTGGACATCATGTGTGAAAACATGGGTGAAAACACTAATGGGGGACAGGTACTTAGCTAAATGAAACAAAAAATACTGTAGCTAGCTAGAATTGATGGATTAAAGTCTTTCCCAGTCCCAAATAGCTACAGGCTGCATAGGGATAGAAAATTTCATAGCTAATCTAGTTGTTTTTATTTTATTTTTATTTTTTTCACTGCAGACACAGTATGATTACTGTCAGTGTCCAGCTCCTTGGTGTAGTTATTGTGATTTGGCAGTGCCACGAAACACTCAGCAACATCAGGAGTTACCTTCAGCTCAGCTTTCTCCCTCTCCTGAGGTTGCATCACCTTCCTCCAACGATGGATGTGCTGAAATGGAAATGGTGCAATCAAGTGCAAGAAAAGATTTCAAAAATATAATTGCACCATGTTTAGAAAACATAGATGAGGCTGAAATACTTCGTAATATCAGTCATATCTGCAAATCCGATTCGTCCCTCCAAAGGACAAAGAACCAGCTGTCTCAGAATCCAAGCAGGGATGACATCCTTGGATGCCTCTGTGAGGAAGTGGGGGATGACACACGTCCATTAATTTCTCTGCTAGAACTCATGAGTGTCAATGAAAATAATGAAACAGAAATACAAAAGTGTATTAAAGAGCTCGAGAGCTATTGGAATCGGAAATCGTCATCATTGTCACAATGTGAGGAATGTTCCTCTCCTCCCATAACACCCACTGCAGCACTGTGCTTCAGTGCATTGACCCTTTCATTCAGTGCCGTACACAGTTCAGGTCCAGTTGAACCTAGTTCTATATCACCTGATGATAGCAGCAGTCTTCAAGAACATACTCCAGAGAACCAAATGCAGATTTTACCTTTTTGTGCTGAGATCCAACCATCATTCGACACTTTCTAACTATCAAAATTCCTCTCCTCCATTTATTTTAAAGGACTTTCTCACTGTTAGTGCATAAACTACCCAGAAACTCTATTCTGTGACATGTGAGTGATAGCTACATAGCCATCCCTCCTAGGTGTCCAAATATAGCTAGCACCTGAAATTTATTACTCTAAAATTCCGTTTCTTATTCTCTGCTACAGATCAAATCTCATTAATTATCTCCTTTTGCAACAGTCCATTCATGAGTATAGCTATACAGGTAACAAACAAAATATTTCTAATCACATTCTTCTCCTTTCACTCTTTCATGAATTAAAATTTCTTTTACTCTTTCATGTATCATAATTTTCTTCTCCTTTCATGATACAATCAAAATTTTTAACATTACTGTTCTTTCAATTAGCTAGCTATAGCTAAAACAGGTGGCTAGTAGAAATTATTTTTGATCAGTTAACTATATTCGATTCATGACCACCTTTATTCATTATAATAACCATAATTTATAAGTGAATAGACTCTAGATGGCGCGATACAATGATATTTAGCTAGCAATGTAAAGAGTACCACCTGGTTCTTCAGTGCAGCTATTTTGAATCCTCCAGCTGAATTTAGCATAATATATAATTATTGCCGACAGATAACCTTGTTGTAGTGGATGCTCTGGACCTGGCTCTTATGGTATGGATGCTCTCCTTTGATTCCCTTACAGATTACATGCACGTATGTATCAAAATATCACATGATAGTCACATTATCCAATCCGCTTTCTCCCCATGCAGTATATGTTTGCAGCTCTCCGCGACTGTGTCCCGGCGATGAGACTGTGCAAGCATATGGACCCCCAGACATGCTTCTGGGAATGTTTGAGAAAGAGGTGGATAGCTAGCTATATGCAAGAGAAGATCTTCCAGCTGCTCTGCCTGGCCATTGAAGAAGACCTTACATCCAAATCAAACCAGGACAGCTGCATTCAGACAGTATGTAGCTATGTTATTGAAGAGTACAAACAAACAATAACAATTAAAAAACGACAACAAAAACAGTGGATAATGGACAGGTTGGAACCAAGGATTTATCCAGGAAAGAGGGAGGAAATTGAAAAGGAGGGAGAGGTCATGAAAATAGGGAGAGAAGGGTGGGAGGGGTTATGAAAAAGAGGGAGGGATTAAGGGGGAGAGGTCATGAAAAAGATTAAGGGGGAGGGGTCGTGACAGAGAAAAGGGAAGAGGATGGAAGAAAGGGAGGGGAGAAGGGGAAGAAGGAGAAGGAGGGAAAGGAAGAGAAAAAAAGAAACGATGGCGGAAGGAGGAAAGCCATTTTCCCTTCTCTTCCCTCTCTCCCCTTGGAATAGCTACTTTGCAGAGCTAGAAATAAGATGCTCAATTTGATTGGCCATTACTGGTCAGTAGGCTTGAATAAATTATGCTAGCATAATATTGAGAATAATAGGTATGCCAAAGAATCAGGGAATAATGCTGGAATAATAGGGAACATCTCAGTATCTCAGGAAGTTGACAGGCTAAAGTAGTGAAACAGATCAAATCTGAACTTCCCCTTTGGTCTAGCAGCTGTAGATCAATCTTACTTATTTAACCATCATCTGCTGCAGCAGAGAGAGTTTTTTTCTTTGTTAGAAAATAGCAACCAACTCTTGCTCTAGAAGACTATGTAGAGTCTTCACTGATGTTACAGTATAACTATAGGCACTCGTAAAATCCTTTCTTGTAATCTTGTTGCATTCTCATTAAATTTTTTAAAGAAAAATGGGCAAAATATTGGGAATAATTATGTTAGTGCTTAAGAATAGCTAATAGGTAACTAACATGAGAATCAGAGAATAGAATAATAGGGGAAATTTTTAGCATAATTTATTCAACCCTACTGGTCAGACATTCAGTATCTGATATTTGGTCAGCCATTTCTGAGAAATGGTTGGAAAATGACAAGTGGCCAGCAGTTATTTCTAGCTCTGACTTAGCTATAGCTACCTTCAGATAACTTAGGGATGAAGGATGGTGTGTTTTGCATAACCATCTACTGCATGCCAGAGGAGCTTCTTGTTCACAATCCTATCGATCGATACTCCATTGGAGATCGTACTCCAGGCCTCGTTTATGATGCAAAACATTGTACATTCAGAAGAATAAGCCCAGTGATGATGCCATGGTGTCCAACTGGCTACCGGCTCCTAATCCAGACAATGGCAGTCATGATTCAGGTCTGTTCAAACTGGTCATGAGGATCTACTGGTCTCAAGAGGAGGCGATTGATTAAGCTAATCATTAGCTATAGCTATGTAGCTTTTGTGTTAGATTGTGTGATCTTCAATAAAATATTAAATGAAACAAGTCTTCAAAGCTTCACTTGATTAGTTGTTCATAATTATTATCTCAATCATAATGTCGGCTAAGTGCCTCTCTAAAATTATGCGGAGGCGGGAAATAGAGCCGGTACACACTGTTTGCGCATGCGCTAAAATTTCTAAGACGGTGTGTGATGTCAGAGCAAATTCTTTGGAGAAGCTGATCTGATCATGTCAGCTGAGGACTAGAAAAATTGGCGCATGCGCAAACAGTGGGTACCAGGCCCCGCCTCCGAAAAATTTGACGATACCACATCAGGGCTTAGCTACATAAATCAAAATAAAAACAATTTCAAAATCAGCCTTGGGATCAGGTGTCAGTGGATTTTTTCGCCTCCTGGCTGTTCTAATGAACAATTGGGAGACTTCTAATCCTGTGTCTTTGTTCATGAAAAATGTACCCCGTGCACACAAGAACCGTCAACGTTGACCACAGCAGTGTTGGTGAGAGAGTGAAACTAGAACAGCCTTCAAAACTACAACAATATTAGCAGGTTTGCTTAATATCAAGGTAAAAGACCTCATAAAAAGAGAACAGAACAGGATTAGTTTAGTGTACAAGATTAAATGTGAGTGTGGAGATTATTACATTGGTGAAACAGGAAGAGATTTGGCCTCAAGAGTGAAAGAGCACCTAGCTGCTTGTAAATATGCCTATTTCTACAAATCTCCAATGGCAGAACATGCTTAGCAAGAAGGATCTCATGACATTAGAGGTTGAAATTAGATTCCTCAAAAAATATGGTAGAAAGAAGAAAAAAATAATAATAATCACACAGGATTAGAAGTCTCCCAGTTGTTCATTAGAACAGCCAGAAGGCAAAAATCCAACTGACACCCCAAGGTATTTTTTTGATTTGAAATTGATTTATGTAAGCCCTGATGATGGCTGAGGCATTTGAGCCAAAACATGTATGATTGAAAAATTAACAGATAATAAGTCTATTGTTTATAAAGAATATTAAGTTGAACTACTGTAAAACTATTGGTGCTTGTGACACTGAGGTATGTGGTATTGGTGGATGTATATTCAATTGAACAAACTGAATCTTGTACCCTTTCATCTGTAATAAACTAGTGATGTATTCTTGTTTATTGCTATCACTCATCAATTCCTCCTCCCACTCTCGATCAACCAACAATGTAATAGCTTCATCGATGAGCTTCTCATTCTTTGCTTTTGAGAATACCCTTCGAGATCTAGATCGTAGATAATTAGTGAGCCTGATTTCATACTTTTCCAATTCAGTTCTACACTTAGTATCTCCGAACTTATTGATCATCATCTTCAGTAATCTTGTGTCATACCAGTTCAGTGCTTTGTCCAATGGACCTTCTTCTTTGAAGATGTCTTGTATCGTTGATGCTTTTGCAGCTCTTAATTGGTTTGCTATTTCTTGAGGAAGTGCAGAGATGATTTTTTCTGGATCTGACATTGAAGAAACGAGTGTCTTTATGAGGACTTCAACAGAAGCGAAGAATGATACCTTCAAAGAGGTTGTCTCCTTTGATAGTGCATTGTATGTGCATTTGAGACACTTCATACTTCCATTATTCAGAAGTGCTCCACTATCCCCTTCCATGTTGAATGTCTGGGAACGAGAGTCTACTAATTTGACTGAACTGAACTGCACCGCAGTAGCTTTTATACGTATACGTGCACTGACAAAATAGGGCCTCACTATTCTACGGAACGGAACGGAATGGTTCCAATTCCGGGACCGAACTTTCACTGCGCATGCGTATATGCAGGCCACATCATCAGGATGTTTAATATCCATTAACTTAAGAGGTCACATAGGTAGAAACTGCATATGAACTGAGCAGCAGCTAAACAAGGGTCATAAATAAAGCAGCTTTGCTGAGGAAGTTTTTTCAAGACATGTATGTATTGATAAAAGGTAGATATGCATGTCTCTGTTTAGTTTGAGTTAGTGCTACTTGGACTGTTAAAAATCTGCAATGGAGAGAAAACAACCTAAACAGTCACAGGTAGTAGTTAATCAGTGTTTGACTCATCAACAGATACTTGCTTGATATAGTTGGCCTGATATAGTACCCCCGTCCTGTTATCAGTCATCAATACCTGTGGCCATTATCTATAACTTGAAGGGAAGGTTAGTGGCCTTCTACATATGAACTAAATCTCAAATATTTGGCTGGGGACTGTCAAACCACTCTCAAGCCCATTTATATGAGTGACCATTGGAAGTAGAAGGGGTCGGGACAGAGATACAGTCGAATCGCCAGTGCACCGGAAGTCCATTGCCGTAATACAATGTTAATTTTCTGAGAATACAAACAGTATCTGGAAAATTACTGCAAACTCAGCATAAATTACCATAAAGAATGGCTGCTGTTTTTGTGTGAGTTAAGGCTTATTCTACAAAAGATGGTAAACGTGCATCGAAAGATATTCAAGCATATGGAAGGCTTATTCAAGAAGGTAATGATGCATGCTTATGAAGTAGCTAGTTGTAGTATCATTAGACTTCCTGAAGCTGAGAGTGCACCTAGTCCAAGTGTACAGGCTGAAAGTACCAGTGGAGAGAGTGGTCAAATTTCATTTCTCCATGAATTAGGAATTTTATTTTTTGTGAATTGATAGTGCTAGCTAAGATGTATCATTCCTGCCTGCAAATTTTGTTTTGTTCTGAGAATTTTCTTGTGTATTTAACGTGATGCAAATTCCTACTTTTTTCACAAAATTACTTCCAATATTGTCATTTCATTGCAAGACCCCAAGAAGACATTTCCCCCCATGAAAAGAGTACTACAACATTTGATCTTTCCTGAGCCTAGATTCATGTGATATATTTCTACAGACTCAACTATTTTGGTGAACAGCTGACGTATATTAACACAGTATGGCAGCAAAGAAGTCAGAAATTATGTTTGATCATGCATGCACACGCTTTATTGGAACAAGTTTGATTTTTGATATAAGATAATATATACCATGAACATCTATTGAGTCAATGCATGTCTTACACTGAAGAGGAGAAATGGTTTTTGACCGCAGTTAGTATTTTTATCACCCCTGATTTCATGCACTGAGTATTTATTTTAAAAAGTCTAGTAAAGTATTATTTATCAAGAGGAGGGTGAAGAAGTTGTTAGAAATTTCATAATTATAAGAAGTTTTCAGAAGTCATAGCCATAAGTAGAGAGTAACCAGCACACCAACTTCTTATGCCCATTACGTCACTTCCGGTTTATTATTAAAAATTGACCGTGGCGATTCGACTGGATATGGATGGCTCAAGACAAGTCGGTCTATTATTGCAAACATAGGACTGCCAGTGCTTGCTACTAAATAGTAGAATACTTTATGGCCACCTATGGGCCTTCTAACTCTTGTTAGAGAGAGGAATCCTAGAAATTAATCCTTACATTGGACTACCAGCGCTGCCCACCTTATAAGTTGCGCGCATGCGCAGTAAAAGTTCCGTTCCGTGAAATACGTTCAGTTCCGTTCCGTTCCGTTCCGTAGAATAGTGAGGCCCGACAAAATACCGCAATATTAGGCCACAGAACCACAACATCTATTCACCCACCGCACTCTGTCTAATCTAATCCTAATAAGTCATAATTCCTAAACTTTGGGGAGAGCACCTTGGAAATAACCTGGGGAAATACCTGGGTAATTTCCTCTGGTTGCTATTTAATATTATTAGGCAGAAAACAGGGCTGGTGGTGATATTGATGCCTATCTAAACAAGTATAGGTGCAAATATTTTTTTTTTGTAGCGTCACTCTAGCTAGCTATTAAATACTTTGCAAGTCTAGCAACTTGTTTTAAGTTGGATACCATGGAAAGCACCAATGAGGGACAGGTAGGTAGGCCTAATTGATTTTTAGCTATGTTAATGGACAAAAAATGTACACACAGCTACATCCCTTTTCTGATGAATGTGCTGGAATGGAAATCGAGATGGTCTCAAATGCAAGAAAAGACTTGAAAAATACAATTGCACCATGTTTAAAAAACATAGATGAGGCTGAAATATTTCGTAATATCAGTCATATTTGCAAATCCGATTCCTCTTTCCAAAGGACAAAGAACCAGCTTTCTCAGAATTCAAGCAAGGATGATATCCTTGGGTGCCTTTGTGAAGAAGTAAGGGATGACATACGTCCATTGATTTCTCTACTAGAACTCATAAGTATCAATGAAAACAATGGAGCAGAAATACACAAGTGTATTAAGGAGCTTGAGAGCTATCAGAAATCGTTATCACGATGTGAGGAATGTTCGTCTCCTCCCATAACGCCCACAGCAACACTGTACTTTAGTGTACCAACCTTCTCATACAGTGTTGATAGCCAGTTATGTCTTGCTTCAGGCCCAGTGGAACCTAGCTGCATACCACCTGATAACAGCTGTTTCCAAGAACATACGACTCCAGAGAACCAGATGCAGATTTTAGCTGAGCTCTAACCATCATTCGACACTTTTTAACCTTCAAAGTTCCTCCTCTATGTGAAATTTTAGTATAAGTTGTACAAAGGAGAATTGATTTCTTGTTGCAGCTGTTGATGTATAAACTACCCAGAAACTCTTAAATTCAAGATTCTTTGTCTTGTGAGTGATACATATCTATATGATTTCTCCTGATCATCTTCCTACATTACCAATACTAATCTGAAATAAATTAACATTGCTCCTGAAATTAGTAAACTTGGTGTGCTGTTATTGATGGACTCTATTCTCTGCTACAGATCAATTCTCAAGTTCAAACAATCTCCTCTGCAATCCATGCAAGCAAAAAATCGATGTTTCTGCATGGAATTTCCTCTGTCTGCTCTTTCATGTATTTATGTTACTTGGCAATGTTAATTTTTCCTTCTTTTATGATTTTTCTTGTTTTTGATTATAAAGCAGGTAGCTAGTGGAAAAAATTTTCAACTATAATAATAGTCATTCATTTTTATGACCACCTTCACTGTACATAAACAAGGGCATATCGAGCCGCGAAGCAGCAAGAGGGTATGCAACTAGTGTAGACGGCGAAATGTAAATTGTTACTATATTAAGCTACAGTTTACTGCAGTAAACAGACATATGTGGGTGCGCAGAGCCTACCATGTGCTAGGCTATTTTTAGTAACATTTTACACTATGCCGTCTATATATATATAGAGCATTGGCAGTTGCATGCCCTCTCGCTGCTTTGCAGCTTGATACGCCCTTGACATAAAGTTATAACTGGCCAAAAAATGTTTATAATCAGATGGAACAATAATAATGATACTGTGTATTAATTTTATCTCCTAGAATACAAGTTTGATGTAAGAGTGCCACCTGGTTCTTCAGCTATTTTGAATCCTCTTCAGCTGAATTTAGCATAGTATTATTGTAAAAAAGATAAAAAATGTTATTCTTATTATTGCACACCTGAACTGCCAACAGATAACCTCATTGTGGTGGACGCTCTGGACCTGGCTCTTGTGGTACGGATGCTCTCCTTTGCTTCTCTTGCATCCAAATCAAACCAGGACAGTTCAAATTCTCTATATTCAGACAGTAGTCATATTATGAGGAGGTAGTACATATTAAGAGGAGAGGTAGTCATATTATGAGGAGGTAGTAGGTCAAAAAATACCTCAGTATGAAACATTCTGTCCAATTGAGAGAGGTCTTATCACAGTCCTTTATGCACTGCATAATGGCCTGCATTATGGCCTCACGTCTAATAGAGGGGTCTCATTGTTGAGATATGGCAGAGGAACTTTAGGGAAATCAAATTAGTACTGTTGGGACAAGAGTAGTCAGTGGTTTGATAAGGGTGGTCTGGTTACACATGGTGGCCTCACTATTTAGCATTGGACTCACTTTGGTTTTATAAGTGGTAGGGGCATTCCAAAAGCTGTTACTGCTATGCTGTCCTTGATCTCGATTGTCTGAACTGAAGAAATACGGAAAGAAAGTATTATATTATACCAAAGGCATGAAAAAAAGGGGGGGATGAAATTGGAGGGAAGGGAGGGGGGGGGGGGACTAAAAGAGGAAGGAGGGGTCATGAAAACAAGGGATCGAAAAAAGAAGGAAGGGTGGGGGAGAGGTCATAAAAAAGGAGAGTGGAAGGAGGGGTCGTGAAAACAAGGGAGAGATTGAAAAGGTGGGAGGGATCAGGGACTAAAAGAGGAGGGAGGGGTTGTGAAAACGAGGGAAGGGATTGAAAAGGAAGGAAGGGTGGGAAGGGTCATGGAAAGGGAAGGGGACTAAAAAGGAGGGAAGGTCATGAAAACGAGGGAGGGTCATGAAAATGAGGGAATGATTAAAAGGAAGGAAGGGTGGGAGGGATCACGAGGAGGGAGGGGCAATTAAAGAAGAGGGAGGGGAAGAGGGTGGGAGAAAGGGAGGGACGTAGAAGAAGAGGGAGGGGACAAAATGGGGAGAAGGAGAGCAATGGGAATAAAAGGAGGGGGGGAGAGGAATGAGGATGAGATAGAGAAGGGATGGAAGACGAGGTAGGAAAAAGGGGAAGGAAACAGTGCAAACCATTTTTTTAATTTTTGGAATAAGATTTTATAAATTGTACCTTCGGATAACTTGGGAATGAAAGTGTTGATTTTCTCCTTTTTCTTCTCCGTCTTGTCCATCACTCCACCCCCTCCTTTCTGATTGTACCTTTTCAGTAATTCTTCATGATTTCTGAGTGTCCGAGCTCTCTGAATATCCCACCTATGTAGGTACAGTACAGGTATTGCTGATCTTATAGTACCCCAAGAAATCCCTTATCCACAGTATCCATGACAACCAAGATACAAGTCTGATCTTATGGAGGGAAGTTCCCTTATCCAGTAATTTTCAGTGTGTGGGGTACTGAAAATTTGCTTATGACCACCAGAAAAACAACAATAACACTCCCTGTAAGTTCCTTCAATACTCATGGGAGAGAAGTAATATCATTAATCTCATGGCTGTAGCCAACTGAAGTGTGTGTGATTCAAGGAATGTGGACCCACTTCAAGGGGGGGGGGGGGGGGGGGGATGTCCCCTCACGATTAATAACCACTTGCCTTTTCCTTCTCTTTTCATCATCTTCAGGCTTTTTATGTCTCTTATTGAATGCTTCATCTGAAAGTTCCTATTCAGTAAAGATAGTAAAAAAAACAACAAAAAACCACAAACTCTGCTAACCAATCAACCGGCCAGTCTTTTATATGTATGTACATTCCATAAACCAGAGAGTAACAAGTTAGTCTTTTAGAATGTCTTGGCACGACGTCTTATTCTGTTATTATCACCATTGTATGGTTATGTTTGAGGCTTAAAGACGCAAAGGTAGTTTCCATAGCGCTCCCTTGATGTTTGGCATACATTTTTAGACTTGATTGGGACTTTTACTAAGTATAAACCTCAAATTTCCATTGAGTTTGGTAAAGGGTGAGCACTACCTGGCAGCTGGCATGATTTGTCCAGTAGTCTGTACATCCAGGGGTGGCACAACAGGTGCTGCTACAGGTGCTGCTGGTAGGCTTTTTCTGTACCACTGGTAAGGAAGAGCATACCAGTTCTACAGTGGACTACAGGCTTGCTATTCAAGTTATAAATAAAAGAAAAAAAATATGCACGACACATTAATAACACTTACACACCCCCACTAAAGCTATGAGAGAATTCGGAAGCAGACGAACTTATAAATTAGGGTGGAATAATCATACTGAGTTTTTTAAGGCTAGAGTTCAAGTGGTTGTGCCGCCCCTGCTGTTCTTTTGCTTAGCATTTGGCTTCATTAGACCACTAGGAAATGGCCTACAAGCTAGATTAGCTGCTAAGTACTGTTTGAATACGTTCTAGTTGCTTATGTACTTCTTTAGTGTCTTCTGACTTCCATTATTCTGCACATTTCAACTTGTAACCCTAAAGTCACAGGCATTTGAAAGCTATTAAAGAAATGTCTGGACCACTATTTTCTTTCTAGTATGTGACGACATTTTATGCATGTGTGTGTGCGGATTGAACTTTGAACTCAAAGACACACCAGGTACCTACGTACATATGTCCAAGACAAAGACTGAGTCATCGAAATGGATAGGAGATACTCACTATAACAAGGAAAGTGCTAAAGTATTACCAAACGCGATGTCCATTTGACTCCAATTTGCACCTTTATTTTGAGTTCAAAGTTCATCAATAATTTGCATACCTCATACTCGCTAGTGACCGAAGGTACACCTCCTTTAACAGTACTAATCTTCCAAGAAGGGACTAATATGGTAGTATCGTTCCCATTCAATAAACCACTCCCACTCTCCCCCTCATGGTCACACCCCCTCAGAGAATTTGCCAACTCAGCAGTATTGTTCTTGAAATCATCACAGTTATTGAAAACATCGTTGCTAGCATCTTTCGGCAGATGGGGAACCAGTAAATCAAGTCCCGAATACTCTAACATTGTCCGAATTTCATTTTGTTTTTGTTTTTTTCTCTTTGGAGTTTCTACTGGTGCTGTGATTGATTCGTTTAGTTTTCGTTTTGTGTTTCGCTTCCCTGAACCGGAGCCAGAACCAGTTAGTTCCTGAATATCCTGTGGAACCGGAGTACCGGAATGGGATGAAACCCGTGATGATCGACTTATTCTACTTGCACGGTCATTAGAATTGCTCCGACTACGACAATGCTGGTCAGAGTTTATCAGCGAGTCGCGATACGATCTCACTCTCGAGCGACTTCCAACAGAGTCAACCAAGGAACTGATGCTTGTTGATTGTTGTGGTGATTCAGGCTCTGAATTTTCGTACTTGGAACGAGAGTGTTTCTGTAGAATGGCCAATCTCCTTTCCATGCGCTCCAAACGTGCTTCCAGCTAAATAGAAGAGGAGGAACATAATGTAAGCTTATTTGGTGGTTTTGGTAACCACCAATCTTGTTATAAATGCTAATGGTGTGCTATAATTGGAGTACATGCTCTGCCAATTAGGGAAATCCCCCTTTAATGTTCTAAATACCCACAAAGGAAAATTTTTTATGCATGGCACACATTGAAACATGCATGAGCTAAAGCTATAATACCTGTTCTTTATCTTTCCTGACAGTGTTTAGCTCTTTATCCTTACAATGAAGCTGTTCTTGCTGTTCTCGAATGAGGTCTATCTGCATACTGACCACTGCGCGAAGATTATTCGACACAAAGTTGTCTTCTCTTTTAGATAAGCTCCCTCGTAAGAGTAGAAGGTCTTTTCGTGTACTTAAAAGCGTATTCACATCAGAAGCAGCAGCTTCAACAGGCTGTACTTCTTCTCTTTGTTCCTGGCACGATTGAAAAGGCTCCCCTAGCAAGCTTGAAAGCTTCAAAATCTCTGATCTATCAGGGCTCTTGGCATAATCGTGTTCTTTCATGACTAGCAAAGCTTTCTCGTACTCCAAAGCAACAGGTACGACTTCTTTAGAGCTGAAGATCCTCAGTAGGGGCGACATTGCGTATTTTGTGGATGTGGATGGAGATAGGCAGGCAATGGAATGGCGCGAATCATTCTCGGCCACAGGTTTCGAAGAAGATTCAGTGCAGTTCTCTTCATTTGCCGACCCTCTCATGGACATAGCTTGGTCTCCAAGCGTATAGTAAACTCATTTAGCTAAGCCGAGTTAGTAGCTAAAGGCGAAGCCTAGCGCCTAGGGCACAAAACAGGTGGCAGAGGAAGATGAAAGTACTAATCTCATGAATATAATTATATATAGTCACGTGACCAATGAACTATAATTATTTTTGTGGTAACTAATCTTATTGGGGCATGGAGAAGGCATCCCCAGGACCCCCCTCAGGACATAATGCAAGGCAACTCACACAAGAAGAAAGGCAGAAATTGGAAGGAGATTCTACTCTCATTAGTGATTTCAAAAGAAACAAGCTTGAACAAGAAGCAAAGAAAAACTGGGACCTCTTTTACAAACGAAATGCAACTCACTTCTTTAAAGATCGACACTGGATCATGCGAGAGTTTCCTGAACTTATAGAAGCACCACCAGAACTGGAGAAGCATGGTGGCAACCAGTCAACCCGAAGAGTTTTATTGGAGGCAGGATGTGGTGTTGGTAATACTGTATTCCCCCTTATTGAGGAGACCAAAGAGCTGTTCATTTATGCCTGTGATTTCTCTCCTAGAGCTATTGACCTGCTAAAGGTAGTTGGGAGTACATTCTGATGCCAACTTACACAAAGATACCAATCTTCATGCATGCATGGATACATACATACATACATACATACATACAACATATTATACTAACAAATGTACATTGCTGATAAAATTGACCCAAACTAGGCTCATTCAAGCTATTCTGAGGACTGTTGCCATGGTTTTGTGTGTGATTTGACAGTGGAGTCCCTCTGTTCCTGCGTTCCTGAAGGTGTGGATCTTGCTTCTCTCTTCTTTGTCCTGTCAGCCATTACTCCAGAGAAGATGCTTCATGTGCTCAAAAATGTATTTGGTGTAAGTTTCCAAAATGAAAAATGATAGCAATTTTTTGTTTGTTTTTATTTTATTTTCGAAGTGCAACTAACAAGTAGGAAAAAATATATTAGCTATATAGATACGTACCAAGTAGGAAAAAAATGCCCAGCCAAGGAAGTTGGTATAGCTAGCTATTAGTATAGGGAATAGCTACCTATTACTAGCTATACAACACACAACAGAGTGGTAGATTCTGAAGTCAATAAAGTGAGTTGTAGTACATGATATAGTGTGGGTGTGGCTTAATCTCCAGCTGATAGTACATAAATTTTAAGAATTTCCATGGGAGATAGTCTTTTTTACACCCCCAAAAGAAGGTTCAAAAGGGAGGAGGAGGCTATTCCCAATAATTACTAATGAAGTTGCACACATATCTACATATGTAGCATTATTAGATTAGCAAATTTGAAATTGGCAGCATCCACATGTCGTGTATATTGATAGCTATAGCTACA
This sequence comes from Crambe crambe, assembly GCA_963924555.1. Classification (NCBI taxonomy): domain Eukaryota; kingdom Metazoa; phylum Porifera; class Demospongiae; order Poecilosclerida; family Crambeidae; genus Crambe; species Crambe crambe. The sequence continues at coordinate 5,345,126 of OZ004584.1, read as the reverse complement.
TGTGTGTACCTTAGCTCCTTTTTATAGAAAAATAAAGAACGAAAAAGAAGAAGAAGAAAAGGCTATAGTTAGCATGCAGCTAGATATATTACATGCTCCAGCAGTAGCTAGCTAGACTCTCTCTTAATTGGCAGTATGATTGCCTCAATTAACATATGAATGAGGAAATTTTCCAGATAGCTAGCCATGCATGCATGAAAACTATGTATGGCTATAGCTATAGCTAGCTATGTAGCTACTTTTATAGAAAGAAGAAGAAGAAGAAAAGGAACAGAGTAGCTACATGCAGTAGCACATAGACTGTCCTTAATTGGCAGTATATTGGCAGTATAATTGCCTCAATTAACATCTGAGTGAGGAAATTTTCCAGATAGCTAGCTATACCTACCATGCATGCATGCATGGAAACTATGTATACGTAGCTACAGTGTCTAGTATGCAAGAAAGTTATTAAGTATACAGTAAAAACAGTTTTGTCAAAATAACAGATTTTATGTAAACTAACTTTTGCTGTTAATATATAACTGGAAATGCATCTCATAATGACATAGGTTTTTTTTTAACATAGGCTTCAGTTTGTGGAAATCTATATGCAAATTGTTATCAGCCTAAGCTCATTAAATACAAAACTCCAGTCTACTTTTGTATGAAGAAGTGGCATAATTTGGCAATCAAGGAATGCTGCAAGGAGAAATGGGCTTCAGTTTACAAATAGTGAGAATTAAGAGCTTTGCTGAGCCTCAAGCCACAGGTTACTATAATATTTATTTATGATTATGAAGGAAATTTTGAGTCTTATACTGTAAACAGTTAATGCTGAATGAATGAAGTTACTGCACGAATAGCTGCATCAGACTGAGTTGAACTCTGTCTCCTGAGTTTTCTTCGTCGCTACAGATCCTCAATTCTAAGTCGTCAGAGGTGGGGACAGGGAGAGACACAGTAAACCATGGAGGAGTCCTGCAGCAATCACCCGAAGTGCAATTGACACCATCCCACACAGCCGAACTGCTGTTTTCGAATTCGCAGAAATAGTCGCTTCCAACGAATGATGGAGGTAAGGGAGCTTGGACTCGATTGGGATTATTACAGGGGCACTCACTCTGACTCCCACCACTTGCAGCAAAACTCCAGACATGTTGACGAGGAAATCCATGTGTCACACTGACACCATCCAAATAGAGATCGTCTGCACTGTTTGCTGGTTGTTGGACAAGAAAGGCATCAGGATCCTGGACACCATAGCCTGTGGCCCGACCACAAACACGACTGTATCTCACACCTCTGGTTGGGAATGTGACCCCTGGACAACTTGCAGGTGTCACAGGCACACAGGATCTAGCCGGTGTGGTGATCACATTCCAGGATGAAGTGGGACACTGTTGGGACACGTCACTGAAGTCCAAATCTGCCACTTGGAACCAAAATCCGTTGCCACAAGCAGGTACAGGTTTCATAAGAGAGATGATATCGTTAGCTGTTTCAATGATGCTTCTTCTTGTAGCTTCACTGATTTGATTTGAAGGGCAGGCTCCATTTTGTGTGGCATTGAAGATCACAGGACTGAGTTGCAAAACTAAAAGTAGGCATTTCAAAAAAAAAAAATTAATAATAGCATGCAAGTCAGATAGTTATGCATAATCATATTGAGATTAGTATTACAATCACCCTCCTCCCCTGACCCCCAATCCATCAATTCACCTTCAGCTGCCTCTGTGTCAGTGGTTATGATGGGTGTCTCAGTTGTCATGGACACAGTTGTAGTAGCTTCAGTTTCAGGCACTTCAGATGACTCTGTTGTACGGGCCTCAGTCTTCATAGTGGTAGGAGCCTCTGTTGATATTTCAGTAGTTTCAGGCGTGGAAATGATGATACTTACTTCAACTGGCTCTATAGAAAAACTTTGAGTTAATGCAATTCTAGTCTCGAAGACCAGTCGTGCCAGTCTGTTTATCGGCACTGGTGCTTCATCATTATTTGCACCAAATGTGAGATATTGATTCACACATGGTAAAGTTTCACTGCATGCTGAACAGGTCAGACCTCCTCTTCTTGGTTCCCTCCATAACGATGGACTGAAATGGGGAAATTGTTATAGTTATTATCATTTAATAAGTGTAGTTAACAACTCACTTTAATGAACACAGTTGACTGTTAACACAACCAAATCCATCACTGAATAAAAGAATGATTTCAGTATCATTGATCAAGATAGCATTAGCATTTGCCAGTGCCCACACGTCTGAATTTGATCTTTCATTAATACCTAATGAAGCTGTTCCCATCCAGCGGAACTGGACCTCATTCGTCTGTAGGATGTCCCCACAGATATACACAGTATGTTGTGTTGCATTAAAGTCATCACGAGGTTGTATGATTTCTGACACATTATAACCTCTGATCACTGACATTGATGCAGTTCTCTGAATATTATGGAGTTGTAGAGGAATCCAAGGTCCTCCAATGGTGTCATTACGTATGGCAAACTCTATCGCTTCGCCAGCTTCACCATCGATTCCTTGACATTGATCATCACTTACATCATCCACATTCAACACAAGTCCATAAGTGACTTCACTGAAAATAAAAATACAATGACATAGCTTAGAATCAACTTTACATCGTAGGCATTTCACAAAAAGAATGTTCAATAATTAGTACTGATTACTCATAATTCATTCAATATAATATAGAAGCCACATTGAGTGTATACATTATGCATATACAAGCATATCATTGTCAAAACAGTTACAAGATGGAAGCACTACACCAGAATGATAACGTTGTGACAAGCGTGCACATGCTCATTAAGGCTTACAGCTGGAAAGGAATTTAGCAAAGAACTTACATTCTAGGGATGGCTGTGGAGCAATTCTGTGGTAGAGGAGGACCTTTATTGGAGACGAGTTCAGAACCACTATCTCCTGGACAGTTGTCACGTCGTACACCTGGTGTTAAAGTATTAAAGTATCGTGCACCAGAGATTATTCCTCTGACATCCCTTGCATTCCCACCACAGAATTCATCTTCTATTGGAGAAACTCTGAAGCAATGATCATTGAATAAGCCTTCAGAACTTGATTGTACATCCCAGCAGTTGCATCCTCCTCCACCATGCTCCAATTGCAACAGTCTGAACTGAACACCTCCCACAGTGCCATCAAACTCCAAGTTGTGTGTTATATCAGATGTTCTATTAACAGGCAATAGATCCAGTGTTATCCAGTCTCCTATAACTGATGTAGTACTGATGCTTCTGTACTGGAACTGCACTGAAGTGTTTGTCAAGCCCACCTCATTGCCACCAATACAGAGGAAATCAGGAAAGTCAGGAGGTATATCTTCTAATGTAAGGCTAACAGTAATACTTGTAGTTGGTGCTTCAGTTGTCATGGCCACTGTATCAGTGGTGGGAGCCTCAATTGTCATGGACACAGTAGTAGGAACCTCGGTCATGGACACAGTAGTAGGAACATCGGTCATGGATACTGTGGTAGGAGCCTCTGTTGTCTCAGGTTGAGTGGTGATGGCATTAACTGGAAATACTTGCGTCAATGCAATTCTACTAACAAGGCCTGACTCGCTATTAGCACCAAATGTGAGGTAATTGTTCACACATGGTAAAGTATTATTACACACTGCACAGGTCAGACTTCCTCTTCTTGGTTCCCTCCACAATGAAGGACTGAAATAAGGAATGTGTTATAATAATTATCCTTCAATAAGTGTTGCTATCAACTCACTTTAGTGAACACACTTGTCTGTCGCTACTACAGCCAAATTCATCATTGAATAAATTGATTTCAGTATTGTTGATCAAAGTAGCTCTAGCATTTGCTAGTGCCCACATGTCTGAACGAGGTCTTTCATTAAAAGCTGTCCCCATCCAGCGAAACTGGACCTCACTCGTCTGTAGGATGTCCCCACAGATATACACAGTATGTTGTGTTGCTTCAATGTCACGAGGTTGTATGATTTCTGACACATTGTAACCTCTGATCACTGACATTGATGCAGTTCCCTGAAGATGATGGAGTTGTAGAGGAATCCAAGGTCCTCCAATGGTGTCATTACGTATGGCAAACTCTATCGCTTCAGCCTCACTATCAATTCCTTGACATTGATCATCACTATTGTCTTCCACATTCAACACAAGTCCATAAGTGACCTCACTGAAAATAGAATTTGAAATGACAGGAATTTAAGGCTGTGATTACAATAAGAAACAGCTCGTCACTATAGGATTATGATCCTATACATTCTATAATGAATTATGCATTAGCTATAAAGACAGAAGCCACATGCAGTGTAGCTAGTTCATGCTGAATGAATTATACAGAACCAAGCAGAACACTTTACACTGACATAAAGCAGCTTGGTGGGAGGCAGCAATGTAGGGATTATTATTGAAGGCAGCATAACTTTGATGTTTGTTGACAGAAACTGTAAAAGTACAGACTAACCCTACATGGCCTTTTTATTAAAGCATTATTTTTTCCCCTTCATACAGTTAGCTATTATAATATGTGTACATAACTGTCAATTAAGACTGTTCTGGATGCATGGAAGCCTTCAAAGCATGGATGTTTGCTACTGTTCACCCCCCACTACCAGAAAGATGACACTCAAGTTGGTAAGGAAAGTTTGAGAATGCTTGATAATTTAAAAGAAGACTTACATTCTAGGGATGGCTGTGGAGCAATTCTGTGGTAAAGGAGGACCTTTATTGGAGATGAGTTCAGAAGCACTATCTCCCGGACAGTTGTCACCATTCATATTAAAATACAGTGCATTAGAGATCACTCCTCTAGCACTACTTGCATCACCATTACAAAAGCTTCCTGATAAACTTGTGAGAGTATTTGATGGAGGTAGTCTGGAGCATCTTGATAATCTGCTAGCATTATTGATACTGAGGCTAGATAATCGCACACGCCAGCAGTTGCAAAGCCCTCCACCATGCTCCAACTGCAACAGTCTGAACTGCACACCCTCCACAGTGCTATCAAAGTCCAAGTTGTGTGTTACATCAGATATTCTATTAACAGGCAATGCATCCAGTGTTATCCAGTCTCCTATAACTGATGCAGTACTGATGCTTCTGTATTGGAACTGTACTGAAGTGTTAGTCAAGCCTACCTCATTGCCACCAATGCAGGGACCAGCTGCCACAGAATCTAAAATGAATCTGATATTCACTACATAACTAGCTTCGGTGGTCGTTGACATGGTGGTGGGGGTCTCAGCGATCGTTGACATAGTGGTGGGGGCCTCAGTGGTCATTGACATAGTGGTGGGAGCCTCAGCGGTTGTTGACATAATGGTGGGAGCCTCAGTGGTCGTTGACATGGTGGTAGGGGCCTCAGTGGTCATTGATATCGTGGTGGGGGCCTCAGTGGTCATTGACATAGTCTCAGTGGTTGTTGACATGGTAGTGGGGGCTTCAGCGGTTGTTGACATAGTGGTGGGGGTCTCAGTGGTCGTTGACATAGTCTCAGTGGTTGTTGACATGGTGGTGGGGGCCTCAGTGGTTGTTGACGTGGTGGGGGCCTTAGTGGTTGTTGACATGGTGGTGGGGGCCTCAGTGGTCGTTGACATGGTGGTGGGGGCCTCAGTGGTCGTTGACATGGTGGTGGGGGCCTCAGTGGTCGTTGATATGGTGGTGGGGGCCTCAGTGGTTGTTGACATAGTGGTGGGGGCCTCAGTGGTCGATATCGTGGTGGGGGCCTCAGTGGTTGTTGACATAGTCTCAGTGGTTGTTGACATGGTGGTGGGGGCTTCAGTGGTTGTTGACATAGTGGTGGGGGTCTCAGTGGTCGTTGACATAGTCTCAGTGGTTGTTGACATAGTGGTTGTTGACATGGTGGTGGGGGCCTCAGTGGTTGTTGACATCGTGGTGGGGGTCTCAGTGGTCGTTGACATAGTCTCAGTGATTGTTGACATGGTGGTGGGGGCCTCAGTGGTTGTTGATGTGGTGGGGGCCTCAGTGGTCGTTGACATGGTGGTGGGGGCCTCAGTGGTCGTTGATATGGTGGTGGGGGCCTCAGTGGTCGTTGACATGGTGCTGGGGGTCTCAGTGGTCGTTGACATTGTGGTGGGGGCCTCAGTGGTCGTTGACATAGTCTCAGTGATTGTTGACATGGTGGTAGGGGTCTCAGTTGACATAGTGGTGGGGGTCTCAGTGGTCGTTGACATAGTCTCAGTGGTTGTTGACATGGTAGTGGGGTCCTCGGTGGTTGTTGACATGGTGGTGGGGGCCTCAGTGGTCATTGACATAGTGGTGGTGGCCTCAGTGGTCATTGACATTGTGGTGGGGGCCTCAGTGGTGGGGGCCTCAGTGGTCGTTGACTTAGTGGTGGGGGGCTCAGTGGTCATTGACATTGTGGTGAGGGCCTCAGTGGTCGTTGACATAGTGGTGGGGGGCTCAGTGGTCGTTGACATAGTGGTGGAGGCCTCAGTGGTCATTGACATGGTGGTCTCAGTCATAGTGGTGGGAGTCTCACTTGTTTCGGGTGCAATTATTTGAAAGATACTGTCATTTATTATCACTGGAAAACTTTGGGTTATCGCAATTCGACTGGCAATTTCCTGTCTAGAACTAAAACCACTACTGAAAACATCACTGTTAGCACCAAATGTAAGATAATTATTCTTACATGGTGCAGTTTCAGTACACGCTGTACAAGTCAGACTTCCTCTTCTTGGCTCCTTCCATAATGAAGAACTGAAACAGGAAAGTTCTAATCATGTATACTGCTATATGCCTACTGCTATGAACTCACTTCAGTGAACAAGGTTGTGTATCATCACAGCCAAATTCATCATAAAGTATGTTGGTGGTAGTGTTATTGTTATCGATCAAGGTAACATTTACTCTTGTCAGTGCCCACATGTCAAATCTTGGTTGAATATAATTAGCTGTTCCCATCCAGCGGAACTGCACCTTGGTGGTTCGTAGGATGTCCCCACATATATATACAGTGTCTTGTTCTGCACCAGTAGTGGAGCTGCGTACGATTACTGAATCTGATAAGTCATAACCTCTGATCACTGGTGTGAGTTGCTGTTCAGCAAGCAGTTGTAGAGGGATCCATTGACCACTACCACTGGTGTCATTACGCATGGCAAACTCTATTGGTTCAGTTCGTTCAATTCCTCCACAATCATCTCCATTAACCTGATTTATCAGTCCATAATTCACCACACTAAAAGTTGATAAATATAATAACAGTGTGACCAGAATAGTACGAGTGCAGCCTAATGACAAAAAACAAACAAACAAACAAAAAACAACAGCACAAAACATGTAGAGGTACTAAGATCAGACTACTAAAACACCACCAATTAACATAAAACCATAAAACGTTATGCATGTAGTCTATACACCATGCATGCATGAGCAGCTGGCACTCCTGGACTGATAGGACCTCTTCCCCCTTCCCCTCCCTCTCAAGAAAAAGTAACTAGCTAGCTAGTTATACACTAAGCCGCATGACAGATTTTTCTTCATAGCTACTCGGTTGCTCTTTAAAAAAGAACTTACATTCTAGGTGTGGTTGTGGAGCAATCTTGTGGTAGAGGAGGACCTTTGTCAGAGATGAGCATTGAATTGCTGTCTCCTGGACAGTCCTCACTATTCAGATTATTTAAAAAGTAGAATGTACTAGAAATCACTCCTCTAGCATCTCTTGCGTTGCCACTACAGAAATCATTTAAAGGAACTCTGAAGCAATTGCTGATTATAGATCTGATAGTTTCATTAACACTAAAGCCGAATGATTGTACATCCCAGCAGTTGCATCCTCCTCCACCATGCTCCAACTGCAAGAATCTGAACTGTACACCTCCCACAGTGCCATCAAAGTCCAAGTTGTGTGTTACATCAGATGTTCTATTAAGAGGCAATGCATCCAGTGCTGTCCAGTCTCCTATAACTGATGTAGTACTGATGCTTCTGTACTGGAACTGCACTGAAGTGTTTGTCAAGCCCACTTCATTGCCACCAATACAAACACTGTTGTTGGTTGGTGCCACAGGTACTACACTGAGATTCACTTCAACTGAGTGTCGACTAACTACTACATCAAGACACAAAATACATACTAGACAAGCAGTCACTACCTGTTGTACTAAAGGAACCATTTTTTCTTGTGTTAACTGTGTAGCCAGCTAGCAAGTGGTTGGAATTTTGGCCAATTGGGTAATGAAAGTGATGGGAAGTTCCATCGAGTCTTCAGTGTGGCTCCAGTAACACTGATTTTTATTTAATTTTGAAGTCTTCTTATACAAAAATGCGGTACCCACAAAAAAATTAAATTTTTGCGCCACATAGCACATATATTGCGAAAATTAAAAACGCGAAAATATTTCAGAATTGTTTTGATGAAAAGAGCACTAATTTGATACATGCCATTTAATCTATAGCCTGCTGGTAGTTTTCTGTCTCAGACCAATATTTTTTGAGACAGATTCACTGAATCTCTAGAAGTAGGAGTGCAATTATAAATAGGAATGCGAACTGATGAGGGAAGATGTAATTGCAGTAATTACTGGTAGCTACACTAGTAATTTGTTTACCACTAGAAGTGCATATCATCCTGCATACCTCTGAATGACACTTGTCTTGCAAAAAAAAAAAAAAAATTAGAAATTTTTTTATCAATATAGCTACATGCCAAAAACCCCCTCAGATTGCTTCTCAGACACCTTAATCAGAAAAATTTCCTGGGGGGAGGGGGGGCATGCCCCCAGATGGCATGCTTTGTACACTGTGTGATCACAATAGCCTGACCAAATAAAACCTCAAGATTACACCCCTGAAGATAATGCCTTTTCTACAAATGCTACTGAGTTTAGAAGGCTAGACAAGCTTCCAGTTCAACTGAAGTTTGAATCAGATATAGATGTGGATGAGCTTGTCAGTAGTGGCATAAATCCTGTCACTTGAAGTTTAATTTGAGCAAACTACAAAGGGCAAGAAAGAGGTCACGTGTAAAAGATGAGACTGGGAGTACAAGTAGTGCCAGCAAAAGATCTTACCTTCATCGCCAGTCTCTCTAGACAAGAGTAAGTGTATTTTTTGTACCAAACAAGATGGATATCTCCATGAGTTCATGACCCCGGATGCCAATGATCATGTGAAGGAAATGGCCAAAGTCTTGCAAGACAGTGAACTCTTGAATAGAAGGTGGTGCTGACCTCATTGCTATTGAAGCAAAGTACCATTTTCTTGTTTAACTGAATTTAGAAATAACTTATTAAATGTGACTGTAGGAGTTCTAAAGGCTGTGGTGTAAGAATCTGGGATTATGATTTGGTGTAGCAGCAGTCACGGACTTACTTTGAATGCAGAGTGCAAGGCATGTGGAGAACCTGCCAGTTGCTTCACTGAACTTGTTAAATGTGGCTGTAACAGTTCTCAAGGCTGTGGCATGCAAGAAAGCTAACTGGCAGTGTACTGAACTTTGTAGCTGTAATTGTATAACTTCTTTCAAATTTGGACAAAATATTTTTGCGTTTTTAATTTTCGCAATATAGTTGCTATGTATCGCGAAAATTTAAATGTTCGCGGGTACCGCAATTTTGCATAAGAAGACTTCAAAATTGAATAAAAATCATTCCAAGGGATTCTTAAGGTGGCTCCTACCCTGAAATCAAACCATACCACCTAAAGAGTGACCACAAATAATTTGACACTTTTGTCCGCTCTGTCTTGATTTTGTAACTAAGCTACCTGACTAATTGCTGTGATCTACCTTGTAAGGAAACTGCTAATTTGTACTATACATAGTTTTCATGCATGCATGCATGCATAGCTAGCTATCTCAGATGTTAATTATACTGCCAATTAAGGGACGTTCTATGTGAATAACTGCTACAGTATGTAGCTAGCTGCATGCTATGGCAAATATAAAACAATTATAGGTCTTGTACCATCTAGGAAGCAATCTGAACTGATTCAATGACATATCTAGCTATAGTGTATTATAGTAACCTGTGCATGGTTGCAGACTGAAGTTACATGTTATCATGAGGCTGACAAGTGCAACAGCAAAGCTCTTTGCTATAATGCTATTCCACAGACTTCATGAAGCCTATTTCTCCTTACAGCATTCCTTGAGCTATACAGTTAAGATTTAATAGGTGCATTCATTATGCAGTAGCTAGCTCTCCATAACTCATGGTGCTAATGTCTAACTTGATCTATATGTAAAGCATAAGGACATAGCTAGCTATCTATATATATAGCTACATATTTATAGAGGTTTTCAGGTATATTGATATGGGTATACGTAATTAGTATAATATAGGTACGTAGCACAACGGTGGTATGCATCATAAACTGAAGCCATTTCTTGCAAGTAGCTAGCCGATTTCTTGAAATATGATATTACTGTATAACCTAACTATGCATCCCCATAATAATTATGTTGCCTTGGCATGTACGTGTTAGCTTAGCTACTGTATTGCATCTATGAACTGACTTCAACTGAGGCTGACATGTTCTGTACAGCATTAGCTATGCATACAGATTTTCACAACCGAGGGCTATTAATGCTGCAGTGTATATCTTATCCCATATTGATATTGTTTTTGTGGAAAAAGGGAACTAACAAGAACAGCTATAGAGTACTCAAGTAGCAATTGGACTGTGTGACTTTAATTATCTTGTGGAACTGTACTCAGAACCAAAGCATGGTTGGTTGGTATTACCACAGGAAGACCTGCTCCACGCAGAAGCTGCTCTCTCATCCACCTAAGCTCACTCTGCAGAATAGAGGTCACTAATGCTGGGATTCTCTAATTTTTGTGGTGTAGCTGGAACACTTCCTCATTTGATTCCAGGAAATAGCTGTCTATACTACAAGGGCATGCAACATAACTCCAGTCTGCCTTTTGAACATCAGGAGTGCTGTTAGTGGAGGAGGGACAATAAAAATGTCTAAGATTGTTTAGTAGTAGCTATCAATAATTATCACACTGAAGTATTTAATGAGCTGAGGCTGATATACAATTTGCATACATATTTCCACAAACTGAAGCCTATATTTATTAATTTTCTTGCACAGCTACTAGAAATCAGTTACCATTATCATACTCCATTGGGTGAAAACATTCAGTAGCTATTCTATCATTTATGTTATTGTGAAGGAAATTTTCTTTTATTAGTCTTACGTATACTGCAAACAGTTAAAGTTACTGCACGAATAGCTGCATCAGACTGAGTTGGACTCTCTCTCCTGAGTTTTCTTCATCGCTACAGATCCTCACTTCTAAGTCGTCAGAGGTGGGGACAGGGAGGGTCACAGTGAACCATGGAGAAGTCCTGCAGCAATTGCCTGAAGTGCAATTGATACCATCCCACACAGCCGAATTGCTGTTAGCGAATTCGCAGAAATATTTGCTTCCAACGAATGATGGAGGTAAGGGAGCTTGCACTCGATTGGGATTATTACAGGGGCACTCACTCTGACTCCCACCGCTTACGGCAAAACTCCAGACATGCTGGCGAGGAAATCCATGTGTGACACTGACACCATCCAAGTAGAGATTGTCTGCACTGTTTGCTGGTTGTTGGACAAGAAAGGCATCAGGATCCTGGACACCATAGCCTGTGGCCCGACCACAAACACGACTGTATCTCACACCTCTGGTTGGGAACGTGACCCCTGGACAACTCGCAGGTGTCACAGGCACACAGGATCTAGCCGGTGAGGTGATCACATTCCAGGATGAAGTGGGACACTGTTGGGACACGTCACTGAAGTCCAAATCTGCCACTTGGAACCAAAATCCCCTGCCACAAGCAGGTACAGGTTTCATAAGAGAGATGATATCGTTAGCTGTTTCAATGATGCTTCTTCTTGTAGCTTCACTGATTTGATTTGAAGGGCAGGCTCCATTTTGTGTGGCATTGAAGATCACAGGACTGAGTTGTAATCCTTGTTGCAAAACTTTTCAAAAAAAAAAAATAGCATGCAAGTCAGATAATTAACATAATCATGTTGAGATTAGCATTACAATCACCCTCCTCCTCCTGCCACCAATCCACCAATTCACCTTCAGCTGCCTCTGTGTCAGTGGTTATGATGGGGGTCTCAGTTGTCATGGATACAGTTGTAGTAGCTTTGGTTTCAGGCACTTCAGATGACTCTGTTGTATGGGCCTCAGTCTTCATAGTGGTAGGAGCCTCTGTTGATATTTCAGTAGTTTTGGGCGTGGTAGTGGTAATACTTACTTCAACTGGCTCCACAGAAAAACTTCGAGTTAATGCAATTCTAGTCTCAAGGACTATTCTTGGTGGTGGTGCTTCATCATTATTTGCACCAAATGTGAGGTATTGATTCATACATGGTAAAGTTTTACTGCACGCTGAACAGGTCAGACCTCCTCTTCTTGGTTCCCTCCATAATGATGGACTGAAATGGGAAATTGTTATAGTTATTATCATTTAATAAGTGTAGTTAACAACTCACTTTAATGAACACAGTTGACTGTTAACACAACCAAATCCATCACTGAATAAATCAATGATTTCAGTATCATTGATCAAGATAGCATTAGCATTTGCCAGTGCCCACACGTCTGAATTTGATCTTTCATTAATACCTAATGAAGCTGTTCCCATCCAGCGGAACTGGACCTCATTCGTCTGTAGGATGTCCCCACAGATATACACAGTATGTTGTGTTGCATTAAAGTCATCACGAGGTTGTATGATTTCTGACACATTATAACCTCTGATCACTGACATTGATGCAGTTCTCTGAATATTATGGAGTTGTAGAGGAATCCAAGGTCCTCCAATGGTGTCATTACGTATGGCAAACTCTATCGCTTCACCATTGATTCCTTGACATTGATCATCATTATCATCATCCACATTCAACACAAGTCCATAAGTGACTTCACTGAAAATAAAAATACAATGACATAACTTAGAATCAACTTTACATCGTAGGCATTTCACAAAAAGAATGTTCAATAATTAGTACTGATTACTCATAATTCATTCAATATAATATAGAAGCCACATTGAGTGTATACATTATGCATATACAAGCATATCATTGTCAAAACAGTTACAAGATGGAAGCACTAGCTAGATGTTTGCTACTTCCTCCACTACACCAGAATGATAACATTGTGACAAGCGTGCACATGCTCATTAAGGCTTACAGCTGGAAAGGAATTTAGCAAAGAACTTACATTCTAGGGATGGCTATGGAGCAATTCTGTGGTAGAGGAGGACCTTTATTGGAAATGAGTTCAGAACCACTATCTCCTGGACAGTTGTCACGTCGTACACCTGGTGTTAAAGTATTGAAGTATCGTGCACCAGAGATTATTCCTATGGCATCCCTTGCATTCCCACCACAGAATTCATCTTCTATTGGAGAAACTCTGAAGCAATGATCATTGAATAAGCTAGCTTCAGAACTAGATTGTACATCCCAGCAGTTGTATCCTCCTCCACCATGCTCCAATTGCAATAGTCTGAACTGAACACCTCCCACAGTGCCATCAAACTCCAATTGTGTGTTACATCAGATGTTTTATTAACAGGCAATGCATCCAGTGTTATCCAGTCTCCTATAACCGATGTAATACTGATGCTTCTGTACTGGAACTGCACTGAAGTGTTGATCAAGCCCACCTCATTGCCACCAATACAGAGAAAGTCAGGAGGTATATCTTCTAATGTAAAGCTAACAGTAATACTTGTAGTTGGTGCTTTAGTTGTCATGGCCACTGTATCAGTAGTGGGAGCCTCAGTTGTCATGGACACAGTATGGTATCAGTTTACACACTCAACGATATTTATTAATACAGCTCTTATAATGTGTACGAATTATCTGAGTTGACTCAATTATGATGTTTCCTCTAATGATGTTTCCTCCACATGACTATGTCGTGCTTCATGCTCTAGTTTTATTATGATAACAATAGCTACATCCATGCATGCCTGCATGCACTGTCTACCAAAATGCTCCTGAAATGCGCTTGCATGAATAGTTCTGTAACATTGAAAGAATCAGTTAGCTAGCTCTATAGCTAGATAGTTACACTGTAGTGATCAAGCAGGTAACCCCTAATTATAGTTCCATAACATTAAAAGAATCAGTTAGCTAGATTGATTAAAAGTAATTTCACACACTGTACAGTTTAGACTTCCTCTTCTTGGCTCCTTACATAATGATCACTTACATAGTACAGCTAAGCAGGGCAACTCTGTTAGCGAGGTAATTCCATTAAGCTTCAAGTACTTAACTGGGCTCAAAATCCCAGTAGTCTACTCTCATAATAATTATACATTGAAGTTATGCCTCAGAAGTATTTTAGTATTGAATTGGCTATCTTGTTGCCCCCAACTTTATCTTATTAGCTACACTGTAAACATGCAGGGCTTTACCACCACAACCATGCAAAGTCATCATTAAATAGGTGTACATATATTATTGTTGTCAATTAAGGTAACATTTACATACATTTGTGCCCACATATCACGCGATCGGGGTGGGCTGACCCATCCAATGGAATTGAACCTCACTTGTTTGAAGGATGTAGTGTCACCTGAGTCTAAGTCATAACCTCTGATCACTGGGTACTCAGCAAGTATTTGTAGGGACCACTACCATTGGTGTTATTATGTATGGTCAATCCTCCTGCAAGTCTCTGTTGCTGCTTAGTGTACAGACATCCTGGCTTGACCAGGTGCACAGGACTAATTAGCAGCAGTAATATTCATGAACAGCTTATAATATTGATTATATCAAGATTCTGAATTCAGTTTACTAAACTAACAATGAATTATTCCTTTGAACATCGACTATATCAAGATTCTGAATTCAGTTTACTAAACTAACAATGAATTATTCCTTTGATCTGGTCACACACATGTTTCAGCTTTTGTGCTTTTGACCCAGCTTTTGATTTTGGTATCACCTCCACCACTCTCAGAGACATTTGTGTTAGCTGTCGCCTTTGAATTACTGGTCTATTCAGTGTGTAAAAATATATGGAAGGTGACAAAAGAAAATAAAAAGTGAATGGTACATGGGTGACAATGGAGGAGTTCAATTAATTAAAAACACCAGGAAATTAATGGTCACCTCAAGTATCTGGTTGTTAAGTAATTATGTGGCATTATGAACTTACAAAAGTATTTATTGGCTCTTTATTCTTATCAAAGTATCCACGAAGAAGGGTACATGTCTTGACCTTTGTCCTCCACCATTTTGTGTACTCGTCTCTGACTTGTTTGGGGAAGACGACGAAGAGGAGGAAGACGAAGAGGCCTTGGAAGGCCACCATGATGGTGTAGATGTAAGCAAGGGGTAGCAATGCCTTCACTTCCACTATCAGTACTCCAAACACCCACGTCAGTCCCATGATCACCACCAGTGATATCAATGCTAGCAACCACTTCCTACGTATGAGAACAATAATCATTGTGAACATATTAAGTACATGACAAAGTTTTTTCCTACTTGATATCCTTCTTGTTCATGGCACCAGTTTGTCTCTTCTTATGACGCCACATGATGACAGCAGCCATGATGAACAATCCAACATTAGCAAGAATAATTAGGATTACTGGAATAATGAAAGCCCAGATAAAACTCGTGCCAGGATTTAAGAAACAGCTGCATGAAAAGGAGGATAATAATTTAAAAGTGATATTCAATCTCTCATTGGCTTACGCTCCAGGGTATCCATAATTTGGCTGTGTTGGCAGAGCAAAGCCCAGTGGCAGAGTCAGCAGACCCATATAGAGTAAGGGGACACCATAGCTGACTAGCATGAATACTAGCATGTAGCATTTTGTCCTAGTGACAAACACTTTTACGAGAATGATGTACAAGACCACACCCTCCATCAACATCCACATGAAGGACACCAGGAAGAAGTAGTGGAGGAGGACAGCTATGACCTGGCAGTGGACTGGTACTCTCTCACTTGTAGGATCAGAACGAGTCACACCAATCACAAAGATGAGCTGAGCTATCCCGAGGCTGATGCAGAGGTTGATGTGGATAAAATTTCGTACGTTACGCAGTGGCCTGTGGGGAAATCATTTCAAATTTCACTAATCAATGAATATGGACATGTAATACTTCAGAATAGTGAAGATAATGACTGTGAGTGTCATGGCAACCAGTGATACAGACACACCCACATGTCCAATAATTTGCAGAGAGAGCGTGACAGGTGGAGGAAGGTTCAAAGGTCGAGCACTCAGCAGGATGGCAAAGTGGGTGAGGTGGTTGCATTCGCACACTGTCATAGAGGAATTGGAGAGGGTATCATTCCTGTTACACCCTCTGTCAGACCACTGCCCAACAGTAAGAATGGGATTCTGTGAACTGAATTGATAATGATAATAAAGTTACCTAAGTAGTGTTCTCACTAGTGTGGGGCTCTCCCCAATTGAAATGAACATTTACCTCCCAGACAAAAATTCCCAAAATGCGCAAATGATTTCTGAAGAACTATCTTTCACTAATTGTTCCTACGTATGAGATCAAAGAGATTCAGTCATGGCAAAATAGCATGGCACTAACTCGACCAACCTTGATTCTATTGGAGTGTTCAAAGTTCACTCTGACAGGTGAAGTCAACGTCAAGTTCTCTGTGGGAAATCGTTCACCTCCAACATTGTGCAGAGCAGTGGACACTATACCCGATGCTAGTTCAGTGCTATATATGTGCATTATACTAAACTACTCAGTGCTATTGTTTTTACTTACTTATTCGTGTTTGGTAGACCACTTGGAAATAAGTTCTCCACGTTATAGTAGAGGAAGGCAACTGACCTCACTCTCTCGCTTGCATTGCCACTTCTGCTAACTATTTGGACCAATTCAAGTGGGACTTGCAGGGACATCTCAGGAAGTGTGTCATTGAAGTCTGCTGAGTTGATAGTGGGCACTAGACTTGAAGGTTCACCTTCAGGTGACAGCAGACGAGTATTGAGCACTAAAGATATTATCACGAGTACATTAGTCATAGCTAATGGCTATGATCTGTTCTGAGTTCAATAATAATTGGTAATTATTATGTACAAGTAGTAGTAAACAGTTCTTAATGCCAAAGGAACTAACCGATGTTTCCAGTGGAAATATTCCCTTCTTCTGGAAACACTTTGAGCCCCAATCGATCACACACACTCAATAGTGAACTCCCTGTAATGACTAGATCAACCTGAAATTCATCAGGAGAAAAATTAATCAGAGAGTGCAGTAGCACTCTCTATGTAGGGATGACTCGGACGGCCGCGCGCGCCGCCTATAGACTAATACAAAAGTGAAATTCCAGTTCCCCCACTTAGACCTAACAAAAGCTACTGTGAATGGTTATCCAGCCTACTAGAGCCTACTACAATGTGCAGACCAAGTTTCAGGACCAGGGAGCTTACCGTTTCAGAAATACGGCAAGCAGGTAAATCGCTATATTCTTCTTCTTCTCTATTATTATTATTATTATTATTCTTCTTATTATTATTCTTCTTAGACAACCATATCTCTCGAACCACTCAAGCTACAGCTATGATTTCTGGACAAATCCACTCCAAATTCTACGAACTACGATCTTTTCTACTCGTTGATCCTCGAAAGAGTCGATGAAAAAGGAGACACTAAGGAGCACAGCACTCGACTAATTCAATTAGGAAGCCATCTTTTCTATAATACGCATGCGCATGTATTTGATATCCAATTATTCGAAATTATAATATTACTCAGCTGCCTCTAGCTAGCTAGCTAGCTAGGTCCTAGGTATAGGTATATGTAGCTAGAATAATGATGATGATGATAGACTACTGTATCGACTCGGGGATCTAGATTCAACAAGGTAGACTCTATTTCAGCATCTTCTACTTCCACCTTGACTCGTTGATAATGATTGGGCTGGTATGCTATTGGAGAACTATTCTTCTTTCATCTGTCCCTGCATACACATAGAAGAATGAACTCTATACATAGCTAAAACCATAAAAGAGAGGAAAAAAGACCAGGAACAAGTAAGGGAAAAAGCATTTCGTGAAATGAAAAAAGATGTAGGGATGACCACTGCTCAAAAAAGTAAGGAAACAAGAAGGATAGAATCTTTGTTCTGTATATCCAGCCAACAATCCCTACATATACGTACATTACTACACTATAATCTGAAGCTACCCGACATATATGTAGGGATTGTTGGCTGGATATACAGAACAAAGATTCCATCCTTCTTGTTTCCTTACTTTTTTGAGCAGTGGTCATCCCTACATCTTTTTTCATTTCACGAAATGCTTTTTCCCTTATAAATATAATAGACAAGTAGCTAGGGATGTCTGTGTGTGAAGTCCAAAAAAAAACAAAAAAAAAAAAAAAACCCTCCTAATTTCAATAAGCACATCTTACTCCGTTCATTCATGAACTTTCAGTTGTAGTTCATATACTTTCAGTAGTTCATGTAGTTCATGTACTTTCAGTTGTATAGTTCATGTACGTAACATTTTCAATTGGCAAGTGAAACAGTTGGTGAAAGTCATTTGTACTAGGCTCTATCATGATGCATGAAGTGATAGCTAGGAGGCTTAATTATCATGCAATGGAATCTGACATATGGGGGTTATATTAATCCTACATAGATCCTACATAGATCCAACGCATGCTATGTTAGCTAGCCATACCTTATCATTACTGACAGTCTGCAGGGTTATGGAGTTGCCAACTCTAATGAAGGCCTATATAATATATTATTATAATTATAAGGGACAATGAAGATTGTTCATTCTTATCCTCACTCTGCTCAACTGGTCTTGTGTGTTGGTATCTGTTGAGTTGAGTCTGTTGAGTATGCTCCCTAGCAAATATATAGCAGTATTGGGCTGCACACCATTGGTTGTCAGGTTCTGGACTAAGTCTACAGCCTCCAGTGGATTCTGCATACGTACATACATACAAATCAAATCAATTAGTACTTGAATGAGTATGTAAACGTACAGTTGCGTTGATCACTCTTTGTAATGTTTTATTCATTTTGATCTATACAGATAAGGTACAGTGTATTAATGATTATAGCTAACACTCAATTTAACATGCAGACCATTTCTTGTAGAGATTTTTCTGTTCGCATTAAGGACGAGACCAATGGTGAAACTGTTCTGGTTGATATGCTGGTAGGGGCCTCAGTGGTTGTTGACATAGTGGTGGAGGACTCAGTGGTTGTTGACATGATGATGGGGGGTTCAGTGGTTGTTGACATGATCGTGGGGGACTCGGTGGTTGTTGACATGGTGATGGGGGTTGTTGACATAGTGGTGGGGGTCTCAGTGGTTGTTGACATGGTGGAGGACTCAGTGGTAGTTGACATGATGATGGGGAGTTCAGTGGTTGTTGACATGATGGTGGGGGACTCAGTGGTTGTTGACATGGTGGTGGAGGACTCAGTTGTTTGAATATCATTAGTGATCATGTCTCTCTGAACTGGAAAACTCTGGGTTATTGCAATTTGACTGATAGGATTGCTGCTGCCTGTGAATTCATCTCTGTTACCATCAAATGTAAGGTAGTTATTCACACATGGTGTAGTACTTCGACATCCTGTACAGTTTAGACTTCCTCTTCTCACCTCCTTCCATATTGAAGAACTAAAATACAAACAAAAACTCTAATCTTTTTCACTAAGGAAGGGCAATTCTGTTAGCAGGGTAATTCCATTAAGCTTATTTTTGGGACTTCTGAGCTTGAAATCCCGTAGTCTACTGTCATAGTTTGAAAGATAACTAGTTCACTATTAACTCACTTCAGTAAACAGGGCTTTGTATCATCACAGCCAAAGTCGTCATTAAATATATTGATGGGCATATTATTGTTGTTGATCAAGGTAACATTTACATTTGTCAGTGCCCACATATCACGTGATGGACGTAACTCGATAAAATAGGTTGATGCCATCCAGCGGAACTGAACCTCAGTGGTTCGTAGGATGTCCCCACATATATATACAGTGTTTTGTTCTGCACCAGTTGTGGAAGTGCGTACGATTACTGAGTCCGATAAGTCATAACCTCTGACCACTGGTGTGAGTTGCTGTTCAGCAAGTAGTTGTAGAGGGATCCATTGACCACTTCCACTGGTGTCATTACGCATGGCAAACTCTATCGGTTCATCACTATCAATTCCCTGACAATTATCGTTAAATCCTACATCAATCTTGTTTATTAGTCCATAGTTCACCACACTAGGAAGTAGGAAACATATTGTGTAGTAATGAAGAAAGAAAAAAGCTATAGTGTAGGTGCATGGGACAAAAAGATCATGCAGACTATATCTCTTCACTGCTGACTAAATAAAGTAGATTCCTTGTAGTTGTCACCTCCTTCACCACAGTTCTCATACTTTGAGCCAAACCAAGTCAAGCTCAATTTTAGGTCATTATCTACATGTAGTTGATTTCACTGAATTTGAGAGTGTGTTTGATAAAACAAGGAGTCAAATTTGCCTGACCTGATATCTAAAGTAGGTACAACGAGCAATTTTCACAAGCAGTCCCTCTGAACTAGCCAGCTATGTGATTAAAAAGAGAGAGAGAAAAAAGGAACTTACATTCTAGGTGTGGTTGTGGAGCAATTCTTCAGTAGAGGAGGACCTTTGTTAGAGATTAGTGTTGAATTACTATCTCCTGGACAGTCCTCACCGCTCATATTGAAGTAGAGTGCACTACGAATCACTCCTCTAGCATCTCTAGCATTGCCATCACAAAAAGGTCCTGACGTAGGAACCCTGAAACAAGCAGATGTAGATCTGCTAGCTCCATCAACACTAAAGCTATCACTCCAGCAATTGCATCCTCCTCCACCATGCTCCAACTGCAGAGATCTGAACTGCACACCTCCCACAGTGCTATCAAAGTTCAAGTTGTGTGCTACAGCAGATGATATATTAACAGGCAATGCATCCAGTGTTATCCAGTCTCCTATAACTGCTGATGCAGTATTGATGGTTCTGTACTGCAACTGCACTGTAGTGTTTATCAAGCCTGCCACTCTACCACCAATACAGCGGAGAGTACTTGACTCATGATTCACTGTCCAATTCACATTGATGACTTGACTCACAGCCACTACCAAGTCAAGCTGCACTACCAGCAGGACTAGAGCAGTGACTAAATATCGAACCACAGTAGCCATGGATGTTTGGCACATGCAGCAGTAGATGATAATATCGATAGCTGCATTACTGTGTCTATATCTCTTAAATAGTCTTAGGACTGGTATACATGACACAATCCATGCAAATGTATTGCATTGTACTTTGGCTTGTCACACATGTATATTTTAACAAAAACGGAAGCCAAACTGAAATGTTCCACAAACTGAAGCCATTTTCTGATTTCCTGACTCTCAGGTCATGACTCATTGAAATTGAAATATATATATATGTCTACACTCCAAAATGCCCCAGGCGTGCGTATGTAAGCTTACGTAGTCAAGTGTATATATGTACGTGCAAGTAAGTGTATGTGCAAAGATAGTGAGGGGGGAAGGAGTCTGGCTAGCGAGACTAGTACGTACCATAGATAATATAAATACTCCGTATGGATGTGAAAACGTTTCCGGATGGTAGATAATCTATACTACGTACATGGGATTGGAAACGGGTCATGTGCGCCCATAGAGACAATGCAATATTTTTTGCGCATTCCTTGACCCGCTTGGTGATATGCAGAATCAATGCATCAGCCGTTATAGTTTGCGATTTTTTCGCTACGCACTCGAGTATAGAATTGGGTGAGTAAATAAATACGAAGTACACTAAAGTAACTAAGTATCAGTGAAGTAAAAAATATATATGCGAGCATAAAAGTGCATGGGTTGTACTTATTTGAAAACTGTATTGAAGCAGTTTCTCTCATATGGTACTGAAATTTGCCAAAGCAACATAATATTCACATTGTACACTTGATTTTACATGGCTTAGGCTATAAATTATACCACTACTATTAAAGGTGGGCTAGTTTTTTACAAGTGAAATAAAA
Organism: Crambe crambe; assembly: GCA_963924555.1. Taxonomy (NCBI): domain Eukaryota; kingdom Metazoa; phylum Porifera; class Demospongiae; order Poecilosclerida; family Crambeidae; genus Crambe; species Crambe crambe. Next base: position 5,323,100 of record OZ004584.1, on the reverse strand, counting down.
TAACATAGTCCCAGGGCTGAAGCAATTTCTGCCTTTCCTTAGGGTGAAAATCTTCATCAACCATATGACATAGCTAAGAGTAGAAGGGCTAGTGGGTGGCATTGTAATAATTAGCCATGCAATAACATAACCTGAAATATAAAATATGAGTTTCAAAGTGTATGATAAATAATTATAACAATCCCCATGTACATTGCAGATCATGGGTTACAGAAAATTCAGACTTGGCCGGCACAGAAAGTACTAGCTATCATAGACCCAAGTCTTTGAAAATAAGCATAAGTTTAGAGACATGCAACATTTCAAAGTTCCTTAGTCTAAGGGATGACCTTAGATGTGCAAACTTGGGGAAATGGTGCATGCTCCCCGAGCTTAATGACATGATTCAAGTCTGCAAGTTCAACTCTAGAGCAATGATGACTATTGAAGTGGATATCAACAAAGAGTTGAAATGGAGTGTTACTGTTCCACCACTTGGAGAGATCAGCCTCCCTTCTTCTTTGGAGCCTCTTCCTCCCACAATTGAGAGGAAAGAAGCACTTAGCAGAATTGATACTTATCATTACTGCACTGGCAATGACCTGTCAAAATACTCACAAGTGATTGAAATGAAGGCACATGGTGGTATTTTTACAAATGCTGAAGGTATAGTTAATATAAATAATGTGTAATCATTACTTACTAGCTATGATCATTGTAACAACAGCATACGTATGTGGATGACAGACATGAGCCACCTTGCATTAGGCATGCAAAATGCCAGTATTTCTTGGAAAGAATGAGCATAAGAAATCATTGTCACCACTGTTCGATCCATCAAGAAAACTACCTAAAGTGTGCACTAAGGCATTGCAAAAAGAAGGATAATAGTATCTGTCTTCCCAGCAGTCATGCTAATTACAGGTTCTTGAATCCTGAGCAACTTACAGAGCGTATGAAAAACATGCAGAGTTTACTGCACAAAAAGAACTGATCATATGCTAGGCTGCAGGATATCATCGCACGATCTTTCGAGAGGCAAAGCTTACCTCTGTGCACCGAAATTGATTCTGACATGAAGGCTTTGATGGAACAGTACTCCACGAAAGTTCTTTCAACACATGCAGAAGACTCCTTCAAGCATATTTTTTGGAATTAGCAATTAAAAGCAATGACGCTAAAGAGCAAAAGATCAATGCGCTGGCATCCACTTGTCATCAAGTGGTGTCTCTATCTTCATTACAGGTCCAGTGGTGCATACGAAACATTGCGAAAATCTGGTATCATTGAGCTGCCTTCTGGCAGGACACTCGGCATTTTATCCCTTCTTCCACTGGATTCTCCACAGCAGTAGATCAACAGCTCCTCAGATTGGTAGAGCAAATAAAGCCATCGCCATCCTTGGCCAAAAACCTGTGGATGAAATGTACATAAAGGAAGGATCGATATTCAACAAGTTTACTGGGAGTTTGACTGGCTTTGTTCAGCTAGACGACATAGGCACTCACCTACTTGATTATGAAAATCAATACCAGATTCAGGATCATGTTCCAAGGCGCTCTTTGGCTAAGTAATTATATACAATACTGGAGCCTATCAGCTACTTTAATTGCTCACTTGGTCACTGTCAAATGCTGCACATTGCTACAGATACTCAACACCAAATGAAAACTTCTAAAGAGTTGCTTGCTCGCTCGCTGTCAACTGAATGTTGAACATTGCCCTAATTATTTATGTAGCTAGCCTTGGGCAATGTTAGCTATATATGGCCTCAATAAAGTTTTCCACTATAACTGCACTAGAATAAGGCAAAGCGGGGCTATTTCGACCAGTGGGGCTATTCCAAAGGGTCAAATATTTTCAAAACTCCACGAACTTATGAGCTCTCTTTTGAAAGATATATTCTAGATTATATCCTCCAACATTGAGCTCAGAAGTCTCAGTAGTTTCAGAAATATTTGAACCTACGGAATAGCCCTGCCGTTCAAAATAGCCCCGCTTTACCTTAATAGTATTGTAGCTAGCTATTAGTGACCTTCATGTGTTTCCATGAACATCAAAATGATTGAGTATCGTTATCTAAGGTTATGTTGGTCATGAAGACATTATCAGAGAGTGCGGTAGCACTCTCTATGTAGGGTTAGTATGGAATGGGCGTGGCTTCTCTCATTCAAACTAGACTCTCTGTATCTCTTCTATTCTTGCTACAGGCTCAACTAAACTTCTTACATCTGGAAAACAATGCAGAAGATGATGATATGACCGCTCAAACTCTTCCAGAACAGCGTCGTAGTTTTAATAAGTGTTAATCTTAGTTAATAATTTTGTGGCCTAGCCATCCATTGATTGTGGATAGTGACAGTTTAGCTAGAGATTGATGTCATGTGTTGTGTCTGAGGTTTAGTGGTATTTTGTGTCATAGTCCACAACTGACTGTAAGCTCCACCATGCATTCACATCAATGGATCACTGCATACACACATCATACATTAGGTCATCATCTCTCTGTCTAGTATATAGGTAGTAGTCTTGTCAGTTGTTAGTGTGCTAAAATTGTGAGTTATGAGATAATATTTGCTGCTGTAAACCTCCTACTCTGATTGCGAGATATTCCGCAAGTCGGCCACATTACAATTCATTCATTATCATCAGATTCATCTGTTTTGACGGCTGTAACACCAGCCGCTGCCTAAATCTAAAATTTTTATGATTCATTCATCATCATCATCATCATCTTCTTGCCAGGCTGCAACTCCATGATCCTTTCACATACGACAATGAAATTCATACCAACTTGTGCAGTTATAACCACACAATGTGCTTTTACCATCATTATATCCACAATTTCCCTTCAAAATGATCACTCATATCGAACGACTTTTCATTATAACTATAAAATGAATCATTTGTCATGCGCGCGCGTCTGTCACTATCACGCGCACGTACGCGCGTGCCAACTAGCTATTAATCAATTTTTACTTGAAAAAAAATATTCAAAGCCCATACAAAAAGTAAACTGTACTTTAACAGTTTTGTCAACAAAAATCAAAATAATGCTGCCTTCAATAATAATCCCTACATCACTCCCTAACCAAGCAGAACACTTTTATACTGATATGACACAATTAAAGCAGCTTGGTGGGAGGCAGTGATGGATGTAGGGATTATTATTGAAGGCAGCATTATTTTGATTTTTGTTGACAAAACTGTTAAAGTACAGGCTAACCCTACATGGCCTTTTTATTTAGCATAAATTTTTTTCCTTTCATTGACTATATCAATTCAGTATACTATCAATGTAATACTATAAACTAACAATGAATTATTCCTTTGATCTGGTCACACACATGTTTCAACTTTGGTGCTTTCAACCAATGAGAGTCCAGCTTTTGATTCTGGTGCCACCTCTAATCCACCACTCACAGAGACATTTGTGTTAGCTGTCACCTTTGAATTACTGGTCTATTCAGTGTATAAAAATATATGGAAGATGAAAAAAGAAAAAAGAAAGTGAATGGTACATGGGTGACAATGGAGGAGTTCAATTAATTAAAAACACCAGGAAATTAATGGTCACCTCAAGTATCTGGTTGTTAAGTAATTATGTGGCATTATGAACTTACAAAAGTATTTATTGGCTCTTTATTCTTATCAAAGTATCCACGAAGAAGGGTACATGTCTTGACCTTTGTCCTCCACCATTTTATGTACTCATCTCTGACTTGTTTGGGGAAGACGACAAAGAGGAGGAAGATGAAGAGGCCCTGGAAGGCCACCATGATGGTGTAGATGTAAGCAAGGGGTAGCAATGCCTTCACTTCCACTATCAGTACTCCAAACACCCACGTCAGTCCCATGATCACCACCAGTGATATCAATGCTAGCAACCACTTCCTATGACAATAATCATTGTGAACATGTTAAGTACTGACAAAGTTTCCCTACTTGATATCCTTCTTGTTCATGGCACCAGTTTGTCTCTTCTTATGACGCCACATGACGACAGCAGCCATGATGAATAATCCAACATTGGCAAGAATAATTAGGATTACCGGAACAATGAAAACCCAGATAAAATTTGTCCCAGGATTTAAGAAACAGCTGAAGAGGATGATACGTAGTTATATAAGTAATTTAAAAGTGATATTCAATCTCTCATTTGCTTACGCTCCAGGGTATCCATAATTTGGCTGTGTTGGCAGAGCAAAACCCAGTGGCAGAGTCAGCAGACCCATATAAAGTAAGGGGACACCATAGCTGACTAGCATGAATACTAGCATGTAGCATTTTGTCCTAGTGACAAACACTTTTACGAGAATGATGTACAAGACCACACCCTCCATCAACATCCACATGAAGGACACCAGGAAGAAGTAGTGGAGGAGGACAGCTATGACCTGGCAGTGGACTGGGACTCTCTCACTTATAGGGTCAGAACGAGTCACACCAATCACAAAGATGAGCTGAGCTATCCCGAGGCTGATGCAGAGGTTGATGTGGATAAAACTTCGTATGTTACGCAGTGGCCTGTGGGGAAATCACTTCAAATTTCACTAATCAATGAATATGGACATGTAATACTTTAGAATAGTGAAGATAATGACTGTGAATGTCATGGCAACCAGTGACACAGACACACCCACATATCCAATAATTTGCAGAGAGAGCGTGACGGGTGGAGGAAGGTTCAAAGGTCGAGCACTCAGCAGGATGGCAAAGTGGGTGAGGTGGTTGCATTCACACACTGTCATAGAGGAATTGGAGAGGGTATCATTCCTGTTACACCCTCTGTCAGACCACTGCCCAACAGTAAGAATGGCGTCCTGTGAACTGATTGATAATGGTCGTACTTAAGCAGTGATTCTCACTAATATGGGGCTCACCCCTATTGAAATGGACATTTACCTCCCAGACAAAAATTCCCAAAATGCGCAAATGATTTCTGAAGAACTATCTTTCACCAACTGTTCCTATGAGATCAAAGAGATTCATTCATGGCAGAATAGCATGGCACTAACTCAACCAACCTTGATTCTATCAGAGTGTTCAAAGTTCACTCTGACAGGTGAAGTCAACGTCAAGTTCTCTGTGGGAAATCGTTCACCTCCAACATTGTGCAGAGCAGTAGACACTATACCCGATGCTAGTTCAGTGCTATATGCGTGCATGATATCAAGCTACTCAGTGCTATTGTTTTTTCTTACTTATTCGTGTTTGGTAGACCACTTGGAAATAAGTTCTCCGCGTTATAGTAGAGGAAGGCAACTGACCTCACTCTCTCACTTGCATTGCCACTTCTGCTAACTATTTGGACCAATTCAAGTGGGACTTGCACGGACATCTCAGGAAGTGTGTCATTGAAGTCTGCTGAGTTGATAGTGGGCACTAGACTTGAAGGTTCACCTTCAGGTGACAGCAGACGAGTATTGAGCACTAAAGATATGATCACGAGTACATTAGTCATAGCTAATGGCTATAATCTGTTCCAAGTTCTATGATAATTGGCACATAATTAATTATTACTGATTGTTCACTACAGGTAGTAAACAGTATGAAATTCTTAATGCTCCTATAAGAGGAACTAACCGATGTTTCCAGTGGAAATATTCCCTTCTTCTGGAAATACTTCGAGGCCCAATCGATCACACACACTCAATAGTGAACTGCCTGTAATGACTAGATCAACCTGAAAATTAATAAATATAACAGACAAGTAGGGATATCTGTGTGTGAAGTCCAAAAAAAAAAAAACCCTCCTAATTTCAATAAGCACATCTTACTCCATTCATTCATGAATTTTCAGTTGTAGTTCATGTACTTTCAGTTGTAGTTCATGTACTTTCAGTTGTAGTTCATGTACTTTCAGTTGTATAGTTCATGTACTTTCAGTTGTAGTTCATGTATGTAACATATTCATACCTTATCATTACTGACAGTCTGCAGGGTTATGGAGTTGCCAACTCTAATGAAGGCCTACAGTATGTTATATTATTATAATTATAAGGGACATTGAAGATCAGTCATTCTTATCCTCACTCTGCTCAACTGGTCTTGTGTGTTGATATCTGTTGAGTTGAGTCTGTTGAGTATGTTTCCTAGCAAAAACAAAGCAGTGTTCGGCTGCTCACCATTGGTTGTCAGGTTCTGGACTAAGTCTACAGCCTCCAGTGGATTCTGCATACGTACATACATACAAATCAAATCAATTAGTACTTCAATGAGTATGTAAACATACAGTTGCGTTGATCACTCTTTGTAATGTTTCATTCATTTTGATCTACACAGATAAGGTATTAGTGATAATAGCACTCAATCAATTAATAAAATAACACACACAGACCATTTCTTGTAGAGATTCCTCTGTTTGCATTAAGGATGAGATCAATGGTGAAACTGTGCTGGTTGATATACTGGTAGGGGCCTCAGTGGTTGTTGAAATAGTGGTTGTTGACATGGTGGGGGTTGTTGACATGGTGGTGGGGGTCTCAGTGGTTGTTGACATAGTGGTGGAGGACTCAATGGTTGTTGACATGATGATGGGGAACTCAGTGGTTGTTGACATGATGGTGGGGGGCTCAGTGGTTGTTGACATGGTGGAGGGGGCTTCAGTGGTTGTTGACATGGTGGAGGGGGCCTCAGTTGTTTGAATATCATTAGTGATCATGTCTGTCTGAACTGGAAAACTCTGGGTTATTGCAATTTGACTGATAGGATTGCTGCTGCCTGTGAATTCATCTCTGTTACCATTAAATGTAAGGTAGTTATTCACACATGGTGTAGTACTTCGACATCCTGTACAGGTTAGACTTCCTCTTCTCACCTCCTTCCATATTGAAGAACTAAAATACATACAAAAACTCTGATCTTTTTCACTAAGGAAGGGCAATTCTGTTAGCAGGGTAATTCCATTAAGCTTCATCATATTATATTTTTGGGACTTCTGAGCTTGAAATCCCGTAGTCATACTGTCATAGTTTGAAAGATAACTAGTTTACTATTAACTCACTTCAGTAAACAGGGCTGTGTATCATCACAACCAAAGTCGTCATTAAATATATTGAAGGGCATATTATTGTTGTTGATCAAGGTAACATTTACATTTTTCAGTGCCCACATGTCACGTGATGGACGTAACTTGATAAAATAGGCTGATGCCATCCAGCGGAACTGAACCTCAGTGGTTCGTAGGATGTCCCCACATATATATACAGTGTTTTGTTCTGCACCAGTTGTGGAAGTGCGTACGATTACTGAGTCCGATAAGTCATAACCTCTGACCACTGGTGTGAGTTGCTGTTCAGCAAGTAGTTGTAGAGGGATCCATTGACCACTTCCACTGGTGTCATTACGCATGGCAACCTCTATTGGTTCATCACTATCAATTCCATGACAATTATCGTTAAGTCCTACATCAATCTTGTTTATTAGTCCATAGTTCACCACACTAGGAAGTAGGAAAACATATTGTGTAGTAATGAAGAAAGAAAAAAGCTATAGTGTAGGTGCATGGGACAAAAAGATCATGCAGACTATATCTCTTCACTGCTGACTAAATAAAGTAGATTCCTTGTAGTTGTCACCTCCTTCACCACAGTTCTCATACTTTGAGCCAAACCAAGTCAAGCTCAATTTTAGGTCATTATCTACATGTAGTTGATTTCACTGAATTTGAGAGTGTGTTTGATAAAACAAGGAGTCAAATTTGCCTGACCTGATATCTAAAGTAGGTACAACGAGCAATTTTCACAAGCAGTCCCTCTGAACTAGCCAGCTATGTGATTAAAAAGAGAGAGAGAAAAAAGGAACTTACATTCTAGGTGTGGTTGTGGAGCAATTCTTCAGTAGAGGAGGACCTTTGTTAGAGATTAGTGTTGAATCACTATCTCCTGGACAGTCCTCACCGCTCATATTGAAGTAGAGTGCACTACGAATCACTCCTCTAGCATCTCTAGCATTGCCATCACAAAAAGATCCTGACGTAGGAACCCTGAAACAAGCAGACGTAGATCTGCTAGCTCCATCAACACTAAAGCTATTTCTCCAGCAATTGCATCCTCCTCCACCATGCTCCAACTGCAGAGTTCTGAACTGCACACCTCCTACAGTGCTATCAAAGTTCAAGTTGTGTGCTACAGCAGATGATATATTAACAGGCAATGCATCCACTGTTATCCAGTCTCCTATAACTGATGTAGTACTGATGGTTCTGTACTGCAACTGCACTGTAGTGTTTGTCAAGCCCACTACTCTACCACCAATACAGCGGAGAGTACTTGACTCACGATTCACTGTCCAACTCACATTGATCACTAGACTTACTACCAAGTCAAGCTGCACTACCAGCAGGACTAGAGCAGTGACTAAATATCGAACTGCAGTAGCCATCATGATGGCTGTTTATCGCATGCAGCAGTAGATGATAGCTGCATTACTGTGACTCTACTTATATGTATTGAAAAATAGGACTAGTATACATGACACTATCCATGCATATTGCACTGAACTTTGGCTTGTCTCATAATTATGTATACTTATTTTAACAAAAACTGAAGCCAAACTGAAACGTTCCACAAACTGAAGCCATTTCTGATTTCCTGGAATCAAGTTTAGTTAATGCATCCCCATCATGCATAATTTATGTAGCCTTGGGCAATGTTAGCTATGCATGGCCTCAATAAAGTTTTCCAGAAAGCTATAACTGCACTAGAATAATAGTATTGTAACTAGCTATTAGTGACCTTCATGTGTTTCCAGACTGAGTTATGAACATCAAAATGATAGATTATGGTTATTCAAAGTTATGTTGGTCATGAAGACATTGTATAATATTCAATGAGCTGAGATTGACAATTAGTCAATTAGTATGCATCAAAACTGATTCTTGGATGCATACTTCTTGGAATGGATGAGCAGTACCAGTTATTCTGTAAAATCTAACAGCATTAACTCTTTGTGTGCATAGAGATTTCCACAAACTTAAGCCTATTGCAGGCATGTGTAACTATAGCTAATTACATCGTGTGCATTTGTACTGTATGAGGGAAAATTGTGAATTGTACACATCCTATTTGAGTGCTACATCAAAGGGAAGCCACCAGTAGTAATTCTAGTACACTGTGGCTACTTCAAAGGCCAGACAGTGGATATGAAGTGCCTACTTTTATAGCATGTCTAATTGTAGTTAGCTACATCTCTGTGTAACAACATGGAATGTACAGTATTAGGCCTTCCTGTCTAGACATGTTCTGTGAAAATTTCATTCCCAAAATTTCATGCCATATAATATCAGTTACTTCAAGGAGCAAAGTGGACACAATCTTAATATCAAATAATTATTAGCTATTACTGAGTGAAATTTCTAACTACAGCAAGTATAGCTTTAATGAATGAATGAAGTTACTGCACGAATAGCTGCATCAGACTGAGTTGGACTCTCTCTCCTGAGTTTTCTTCATCGCTACAGATCCTCACTTCTAAGTCGTCAACGAGGAAATCCGTGACACCATCCAAGTAGAGATCGTCTGCACTGTTTGCTGGTTGACATGACATTAGACTGTCAGCCAGTTTTTTTTTCTCGACAGTTTATCTCATATTGAAACCATACCCCCCCTTGAAATTCTCTAAGTCATTCAAAGCAGCTAGGCCCATAGAAGCTATGATAGGACTATCAAAGACCTCCTAAGTATGTGGTAATTTTACAAAAAATTTTAATTACTGAGGTCATGTCAGCTTTTCCATATATGGGGGAGGGGGAGGGGGAGGGGAGGGGAAAGGGGGGGGGACAATTGCAAAGATCTGAACTGCACATCTCCCACAGTGCTATCATAGTTCAAGTTGTGTGTTACAGCAGATGGAAGAGATCGAGATTGAGTAGTCGACACACAGTAGACAGTACAGCTACGTAGCTAGCTGCCTGAGTACACATGGTAGTATTAATACATGCATGTTAACTTCAGATTCAGTCTGGTTTCCAGTTTACCTCGTCACCATTGTAGTAACTCTTGCACACTTAATATTAATAATAAAAGATTTGCAACTCCACGACTGACATACGTAAATGATAAAACAATGACTTAAGTAGTCTGGAAGTAGAATACTGGTAGTGATGTATGATAACTACATAATTACAATAATTGTGATTGCATAAACAACAATGCAATCACGACAAAGAGGAGGAAGATGAAGAGTCCCTGGAAGCCCACCATGATGGTGTAGATGTAAGCAAGGGATAGCAATGCCTTCACCTCCACTATCAGTACTCCGAACACCCACATCAGTCCCATGATCACCACCAGTGATATCAATGCTAGCAACCACTTCCTATGACAATAATTATTGTGAACATGTTAAGTGATAAAGTTTTTCCTACTTGATATCCTTCTTGTTCATGGCACCAGTTTGTCTCTTCTTATGACGCCACATGACGACAGCAGCCATGATGAATAATCCAACATTGGCAAGAATAATTACGATTACTGGAACAATGAAAGCCCAGATAAAATTTGTCCCAGGATTTAAGAAACAGCTGAAGAGGATGATACGTAGTTATATAAGTAATTTAAAAGTGATATTCAATCTCTCATTGGCTTACGCTCCAGGGTATCCATAATTTGGCTGTGTTGGCAGAGTAAAACCCAGTGGCAGAGTCAGCAGACCCATATAAAGTAAGGGGACACCATAGCTGACTAGCATGAATACTAGCATGTAGCATTTTGTCCTAGTGATAAACACTTTTACGAGAATGATGTACAAGACCACACCCTCCATCAACATCCACATGAAGGACACCAGGAAAAAGTAGTGGAGGAGGACAGCTATGACCTGGCAGTGGACTGAGACTCTCTCACTTGTAGGGTCAGAACGAGTCACACCAATCACAAAGATGAGCTGAGCTATCCCGAGGCTGATGCAGAGGTTGATGTGGATAAAACTTCGTATGTTACGCAGTGGCCTGTGGGGAAATCACTTCAAATTTCACTAATCAATGAATATGGACATGCAATACTTTAGAATAGTGAAGATAATGACTGTGAGTGTCATGGCAACCAGTGACACAGACACACCCACATATCCAATAATTTTCAGAGAGAGCGTGACGGGTGGAGGAAGGTTCAAAGGTCGAGCACTCAGCAGGATGGCAAAGTGGGTGAGGTGGTTGCATTCGCACACTGTCATAGAGGAATTGGAGAGGGTATCATTCCTGTTACACCCTCTGTCAGACCACTGCCCAACAGTAAGAATGGGATTCCGTGAACTGATTGATAATGATAATAAAGTTGGTTCTCACTAGTGTGGGGCTCTCCCCAATCGAAATGAACATTACCTCCCAGACAAAAATTCCCAAAATGTGCAAATGATTTCTGAAGAACTATCTTTCACTAACTGTTCCTATGAGATCAAAGAGATTCAGTCATGGCAGAATAGCATGGCACTAACCCGACCAACCTTGATTCTATCGGAGTGTTCAAAGTTCACTCTGACAGGTGAAGTCAACGTCAAGTTCTCTGTGGGAAATCGTTCACCTCCAACATTGTGCAGAGCAGTAGACACTATACCCGATGCTAGTTCAGTGCTATATGTGTGCATGATATCAAGCTACTCAGTGCTATTGTTTTTTCTTACTTATTCATCTTTGGTAGACCACTTGGAAATAAGTTCTCCACGTTATAGTAGAGGAAGGCAACTGACCTCACTCTCTCACTTGCATTGCCACTTCTGCTAACTATTTGGACCAATTCAAGTGGGACTTGCAGGGACATCTCAGGAAGTGTGTCATTGAAGTCTGCTGAGTTGATAGTGGGCACTAGACTTGAAGGTTCACCTTCAGGTGACAGCAGACGAGTATTGAGCACTAAAGATATTATCATGAGTACATTAGTCATAGCTAATGGCTATAATCTGTTCTGAGTTCAATAATAATTGGTAATTATTATGTACAAGTAGTAGTAAATAGCATGAAATTCTTAATGCCAAAGGAACTAACCGATGTTTCCAGTGGAAATATTCCCTTCTTCTGGAAACACTTTGAGCCCCAATCGATCACACACACTCAATAGTGAACTCCCTGTAATGACTAGATCAACCTGAAATTCATCAGGAGAAAAATTAATAAATATGATAGACAAGTAGCTAGGGATGTCTGTGTGTGAAGTCCAAAAAAAAAAAAAAAAAAAAAAAAAACCCTCCTAATTTCAATAAGCACATCTTACTCTGTTCATTCATGAACTTTCAGTTGTAGTTCATATACTTTCAGTAGTTCATGTAGTTCATGTACTTTCAGTTGTATAGTTCATGTACGTAACATTTTCAATTGGCAAGCGAAACAGTTGGTGAAAGTCATTTGTACTAGGCTCTATCATGATGCATGAAGTGATAGCTAGGAGGCTTAATTATCATGCAATGGAATCTGACATATGGGGGTTATATTAATCCTACATAGATCCTACATAGATCCAATGCATGCTATGTTAGCTAGCCATACCTTATCATTACTGACAGTCTGCAGGGTTATGGAGTTGCCAACTCTAATGAAGGCCTATATAATAATTATATTATTATAATTATAAGGGACAATGAAGATTGTTCATTCTTATCCTCACTCTGCTCAACTGGTCTTGTGTGTTGGTATCTGTTGAGTTGAGTCTGTTGAGTATGCTCCCTAGCAAATATATAGCAGTATTGGGCTGCACACCATTGGTTGTCAGGTTCTGGACTAAGTCTACAGCCTCCAGTGGATTCTGCATACGTACATACATACAAATCAAATAATTAGTACTTCAATGAGTATGTAAACGTACAGTTGCGTTGATCACTCTTTGTAATGTTTTATTCATTTTGATCTATACAGATAAGGTACAGTGTATTAATGATTATAGCTAACACTCAATTTAACATGCAGACCATTTCTTGTAGAGATTTTTCTGTTCGCATTAAGGACGAGACCAATGGTGAAACTGTTCTGGTTGATATGCTGGTAGGGGCCTCAGTGGTTGTTGACATAGTGGTGGAGGACTCAGTGGTTGTTGACATGATGATGGGGGGTTCAGTGGTTGTTGACATGATCGTGGGGGACTCGGTGGTTGTTGACATGGTGATGGGGGTTGTTGACATAGTGGTGGGGGTCTCAGTGGTTGTTGACATGGTGGAGGACTCAGTGGTTGTTGACATGATGATGGGGAGTTCAGTGGTTGTTGACATGATGGTGGGGGACTCAGTGGTTGTTGACATGGTGGTGGAGGACTCAGTTGTTTGAATATCATTAGTGATCATGTCTCTCTGAACTGGAAAACTCTGGGTTATTGCAATTTGACTGATAGGATTGCTGCTGCTTGTGAATTCATCTCTGTTACCATCAAATGTAAGGTAGTTATTCACACATGGTGTAGTACTTCGACATCCTGTACAGTTTAGACTTCCTCTTCTCACCTCCTTCCATATTGAAGAACTAAAATACAAACAAAAACTCTAATCTTTTTTCACTAAGGAAGGGCAATTCTGTTAGCAGGGTAATTCCATTAAGCTTATTTTTGGGACTTCTGAGCTTGAAATCACGTAGTCTACTGTCATAGTTTGAAAGATAACTAGTTCACTATTAACTCACTTCAGTAAACAGGGCTTTGTATCATCACAGCCAAAGTCGTCATTAAATATATTGATGGGCGTATTATTGTTGTTGATCAAGGTAACATTTACATTTGTCAGTGCCCACATGTCACGTGATGGACGTAACTCGATAAAATAGGCTGATGCCATCCAGCGGAACTGAACCTCAGTGGTTCGTAGGATGTCCCCACATATATATACAGTGTTTTGTTCTGCACCAGTTGTGGAAGTGCGTACGATTACCGAGTCTGATAAGTCATAACCTCTGACCACTGGTGTGAGTTGCTGTTCAGCAAGTAATTGTAGAGGGATCCATTGACCACTTCCACTGGTGTCATTACGCATGGCAAACTCTATTGGTTCATCACTATCAATTCCCTGACAATTATCGTTAAATCCTACATCAAACATATTGTGTAGTAATGAAGAAAGAAAAAAGCTATGGTGTAGGTGCATGGGACAAAAAGATCATGCAGACTATATCTCTTCACTGCTGACTAAATAAAGTAGATTCCTTGTAGTTGTCACCTCCTTCACCAGTTCTCATACTTGGAGCCAAACCAAGTCAAGCTCAATTTAGGTCATTATCTACATGTAGTTGATTTCACTGAATTTGAGAGTGTGTTTGATAAAACAAGGAGTCAAATTTGCCTGACCTGATATCTATAGTAGGTACAACGAGCAATTTTCACAAGCAGTCCCTCTGAACTAGCCAGCTATGTGATTAAAAAGAGAGAGAGAAAAAAGGAACTTACATTCTAGGTGTGGTTGTGGAGCAATTCTTCAGTAGAGGAGGACCTTTGTTAGAGATTAGTGTTGAATCACTATCTCCTGGACAGTCCTCACCGCTCATATTGAAATAGAGTGCACTACGAATCACTCCTCTAGCATCTCTAGCATTGCCATCACAAAAAGATCCTGACGTAGGAACCCTGAAACAAGCAGATGTAGATCTGCTAGCTCCATCAACACTAAAGCTATCACTCCAGCAATTGCATCCTCCTCCACCATGCTCCAACTGCAGAGATCTGAACTGCACACCTCCCACAGTGCTATCAAAGTTCAAGTTGTGTGCTACAGCAGATGATATATTAACAGGCAATGCATCCAGTGTTATCCAGTCTCCTATAACTGCTGATGTAGTACTGATGGTTCTGTACTGCAACTGCACTGTAGTGTTTATCAAGCCTGCCACTCTACCACCAATACAGCGGAGAGTACTTGACTCATGATTCACTGTCCAATTCACATTGATGACTTGACTCACAGCCACTACCGAGTCAAGCTGCACTACCAGCAGGACTAGAGCAGTGACTAAATATCGAACCACAGTAGCCATGGATGTTTGGCACATGCAGCAGTAGATGATAATATCGATAGCTGCATTACTGTGTCTATATCTCTTAAATAGTCTTAGGACTGGTATACATGACACAATCCATGCAAATGTATTGCATTGTACTTTGGCTTGTCACACATGTATATTTTAACAAAAACGGAAGCCAAACTGAAATGTTCCACAAACTGAAGCCATTTTCTGATTTCCTGGAGCGAGCTGACTCTCAGATCATGACTCATTGAAATTGAAATATATATATATGTCTACACTCCAAAATGCCCCAGGCGTGCGTATGTACGTAGTCAAGTGTATATATGTACGTGCAAGTAAGTGTATGTGCAAAGATAGTGAGGGGAAAAGGAGTCTGGCTAGCGAGACTAGTACCATAGATAATATAAATACTCCGTATGGATGTGAAACGTTTCCGGATTTTAATCAATGTGGCATAGATAACCTATACTACGTACATGGGATTGGAAACGGGTCATGTGCGCCCTAGTCTGGCATAGCACCGCCCACCGACTTGAGTAGGTGGTCTGGTGACATACAATACAACGAGTTGTGCCGTTTAGCAGGAAACTAGCTAAATCAATGAATATCATTAAATGACGTTTAATGACGTAAAATTACGCAAACACTTGGCGCCTTTTCCTGTAAGTTCACGGCTAAAATTGCATCTGCCAATTAAATTAAGAATAACTATGACAACTGTGATGTCACTGGCTAATTATGATACCGTTTCCTACGACACTTCCTGTTAGTAACGCGCATGCGCAGTAGAATCCACCGGCACAACTCATTGTATTGTATGTCACCAGACCACCTACTCAAGTCGGTGGGCGGTGCTATGCCAGACTATGTGCGCCCATAGAGACAATGCAATATTTTTTGCGCATTCCTTGACCCGCTTGGTGATATGCAGAATCAATGCATCAGCCGTTATAGTTTGCGATTTTTTCGCTACGCACTCGAGTATAGAATTGGGTGAGTAAATAAATACGAATACACTAAAGTAGGGTCTGCAACGTGAAAAATTGATATCCTAGTTTTGCATAACTTGCACCTGTTTTAAGTAGAGGGGGTTGAAGCTTAAACAGCCACACCTTCAAATCCTGGGTTTGTGATTGCTCAACAGAGAAATTCACTCGCGATGTACATTTTTGCGGTGTCAGCAAAATTGAGGTCAAGGGTCAAATTTAGAATTCAAATTTTGGTGGCTCTAAGTGTTGTGCTCACCTTTACTGCCAATTTGCTTCAAATTGAGCTGCTACAACTCCTGAAACAGAGCCTTGGACCCCTTATTTGCAAGCAGATGAGTTATCTTGGAGAGAACAATCACCTGTGCTAGATGGGGGTCCATGAGAGGGCAATCCCTCAATGTTCAGTTGTTTGGGGCTTGGTCCAAGATATGTAATGATGAAATCAGAATGAGCCCAAGGGGTCCTTTGCCATCTGGGCAGTGTACTTCCAGTTGGTGTGTGGTTAGTAACTCCCCCTTAATTTTGATTCCAGTTGTAGAAATGAGTGCACCAACATATCAACACTAGTTCAAACTACTCCAGTTGGCTGAGCAAGACCACATGGTGTTCTGTCCATGGCATAACAGTTCACCACTAAGTTTTCAGAAGTCTATCCCCATATCAAAATTGGGAGACCAGGCCAGTGTTTGGGAACTGTACACAGGATCGAAGCTCCAATAAGAAGTGGGAAACTGAAGGGGTCTGCTCAAATGTACCTGAAAAGGCAGTGGCTACCAAGGACTAGAAATGTGATTTCTCAGTGTAGAGGTAGGTCTGAAGTATTGCCGTCACTAGTCTATTTTCAATTATTTTGAAAGGTCTAGCAGCTAGACTATGCCCTCACATAATAGACTATAGCAATAGGCCCCAGATTAGTCATGCAATGCAAATGAGAATGTGGTTAATATTGCTATGCTAGTTTTGCCCATCTGTTCCTAGATCCTGTGGTTGTACCCTCCGAGATGCTTGTGTCAAAGTATGTGTTATTGTGGATAGCAAACATGAATCTAGTACCAGTGAAGTTGAGCACATCATGTTTCGTTTGTCCCTTGCTTATCACTCCATGCCATTTCCTAGTGAACTTGGTTATTATGGCCTGACGATCAAGAAACTGATCGACAAACAATTACAAGAAAGGGGGAGGTACCCATACAACACATACAAATTTGTAGAAAAGGTGGTATCCTCAGATGTGCCCAATCCCCAATGCATCCCTAATGCTAGAAGAATTTGCAGGTGAAAATGCAAGGTTAGTTTGAGTTTTGGATGACAAGATGAAGGAACAAGAGGAAATAGAGAAGTTGGTAGATTTACCAGAGAGTGAAATGAAAGGAAGTAGACTTATCTTTGACAAGGAAACTATTTGAATCATTCTTGTTTGTTTTCAGCAAGGTAAATTTATCTTTTGGTGATCAAAAGTCTTTTTAAGATAATTCTATGTCTCCATCAATGTTGATGATCTGTTTCACCATTAATATGCAAGTGCGCATATGCCTGATTACAACACCATGGAACCACTTCTCCTCCATGGACATCATGAACACGCTATAAAAATTATGTGGGCCTGACTCTTACTCAGCCTCCTGGAGCAGAGCTGGATCCAGGGGAGGGGTTTGAGGGGGTTGCAAACTCCCTTTTTGTTCCCAAGCTATTATACAATTTGACCATGCCTACTTGCTTAGCCATGTCTATTTTTCTTTGACAATTTGTGTTTCTCCTAGCTCTAAAGTAGTGTAATTAGAAGAGAGGACATGTCTCATGTGTGGGTTAACTAAACTAGGAACTAATGCGGTTACTATATCATCTAAGGCTACGATCAAAGAAAGAAACAATCTATGTATACATGATACATCCATTTCGGCTTTCACTTTCAAGGTCACACATTGGATAACTTGGTACATACTAACTGTGATTTCCTTTTATGATCGCACCTGTGACCATGCACGTGTCATTCAAAGATATCTTTCGGAGTATGTGATTTCCTTAAACAATCACACCTGTAATCTTGTATGTGTCACTTCAAAGATATCTTTTGTAGCACTTTGGCTTACTTTTCAAGGTCACACATTAGATAACTCGGTGCATACTAACTGTGATTTGAGGTGTGACCTTGCATGTGTCACTTAGCTACAACACAAATTTTGGGATGCTTCATCTCTTTGCCTACACTCATGATGCACACAAACCGGTTTGTGCAACTAATAATTTAAGCAATGCTCAATAGTGGTAGCCTACCAGTGAAGCCAACATGGGTCCTCCAAAACTAATATGCTCCTTCTTGCACCTTTCCTCATGGTCCAGTGTTTGTGCTCCTAATCCTGCAACCCCACCTATCTAAAAACCCTGGATCCAGCCCTGTAGAGTAGTTTTGATATGTTGGTGCACTCATTTCTACAACTGGAATCAATTATATGCCATTAAGGGGGAGATACTAACCACACACTTATTATACCAACTGGAAGTACACTCCCCAGATGGCAAAGGACCCCTTGGGTTCATTCTGATTTCACCATTACATATCTTGGACCAAGCCCCAAACAACTGAACATTGAGGGATTGCCCTCTCATGGACCCCCATCTAGCACAGCTGATTGTTCTCTCCAAGATAACTCATCTGCTTGCAAATAAGGGGTCCAAGGCTCTGTTTCAGGAGTTATAGCAGCTCAATTTGAAGCAACTTGGCAGTCAAGGTGAGCACAACACTTAGAACCACCAAAATTTGAATTCCAAATTTGACCCTTGACCTCAATTTTGCTGACACCGCAAAAATGTACATCGCGAGTGAATTTCTCTGTTGAGCAATCACAAACCATAGGCGTAGGAAGCAATTTAACTTTGGGGGGGGCTAGATTTTGAACTTTGTAGTGGACTGCGTGGCTGTTAGGCCACGGCAAGGGGGGGTGCAGGAGGAGGATGTACCTCTTCCCACGTGGAGCATGAAGCAAAATTTTCTTTGAGGCTAGATTTTTTATTTGCACCATCATAAAAATTAATATTTCCGAAGTATTGTATAGCTAACTGTACTGATTAGCTAGAAATATTGGGGGGGCTATAGCCCCCTCAGCCCCCCTGGTTCCTACGCCTATGCAAACCCAGGATTTGAAGGTGTGGCTGTTTAAGCTTCAACCCTCTCTACTTAAAACAGGTGCAAGTTATGCAAAACTAGGATATCGATTTTTCATGTTGCAGACCCTAACTAAAGTAACTAAGTATCAGTGAAGTAAAAAAAATATATGCGAGCATAAAAGTGCATGGGTTGTACTTATTTGAAAACTGTATTGAAGCAGTTTCTCTCATATGGTACTGAAATTTGCCAAAGCAACATAATATTCACATTGTACACTTGATTTTACATGGCTTAGGCTATAAATTATACCACTACTATTAAAGGTGGGCTAGTTTTTTACAAGTGAAATAAAATAACATAGTCCCAGGGCTGAAGCAATTTCTGCCTTTCCTTAGGGTGAAAATCTTCATCAACCATATGACATAGCTAAGAGTAGAAGGGCTAGTGGGTGGCATTGTAATAATTAGCCATGCAATAACATAACCTGAAATATAAAATATGAGTTTCAAAGTGTATGATAAATAATTATTACAATCCCCATGTACATTGCAGATCATGGGTTACAGAAAATTCAGACTTGGCCGGCACAGAAAGTACTATCATAGACCCAAGTCTTTGAAAATAAGCATAAGTTTAGAGACATGCAACATTTCAAAGTTCCTTAGTCTAAGGGATGACCTTAGATGTGCAAACTTGGGGAAATGGTGCATGCTCCCCGAGCTTAATGACATGATTCAAGTCTGCAAGTTCAACTCTAGAGCAATGATGACTATTGAAGTGGATATCAACAAAGAGTTGAAATGGAGTGTTACTGTTCCACCACTTGGAGAGATCAGCCTCCCTTCTTCTTTGGAGCCTCTTCCTCCCACAATTGAAAGGAAAGAAGCACTACTAGAACTACTTAGCAGAATTGATACTTATCATTACTGCACTGGCAATGACCTGTCAAAATACTCACAAGTGATTGAAATGAAGGCACATGGTGGTATTTTTACAAATGCTGAAGGTATAATTAATATAAATAATGTGTAATCATTATACTTACTAGCTATGATCACAATTGTACAATAATAGGCCTAATAACAGCATATGTGGATGACAGACATGAGCCATCTTGCATTAGGCATGCAAAATGCCAGTATTTCTTGGAAAGAACGAGCATAAGAAATCATTGTCACCACTGTTCGATCCATCAAGAAAACTACCTAAAGTGTGCACTAAGGCAAAAAAGAAGGATAATAGTATCTGTCTTCCCAGCAGTCATGCTAATTACAGGTTCTTGAATCCTGAGCAACTTACAGAGTGTATGAAAAACATGCAGAGTTTACTGCACAAAAAGAACTGATCATATGCTAGGCTGCAGGATATCATCGCACAATCTTTCGAGAGGCAAAGCTTACCTCTGTGCACCGAAATTGATTCTGACATGAAGGCTTTGATGGAACAGTACTCCACGAAAGTTCTTTCAACACATGCAGAAGACTCCTTCAAGCATATTTTTTGGAGTCAGCAATTAAAAGCAATGACGCTAAAGAGCAAAAGATCAATGCGCTGGCATCCACTTGTCATCAAGTGGTGTCTCTATCTTCATTACAGGTCCAGTGGTGCATACGAAACATTGCGAAAATCTGGTATCATTGAGCTGCCTTCTGGCAGGACACTCGGCATTTTGTCCCTTCTTCCACTGGATTCTCCACAGTAGTAGATCAACAGCTCCTCAGATAGGTAGAGCAAACAAAGCCATCGCCATCCTTGGCCAAAAACCTGTGGATGAAATGTACATAAAGGAAGGATTGATATTCAATAAGTTTACTGGGAGTTTGACTGGCTTTGTTCAGCTAGACGACATAGGCACTCACCTACTTGATTATGAAAATCAATACCAGATTCAGGATCATGTTCCAAGGCGCTCTTTGGCTACTTTAATTGCTCACTTGCTCACTGTCAAATGCTGCACATTGCTACAGTGAAGAAGATGATGATATGACCGCTAAAACTCCTCCAGCACCAGCCGCTGCCTAAATCTAAAATTTTTATGATCCGTTCATCATCATCATCATCTTCTTGCCAGGCTGCAACTCCATGATCCTTTCACATACGACAATGAAACTCATACCAACTTGTGCAGTTATAACCACACAATGTGCTTTTACCACCATTATATCCACAATTTCCCTTCAAAATGATCACTCATATCGAACGACTTTTCATTATAACTATGTCAGCCATTTTAAAATGAATCATTTGTCATGCGCGCGCGTCTGTCACTATCACGCGCACGTACGCGCGTGCCAACTAGCTATTAATCAATTTTTACTTGAAAAAAAATATTCAAAGCCCATACAAAAAGTAAACAAACAAGTGAAAGGAAAAAAAATTATGCAAGGCCATGTAGGGTTAGCCTAGCGCCTGTACTTTAACAGTTTTGTCAACAAAAATCAAAATAATGCTGCCTTCAATAATAATCCCTACATCACAGCCTAAACCAAACAGAACACTTTTATACTGATATGACACAATTAAAGCAGCTTGGTGGGAGGCAGTGATGTAGGGATTATTATTGAAGGCAGCATTATTTTGATTTTTGTTGACAAAACTGTTAAAGTACAGGCTAACCCTACATGGCCTTTTTATTTAGCATAAATTTTTTCCCTTTCATTGACTATATCAATTCAGCATACTATTAATGTAATACTATAAACTAACAATGAATTATTCCTTTGATCTGGTCACACACATGTTTCAGCTTTGGTGCTTTCAACCAATGAGAGTCCAGCTTTTGATTCTGGTGCCACCTCTAATCCACCACTCACAGAGACATTTGTGTTAGCTGTCACCTTTGAATTACTGGTCTATTCAGTGTATAAAAATATATGGAAGATGAAAAAAGAAAAAAGAAAGTGAATGGTACATGGGTGACAATGGAGGAGTTCAATTAATTAAAAACACCAGGAAATTAATGGTCACCTCAAGTATCTGGTTGTTAAGTAATTATGTGGCATTATGAACTTACAAAAGTATTTATTGGCTCTTTATTCTTATCAAAGTATCCACGAAGAAGGGTACATGTCTTGACCTTTGTCCTCCACCATTTTATGTACTCATCTCTGACTTGTTTGGGGAAGACGACAAAGAGGAGGAAGATGAAGAGGCCCTGGAAGGCCACCATGATGGTGTAGATGTAAGCAAGGGGTAGCAATGCCTTCACTTCCACTATCAGTACTCCAAACACCCACGTCAGTCCCATGATCACCACCAGTGATATCAATGCTAGCAACCACTTCCTATGACAATAATCATTGTGAACATGTTAAGTACTGACAAAGTTTCCCTACTTGATATCCTTCTTGTTCATGGCACCAGTTTGTCTCTTCTTATGACGCCACATGACGACAGCAGCCATGATGAATAATCCAACATTGGCAAGAATAATTAGGATTACCGGAACAATGAAAACCCAGATAAAATTTGTCCCAGGATTTAAGAAACAGCTGAAGAGGATGATACGTAGTTATATAAGTAATTTAAAAGTGATATTCAATCTCTCATTTGCTTACGCTCCAGGGTATCCATAATTTGGCTGTGTTGGCAGAGCAAAACCCAGTGGCAGAGTCAGCAGACCCATATAAAGTAAGGGGACACCATAGCTGACTAGCATGAATACTAGCATGTAGCATTTTGTCCTAGTGACAAACACTTTTACGAGAATGATGTACAAGACCACACCCTCCATCAACATCCACATGAAGGACACCAGGAAGAAGTAGTGGAGGAGGACAGCTATGACCTGGCAATGGACTGGGACTCTCTCACTTGTAGGGTCAGAACGAGTCACACCAATCACAAAGATGAGCTGAGCTATCCCGAGGCTGATGCAGAGGTTGATGTGGATAAAACTTCGTATGTTACGCAGTGGCCTGTGGGGAAATCACTTCAAATTTCACTAATCAATGAATATGGACATGTAATACTTTAGAATAGTGAAGATAATGACTGTGAATGTCATGGCAACCAGTGACACAGACACACCCACATATCCAATAATTTGCAGAGAGAGCGTGACGGGTGGAGGAAGGTTCAAAGGTCGAGCACTCAGCAGGATGGCAAAGTGGGTGAGGTGGTTGCATTCACACACTGTCATAGAGGAATTGGAGAGGGTATCATTCCTGTTACACCCTCTGTCAGACCACTGCCCAACAGTAAGAATGGCGTCCTGTGAACTGATTGATAATGGTCGTACTTAAGCAGTGATTCTCACTAATATGGGGCTCACCCCTATTGAAATGGACATTTACCTCCCAGACAAAAATTCCCAAAATGCGCAAATGATTTCTGAAGAACTATCTTTCACCAACTGTTCCTATGAGATCAAAGAGATTCATTCATGGCAGAATAGCATGGCACTAACTCAACCAACCTTGATTCTATCAGAGTGTTCAAAGTTCACTCTGACAGGTGAAGTCAACGTCAAGTTCTCTGTGGGAAATCGTTCACCTCCAACATTGTGCAGAGCAGTAGACACTATACCCGATGCTAGTTCAGTGCTATATGCGTGCATGATATCAAGCTACTCAGTGCTATTGTTTTTTCTTACTTATTCGTGTTTGGTAGACCACTTGGAAATAAGTTCTCCGCGTTATAGTAGAGGAAGGCAACTGACCTCACTCTCTCACTTGCATTGCCACTTCTGCTAACTATTTGGACCAATTCAAGTGGGACTTGCACGGACATCTCAGGAAGTGTGTCATTGAAGTCTGCTGAGTTGATAGTGGGCACTAGACTTGAAGGTTCACCTTCAGGTGACAGCAGACGAGTATTGAGCACTAAAGATATGATCACGAGTACATTAGTCATAGCTAATGGCTATAATCTGTTCCAAGTTCTATGATAATTGGCACATAATTAATTATTACTGATTGTTCACTACAGGTAGTAAACAGTATGAAATTCTTAATGCTCCTATAAGAGGAACTAACCGATGTTTCCAGTGGAAATATTCCCTTCTTCTGGAAATACTTCGAGGCCCAATCGATCACACACACTCAATAGTGAACTGCCTGTAATGACTAGATCAACCTGAAAATTAATAAATATAACAGACAAGTAGGGATATCTGTGTGTGAAGTCCAAAAAAAAAAAAACCCTCCTAATTTCAATAAGCACATCTTACTCCATTCATTCATGAATTTTCAGTTGTAGTTCATGTACTTTCAGTTGTAGTTCATGTACTTTCAGTTGTAGTTCATGTACTTTCAGTTGTATAGTTCATGTACTTTCAGTTGTAGTTCATGTATGTAACATATTCATACCTTATCATTACTGACAGTCTGCAGGGTTATGGAGTTGCCAACTCTAATGAAGGCCTACAGTATGTTATATTATTATAATTATAAGGGACATTGAAGATCAGTCATTCTTATCCTCACTCTGCTCAACTGGTCTTGTGTGTTGATATCTGTTGAGTTGAGTCTGTTGAGTATGTTTCCTAGCAAAAACAAAGCAGTGTTCGGCTGCTCACCATTGGTTGTCAGGTTCTGGACTAAGTCTACAGCCTCCAGTGGATTCTGCATACGTACATACATACAAATCAAATCAATTAGTACTTCAATGAGTATGTAAACATACAGTTGCGTTGATCACTCTTTGTAATGTTTCATTCATTTTGATCTACACAGATAAGGTATTAGTGATAATAGCACTCAATCAATTAATAAAATAACACACACAGACCATTTCTTGTAGAGATTCCTCTGTTTGCATTAAGGATGAGATCAATGGTGAAACTGTGCTGGTTGATATACTGGTAGGGGCCTCAGTGGTTGTTGAAATAGTGGTTGTTGACATGGTGGGGGTTGTTGACATGGTGGTGGGGGTCTCAGTGGTTGTTGACATAGTGGTGGAGGACTCAATGGTTGTTGACATGATGATGGGGAACTCAGTGGTTGTTGACATGATGGTGGGGGGCTCAGTGGTTGTTGACATGGTGGAGGGGGCTTCAGTGGTTGTTGACATGGTGGAGGGGGCCTCAGTTGTTTGAATATCATTAGTGATCATGTCTGTCTGAACTGGAAAACTCTGGGTTATTGCAATTTGACTGATAGGATTGCTGCTGCCTGTGAATTCATCTCTGTTACCATTAAATGTAAGGTAGTTATTCACACATGGTGTAGTACTTCGACATCCTGTACAGGTTAGACTTCCTCTTCTCACCTCCTTCCATATTGAAGAACTAAAATACATACAAAAACTCTGATCTTTTTCACTAAGGAAGGGCAATTCTGTTAGCAGGGTAATTCCATTAAGCTTCATCATATTATATTTTTGGGACTTCTGAGCTTGAAATCCCGTAGTCATACTGTCATAGTTTGAAAGATAACTAGTTTACTATTAACTCACTTCAGTAAACAGGGCTGTGTATCATCACAACCAAAGTCGTCATTAAATATATTGAAGGGCATATTATTGTTGTTGATCAAGGTAACATTTACATTTTTCAGTGCCCACATGTCACGTGATGGACGTAACTTGATAAAATAGGCTGATGCCATCCAGCGGAACTGAACCTCAGTGGTTCGTAGGATGTCCCCACATATATATACAGTGTTTTGTTCTGCACCAGTTGTGGAAGTGCGTACGATTACTGAGTCCGATAAGTCATAACCTCTGACCACTGGTGTGAGTTGCTGTTCAGCAAGTAGTTGTAGAGGGATCCATTGACCACTTCCACTGGTGTCATTACGCATGGCAACCTCTATTGGTTCATCACTATCAATTCCATGACAATTATCGTTAAGTCCTACATCAATCTTGTTTATTAGTCCATAGTTCACCACACTAGGAAGTAGGAAAACATATTGTGTAGTAATGAAGAAAGAAAAAAGCTATAGTGTAGGTGCATGGGACAAAAAGATCATGCAGACTATATCTCTTCACTGCTGACTAAATAAAGTAGATTCCTTGTAGTTGTCACCTCCTTCACCACAGTTCTCATACTTTGAGCCAAACCAAGTCAAGCTCAATTTTAGGTCATTATCTACATGTAGTTGATTTCACTGAATTTGAGAGTGTGTTTGATAAAACAAGGAGTCAAATTTGCCTGACCTGATATCTAAAGTAGGTACAACGAGCAATTTTCACAAGCAGTCCCTCTGAACTAGCCAGCTATGTGATTAAAAAGAGAGAGAGAAAAAAGGAACTTACATTCTAGGTGTGGTTGTGGAGCAATTCTTCAGTAGAGGAGGACCTTTGTTAGAGATTAGTGTTGAATCACTATCTCCTGGACAGTCCTCACCGCTCATATTGAAGTAGAGTGCACTACGAATCACTCCTCTAGCATCTCTAGCTCCTTCCATATTGAAGAACTAAAATACATATATACATAAGCTCTAATCACTTGCACTGCAATATTATATATAAATAAGGCAGGGTAACTCCATTATGCTTCAAATAAGTTCTAAGTACTGGGATTTCTGAATGTACTAGTCTACTGTAAATATCTTGAAGCTAGTCTTCCTGATTTTGAAAAGATTTGAATTAGCTACCCACTTTACCTCAACTATATTTAGCTAACTCACTTCAGTAAACAGGGCTGTGTATCATCACAACCAAAGTCATCATTAAATATATTGATGGGCGTATTATTGTTGTCGATCAAAGTAACATTTACATTTGTCAGTGCCCACATGTCATGTGATGGACGTCTAAAAAAATTGGCTGATCCCATCCAGCGGAACTGAACCTCACT
This sequence comes from Crambe crambe, assembly GCA_963924555.1. Lineage (NCBI taxonomy): Eukaryota > Metazoa > Porifera > Demospongiae > Poecilosclerida > Crambeidae > Crambe > Crambe crambe. The sequence goes on along the minus strand of OZ004584.1, from coordinate 5,296,350 downwards.
TGTTTGAAGGATGTCCCCACATATATATACAGTGTTTTGTTCTGCACCAGTGGTGGATCTGCGTATGATTACTGAGTCTGATAAGTTATAACCTCTGATCACGGGTGTAAGTTGCCGTTCAGCAAGTATTTGCAGAGGTGTCCAAACCCCACTACCACTGGTGTCATTACGCATGGCAAACTCTATTGCTTCACCATCCTCAATTCCCCTACAATTATCGTTAGGTCCTTCAAACTGGTTTATCAGTCCATAATTCACCACACTAGAAAATAGGGAAAATAAATACAGTAATACGTAACTAAGAACATAGTGTATGTATTGTTATGTGAAGTAATGAAGAAAGACAATAATAAAATTATAGGTGGAACAAAAAGATCAGCCATTATATTCACTGCTGACTAATTAAAAGGCCAAGATTCCTTGTCTATTATCACCTCCCTCTTCAACAGTCATCATTGCAAAGTACTTGGGTACAGAGACAAGTAGTCCCTCTGAACTAGCTATGTATATAGCTATGTGGTCGTCACCTTGAAAAAAAAACAACAACAACAACAAATAACAACAAGAACTTACATTCTAGGTATGGTTGTGGAACAATCCTGTGGTAGAGGAGGACCTTTGTTAGAGATTAGTGTTGAATCACTGTCTCCTGGACAGTCCTCACCATTCATATTGAAGTAGAGTGCAGTACGAGTAGCTCCTCTAGCATTGCCAGCACCACCAGCACAGAAAGGTCCTGACGTAGGAACTCTGAAGCAATTAGATGTAGATCTGCTAGCTCCATCAACATTAAAGTCAAGTAATGTTTGTCTCCAGCAATTGCATCCTCCTCCACCATGCTCCAACTGCAGAGTTCTGAACTGCACACCTCCTACAGCGCTATCAAAGTTCAAGTTGTGTGTTACAGCAGATGATATATTAACAGGCAATGCATCCAGTGTTATCCAGTCTCCTATAACTGATGTAATACTGATGGTTCTGTACTGCAATTGCACTGTAGTGTTTGTCAAGCCCACTACTCTACCACCAATACAGCGGAGAGTACTTGACTCACGATTCACTGTCCAACTCACATTGATCACTAGACTTACTACCAAGTCAAGCTGCACTACCAGCAGGACTAGAGCAGTGACTAAATATCGAACTGCAGTAGCCATCATGATGGCTGTTTATCACATGCAGCAGTAGATGATAGCTGCATTACTGTGTCTCTACTTATATGTATCGAAAAATAGGACTAGTATACATGACACTATCCATGCATATTGCACTGAACTTTGGCTTGTCTCATAATTATGTATACTTATTTTAACAAAAACTGAAGCCAAACTGAAATGTTCCACAAACTGAAGCCATTTCTGATTTCCTGGAATCAAGTTTAGTTAATAATGCATCCCCATCATGCATAATTTATGTAGCCTTGGGCAATGTTAGCTATGCATGGCCTCAATAAAGTTTTCCAGAAAGCTATAACTGCACTAGAATAATAGTATTGTAACTAGCTATTAGTGACCTTCATGTGTTTCCAGACTGAGTTATGAACATCAAAATGATAGATTATGGTTATTCAAAGTTATGTTGGTCATGAAGACATTGTATAATATTCAATGAGCTGAGATTGACAATTAGTCAATTAGTATGCATCAAAACTGATTCTTGGATGCATACTTCTTGGAATGGATGAGCAGTACCAGTTATTCTGTAAAATCTAACAGCATTAACTCTTTGTGTGCATAGAGATTTCCACAAACTTAAGCCTATTGCAGGCATGTGTAACTATAGCTAATTACATCGTGTGCATTTGTACTGTATGAGGGAAAATTTGAATTGTACACATCCTATTTGAGTGCTACATCAAAGGGAAGCCACCAGTAGTAATTCTAGTACACTGTGGCTACTTCAAAGGCCAGACAGTGGATATGAAGTGCCTACTTTTATAGCATGTCTAATTGTAGTTAGCTACATCTCTGTGTAACAACATGGAATGTACAGTATTAGGCCTTCCTGTCTAGACATGTTCTGTGAAAATTTCATTCCCAAAATTTCATGCCATATAATATCAGTTACTTCAAGGAGCAAAGTGGACACAATCTTAATATCAAATAATTATTAGCTATTACTGAGTGAAATTTCTAACTACAGCAAGTATAGCTTTAATGAATGAATGAAGTTACTGCACGAATAGCTGCATCAGACTGAGTTGGACTCTCTCTCCTGAGTTTTCTTCATCGCTACAGATCCTCACTTCTAAGTCGTCAACGAGGAAATCCGTGACACCATCCAAGTAGAGATCGTCTGCACTGTTTGCTGGTTGACATGACATTAGACTGTCAGCCAGTTTTTTTTTCTCGACAGTTTATCTCATATTGAAACCATACCCCCCCTTGAAATTCTCTAAGTCATTCAAAGCAGCTAGGCCCATAGAAGCTATGATAGGACTATCAAAGACCTCCTAAGTATGTGGTAATTTTACAAAAAATTTTAATTACTGAGGTCATGTCAGCTTTTCCATATATGGGGGAGGGGGAGGGGGAGGGGAGGGGAAAGGGGGGGGGGGACAATTGCAAAGATCTGAACTGCACATCTCCCACAGTGCTATCATAGTTCAAGTTGTGTGTTACAGCAGATGGAAGAGATCGAGATTGAGTAGTCGACACACAGTAGACAGTACAGCTACGTAGCTAGCTGCCTGAGTACACATGGTAGTATTAATACATGCATGTTAACTTCAGATTCAGTCTGGTTTCCAGTTTACCTCGTCACCATTGTAGTAACTCTTGCACACTTAATATTAATAATAAAAGATTTGCAACTCCACGACTGACATACGTAAATGATAAAACAATGACTTAAGTAGTCTGGAAGTAGAATACTGGTAGTGATGTATGATAACTACATAATTACAATAATTGTGATTGCATAAACAACAATGCAATCACGACAAAGAGGAGGAAGATGAAGAGTCCCTGGAAGCCCACCATGATGGTGTAGATGTAAGCAAGGGATAGCAATGCCTTCACCTCCACTATCAGTACTCCGAACACCCACATCAGTCCCATGATCACCACCAGTGATATCAATGCTAGCAACCACTTCCTATGACAATAATTATTGTGAACATGTTAAGTGATAAAGTTTTTCCTACTTGATATCCTTCTTGTTCATGGCACCAGTTTGTCTCTTCTTATGACGCCACATGACGACAGCAGCCATGATGAATAATCCAACATTGGCAAGAATAATTACGATTACTGGAACAATGAAAGCCCAGATAAAATTTGTCCCAGGATTTAAGAAACAGCTGAAGAGGATAAGTAATTTAAATGATATTCAATCTCTCATTGGCTTACGGTCCAGGGTATCCATAATTTGGCTGTGTTGGCAGAGCAAAACCCAGTGGCAGAGTCAGCAGACCCATATAGAGTAAGGGGACACCATAGCTGACTAGCATAAATGCTAGCCTGTAGCATTTTGCCATAGTAATAAACACTTTTACGAGAATGATGTACAAGACCATGCCCTCCATCAGCATCCACATGAAGGACACCAGGAAGAAGTAGTGGAGGAGGACAGCTATGACCTGGCAGTGGACTGGGACTCTCTCACTTGTAGGGTCAGAAGACTCAGAACGAGTCACACCAATCACAAAGATGAGCTGAGCTATCCCAAGGCTGATGTAGAGGTTGATATGGATAAAACTTCGTATGTTACGCAGTGGCCTGTGGGGAAATCCCTTCAAATTTCACTAATCATGTAATACTTTATACTAATGAAGATAATGACTGTGAGTGTCATGGCAACCAGTGATACAGACACACCCACATATCCAATAATTTGCAGAGAGAACATGACAGGTGAAGGAAGGTTCAAAGGTCGAGCACTCAGCAGGATGGCAAAGTGGGTGAGGTGGTTGCATTCACACACTGTCATAGAGGAATTGGAGAGGGTATAATTCCTGTTACACCCTCTGTCAGACCACTGCCCAACAGTAAGAATGGCGTCCTGTGAACTGATTGATATAGAGAGTTAGCTAAGCAGTGATTCTCATAGCTATAGCTATTTAGCCCATTTTTTACTTATGATGAAAATATTCTTTACTGCAAGTGTAAAAATGGGCTTGGGTATAGGCGAACATTTTACCTCCCAGATGAAAATGTGCAAAAGGTTTCTAAAGAATTATCTTTCAGTAGCTAACTGTTCCTACAAGATCAGTCATGGCGGACCAGCAGAGTCAAATTCCTCATGAACTAACACTAATTCACCAACTTTGACTCTATTGGAGTGTTCAAAGTTCACTCTGACAGGTGAAGCCAACATCAACTTCTCGGTGGAAAATTGTTCACCTCCAACATTGTGCAGAGCAGTACTGGGACACTATACCCGATGCTAGTTCAGTGCTATAATGTGTGCATGATATCAACAGTATAGCTAGCTAACTCACTGCTACTTATACTTCTTTGTCTTTGGTAGACCACCTGGAAACAATTTCTCCACGTTATAATAGAGGAAGGCGACTGACCTCACTCTCTCACTTCTATTGCCACTTCCAACATAGTGGCTAGAATCTGTTCTGAATAATTGGCACAAAACTGATTGTGTTAAGTATCATTTAGGTAGCTACGTAGTAATAACCTGAATTATGAAATTCTTCATGCATGCTCGTTTGTAGTCGGCTACAGATGACACAAATACGTACACTAACCGATGTTTCCAGTGGAAATGTTCCCTTCTTCTTGAAACACTTCAAGACCCAATCGATCATACACACTCAGTAGTGAACTCCCTGTAATGACAAGATCAGCCTGAAGATCGGTGATTAAGTATAGTGTACGTAGCTAACATAGTCCAAAACAAGCAAGATAGCATAATTTTGTGCCATGAAATCCTTGATCCAAAAAGCACATGCTTGCTAACTACGTAGATAGCTAGCCATACCTTTTTATTGCTGACAATCTGCAGGGTTATGGAGTTGCCAACTCTAATGAAGGCCTGCATAGAATATAATAATATTATTATAGTGATTATTAGATAGTCATTCTTATCCTCACTCTGCTCAACTGGTCTTGTGTGTTGACATCTGTTGAGCTGAGTCTGTTGAATATGCTCCCTAGCAAATAATATAGCAGTGTTTGGTTGCTCACCTTTGGTCATCAGGTTCTGAACTAAGTCTACAGCCTCAAGTGGATTCTGCATCATCATAAATGATATCTTATATAGTAATTCAATGAGTGTCTAAACGTACAGTTGCATTGATATAATGTCTGATTCATCTTGATCTACACAGATTAGGTACATATTAGTGATAATAGCACTCAATCAATTGACTAACACACAAACCATTTCACATGCTGTACAGTTTAGACTTCCCCTTCTCGGCTCCTTCCATAATGAAGAACTAATAATTATGTGTACAAAAACTTGAATCACTTACACTACAGGATTAATTGTGTAATAAGGTGAAGCAGGGCAATTCTTAATTTCTGAGCTTGAAATTCCTGGATACACATAGTTTACTGTCATAGTTGAAAAATATGCCTTAGAAGTCTTCATTGTTTTGAATTAGTTACCCCATTGCCCCCTTAACTATTAACTCACTAGCATCACAACCAAAGTCATCATTAAATAATTATATTGACAGTCGTATCATTGTTGTTGATCAAGGTAACATTTACATTTGCCAGTGCCCACGTCAAACGATGGGTATGAAGGATCGAAAAAAGCTGATCCCATTCAGCGGAACTGAACCTCACTTGTTTGAAGGATGTCCCCACATATATATACAGTGTTTTGTTCTGCACCAGTGGTGGATCTGCGTACGATTACTGAGTCTGATACAGTGTAAGTCATAACCTCTGATCACTGGTGCGAGTTGCATTTCAGCAAGTATTTGTAGAGGGATCCAAGGACCACTTCCACTGGTGTCATTATGCATGGCAAACTCTATTGGTTCACCATTCTCAATTCCTGTACAAATACTGCGACTTCCATCAAAGTGGCTTATTAGTCCATAATTCACCACACTAGAAAATGTAGAGTATATTCTGTAGTAGCTAATGAAGAAAAAAGCTATGAAGATCATACAGCTGGAGGCACTGTTACAGCTGGTACATTCAGAGTTTTTAATTTTTGTGTGTATGTATGTGTGTGTATGCAATTTGAATAATAACAATGACTCATAAGTTAGTATATGGCATTGCCTAGATCATACCAGATTGAATATTAATACTGGAGGGTTTTCTCCAGACCCACAGAGTTCTGAGGTGGTAAAGGAGGTGATGAGAGACAATTAAGTAATCTACTTTGCTTGGCCTTAATTAGTCAGGAGTGAGCAGCCTGATCCAGAGCCGGAGCCAGCTCATTTGTACCTACTTTAGATTCTCAGGCCAGGCAAAGTTGACTCCTTGTTTTTCATCAGACACATTCTCAATTTCAGTGAAGTCATTATTTATTTAAAAAGTAATGACCAAAATTACGATTGTGGGTTTGGCTCCCAAGTATTTATGACTGTTGAAGAGGGTAGCTGACTGATACACCCTCCTAGATATATAGCTAGATATATGTGGCTGTAGCCTTGAAGAAACAAAAGAACTTAATATACATTCTAGGTGTGGTTGTGGAACAATCCTGTGGTAGAGGGGGACCTTCGTTAGAGATTAGTGTTGAATCTGATGAATTTGCAGAATCTCTCTGCAGTAAGCTTGATGCTCTTCTGACACACTCATTCATTGCCAAGCAGCAAAGTCAGTTACTGTCTCCTGGACAGTCCCTCACCGTTCATATTGAAGTAGAGTGTAGTATAAGTCACTCCTCTAGCATCGCTAGCATTGCCATCACAGAAAAAGTCCTGACTTAGGAACTCTGAAGCAATGTACAGATGTAGATTTGTTAGCTCCGTCAACATTAAAGCTAAATGTTTGATTCCAGCAATTGCATCCTCCTCCACCATGCTCCAACTGCAGAGATCTGAACTGCACACCTCCCACAGTGCTCAAAGTTGAATTTGTGTCTTACAGTAGATGATATATTAACAGGCAATGCATCCAGTGTTATCCAGTCTCCTATAACTGATGTAATACTGATGCTTCTGTACTGGAACTGCACTGTAGTGTTTGTCAAGCTCACCTCATTGCCACCAATACAGATGAGAGTACTTGACTCAGAATTCACAGTCCAATTTACATTGACCACTTGACTCACTATACCAAGTCAACCAGCAGGACTAGAGCAGTGACTAAATATCGAACCACAGCAGCCATGGATGTTTAGCACATATGCAGCAGTAGACAATAATATGTAGCTATTATAGTATGATAGCTTATTAACTGGCTATCTCTTAAATAGTCTTATGTATCAGGAAAATAGAGTATACACTGCACATCTGTATTGCTTTGTACTTGGCTTGTACTTTCAAGTCATACTTTAGTTTAGATAACTTGCATACTAACAGCTATTTAACCTGTGACCCCATAAAAAGCTACTGTGAATGATTATCCTGCTTACTTCAAAGTGTAGAACAAGTTTCAGGACCAGGGAGCTTACTATTTCAGAAATACTGCAAGTAGAGTAGGTAAGTCTATTACCAAAGATTAAGTTGTTTACTGGACCAGGTCTGGAGGAAGCTGGCAAGATAAGCATTTATGGGTCTCAGAGACTTTGAACACATTCCCAAAACCCTCAGCACAGCTCTGCTTAATTTCTTATATCCACTACCAGTAGCCCTCAGCACAGCTCTGCTTAATTTCTTATATCCACATCCATCATGCTACCAGTAGCGATTAGAATGCTTTATATTCAGCCTTAAAATTGAGCCAAATTTTTTTAAAGGCTTTATTCCGGAATGAAGGGCAAGATTTCCAAACTCTGTACTACCATGGGGGCTGATCCAGAAATTTTACAAGGGGGCCTTCATTGTGAATCTGATGATTGTCAGTGATGAGATAGGGATGTGCTCCTCCTAGCTGCACGTAGCATGAAAGAAAAAAAATGTGTTGTCTAAAAATGTTATGAATAGCTACCACCATCATCTATAGCATACCTGTCAACCCCTGGAGGTAAAATTTTACGAGCTAATAATAATTATTATGAAGAATATTATGGTTACTGTAGATTCAATACCAGTCAGACAAATGTCCTGGATCGTTGACAGCTATGCTGCTCAACTGATAATGTTGTGTATCACTGTTAGGTCTTGGTAAATTATGCTCATTTTTCTCCCAATAATGCTACTTCATCTGCATCCTCGACCTCCAAGTATAGCTCAACACTTCAAGCCTTGACTCGCTGATAAATAATCATTCTCACTGCAGTGGCTATAGCTAATTCTGTCAAATCTACCTTATTAATCGAAGAAGAAGTTTGTGACTCTGTGAAACAGGGAACATACATTCTGCTGCTGCCAATGAAGGTTGAATTGCTAAGTAGAAACTAACAGAAGCAGTTATAGCTAATCAACACCACAACTATACAGTGCTACATTAGTAACATTATATTCAGTGAAGTGTAGCACTATGGTGTTGAAGTTCCACATCCCTTGCTTGAACAGACTGGATCAAAAAAAAACACCACCTGTTCTTATAGGTGTATGGCCAGGGTTGCAACCCCCCCCCCCCCCCCCCCCCCCTTTTGTTCCCAAGCTAAGCCTGTTGATAAAATGATACACTATAATGCAATTTGACCATGCCTACTTAAAGTATTACAATTACAGGAACACTAATGGCTAACTACAGTCATCATCTAAGGCTGTGGCTATAAGAAAGAAACAGTCTATATATGTATACATAACACATCCATTTTGGCTTGCACATGCACTTTCAAGGTCACACATTACATAAATCAGTGCATACTAACTGTTAACAATTGCACCTGTGACCTTGCATGTGTCACTTCAAAGATATATCACTTTGTGGAAAATTTGGACTTCTAGATTTATGACATTACATAAATGCTCATACATAAAGTTGTAGCCTGCAAGTGAAGCCAACATGTGTCCTCCGAATGACTTCCCCATAGTCCAGTGTGTGTGCTCCTAGTCCTGCAACCCCACCTACGTACAGCTATCTAAAAATCCTGGATCCGGCCCTGCACTGATACCATAATTTGCTTTTATGTTCAATTCACAGTGTCTGTCATACCTACGTATACATAGAGAGAGAGCTACCACTCTCTCTGATAACTTGCATACTAATGACATGTACCTATGACCATGCACATCTTACCACAAAGATGTCTATCTATTAGAAAATAGTATGTATGTATGTATATTTATATGTGACACATCCATAATGCACTTTACTTTGGCTTGGTCACACATTAGATAACACGCATACTATGACTGTTAACAATCACAACAGTGACCATACGTGTTACTTCAAAGATGTTTGGAGGTAATAGTTAACCACAATAGGGAGTTTTACTTAACACCTGAGGGTACCTATAACTCTGAGGTATTTACTAGTATTGTAGCTATTATAGTGACCTTCATGTGTTTCCAGGCTGAGTTGTACCTACAGCTACATGCCTCATCGAGACAATTATGAACATCAAAATAATTATTCTGAATAAGCTAAATTAATTTTAAAGTCATGTATACTATCAATAATCAAATTACTCAATGACCTGAAGCTAACAAGTGCAATTCTTAGTATGCATCAAGATTTCAACAAACTGAAGCCTATTTTGTCACATACTTCTTGGAATAAATGAACAGTACCAGTTATTCTGGAGAATCAATTTTTATTTGCCTTTTGCATGCAACAGTTATTTTTTTGTGTGCATGGAGATTTCCACAAACTGAAGCCATTTCTTGTGGATTTCTTGGAATCAATGCACAAGATACATATTAACTAAACCTTGCTAGCTAGCTACATGATCATTCAGACACATCAAAACACATCAAAGTCTGTTCTAGCTAAAACCAGTCAAAACAGGAATAAGCCTGCTCTATGTACATGGCATTAACATAAGGCCTATAAAACTTTACAAGTGACTACATGAACAAGTACACAACCACAAGTCTCACATAGTCATTACATCATCCCCTTGCCTTGGGCCCCCGGCACACGGTACACAGTGTAGCTAATGGCCTCAATCAAATTTCTGAATGTAGAAGGTCGTATGTATAATATCAATATCATTATCAAGCTACTCAATGAGCTGAGGCTGACAAATGCAATTGTGAAGGGTACATGTTAAAATCAAACTGTTTGTACAAAATTAAAATCACAGATCATCCGAGATTTTTGCCACAATCACCGGTGTCAGAGTGTAGAATGTCCCCCCCCCCCCCCCCCCCCCCCGGACATTCTGGACATTCTACACTAGTGTAGGATGTCCTTTCTAGTGTGAAATGTCCCACCTCCAAAGCGATAGCGAAGACAAAAGCAAAAGAAAGTAAGAGCATATAATTATGGTTATACATAACTGTATTTTTATTGTGTAATTCTAGTGCCTATGATTATGAATAAAGGAAGAAGTAGCTTACTAAATTATTAGCTAGCTAGCTAGTTCAAAGAACGAAGAGTGCAAAAATCAAGTCCAGTGTTGTGAGCCAAAAGGTAGCTATAAATTATCACATAGATAAATAATCGTTTTTGTTGACAAAAAGATCATGAAAATTTAGTGCCGGATAAAATATTTGGATCTATTCCCTGAAGATAACAGTATAGCTACTGATTCCATTGTCACTGCTGCACAAGAGAGCATGTTGGAGGTTCAGAGCCTATATTATGACACATACATTTGATATACAGTCATACTCAATTGCTTCCATTCTCTATAGCAACAACAGAAATGAATATCTTTTAGTTTTGTTGATAACCGAAATCCAGAGTTGTGGTGATCTCCATTTTTGCAGCTTCACTTTAAATTTGTGTAGGTGAGCCCGAGTTCATTCTAAATATAATTGCCAGCTATTTTACTTGTCAGGTCAGTGCAGGTGCATGAGAATCCATCTGAGCAGACAGTGTGACTTCCACTTAGTTCTCTACTTCCCAACTTGGCCAAACCAGTTTTGGAATTTTCTTTACTTGTATAGGCTGCCTGATAAAACATGTCTATGTAGCTATAGTTTTTGTAGCACCAACTAAAGTATGTGGATTGGTACATATACAAAATAATAATTATAGCATAACTGTCATAGCCAATCTCTCTCTCTTTGTATTCCATGCAACATACACTTAAGCTAGCTCACTATAGTTGCTGTAGCTATTGCCACCTATATCTTAACAGTGGAAAAATTATTGATTTGACTTTATTATTTTGAACAACACTGACAAGTTGTTATTTTTTGTTTCGTTGTTGTTGTTTTAGTTGTATTTTTATTTTGTTGTTGTTGTTGTTGTTGTTGTTTTTTTGGTTTGGTTTTGTTTTTGCAACCTAAAACAGCAGTTATAACTAGCTAGCTACATATAGTTGGAACATGCATGAATGTTTTAACGGATATATATAATAGTGAAACATGGTCAGGCTTCTTACTAGCTACGTAAAAATTGAATTCAGGAGACATTTGCGTAGATGTTCTAGATATACAGTGTTCATACAGTGGTGGCTACATATAACAGATTTTTAACAAATGTAAGGTTAGGTTCAACTATTGAGGAGCCCTAGGGGACACTCTGCCCTAGTGTAGAATGTCCTAGGGGGACATTCTACACTAGGGTAGAGTGTCCGGGGGACAGTCTACACTAGGGTATAGTGTCCGGGGGGACAATTTATAGAGGGGACGATCTACACTATGACACCGGTTCGCTGTTCCATTTTCATTTCAGATTGTTCATAACTAGATCACTTCGAGTCCTTTTAAGGTCAATAGTTTATAGCTTAATGGTAGAGCATTACCTTCTAAGTAAAAGGTTATTCGCGGTAAAAACTCCAGCCTCATGTATAACTGCATCTGCTGGCACGTGTATTGGACAGCCGTCCGGGAAATTTTCACAAATACTCATGCTATTAAATCACATGCACGTCAAGTAACTATGTAAGGTTTGCAGCTGCCATGGCTATTTCTGCAAAAAATGCAAGCCATTATCATGTCAGATTCAGTTGTTATACCGATTGTAATGTGCGAACTTTAAGCGAAATTTATTGTGTGAACTTGTACCCTTCACAGTTGAAGCCTATGTGAGTGACTTCTTGGAAATTAGTGAACAGTACCAGTTATTCTGGAGAATCACTTATTAGCTAAACAAGTACTACAACCACATTCTTTGTGTGCATAATTATAGAGATTTCTACTAACTGAAGCCTATTTCTTGTAATATTTATGTGTGCACTTATACATGAGGGAGAATTTGTGAATTAGACCTTTTTTGTTCACTTCCATAACTGAATTAGCATGACACACATCAGAGATGAAGATACAGCAAGTTCAGCAACAATTTCAGTTCACTGTTCAGACTGCATGGAGAGTACATGGTGTCACTTTTCAATGGATGGAATTATGGAGTGAAATGGTGGAATGGAACACAGGCAGGAGTGAACATTAGTTTTATGGCCATTAAAGACACCATTTTGTTGGCATCAATAATTAAAAAAGGTATTAATTTTAGTTGTATGTAAATAAGGACTTGCTGAACATAATTGTTGGGGTCTAAATCATAGTATTCATCTACATTTCCTATTCCCATGTCTCTTCTTCGTCCTTCAGTCCTATATCCCTTCTTGAAACTTATACATTTCCTCTGCTTTGATCCAGAGCATCATCCAATTCATTCATTCATTCATCCCTCTACATGAAATCCATGAAAATTCATTCCCTAAATTTCATGCTATATAATATTAGTTAAGGAGCAATGAGAACACAAATTAATATTTATTAGCTATGAAGCTATGCTATAGTTGCACTGAATGAAACTACTGCACGAATAGCTGTATGAAACTGAGTTGGACCCTCTCTCCTGAGTTTTCTTCATCACTACAGATCCTCACTTCTAAGTTATCAGAGGTGGGGACAGGGAGGGTCACAGTGAACCATGGAGAAGTCCTGCAGCAATTGCCCGAAGTGCAATTGATACCATCCCACACAGCCGAACTGCTGTTTGCGAATTCACAGAAATAGTTATCTCCAACAAACGATGGAGGTAAGGGAGCTTGGACTCGATTGGGATTATTACAGGGGCACTCACTCTGACTCCCACCGCTTACAGCAAAACTCCAGACATGTTGACGAGGAAATCCATGTGTCACACTGACACCATCCAAGTAGAGATCGTCTGCACTGTTTGCTGGTTGTTGGACAAGAAAGGCATCAGGATCCTGGACACCATAGCCTGTGGCCCGACCACAAACACGACTGTATCTCACACCTCTGGTTGGGAACGTGACCCCTGGACAACTTGCAGGTGTCACAGGCACACATGATCTAGTGGGAGAAGTAATCACATTCCAGGACGAAGTGGGACACTGTTGGGACACGTCACTGAAGTCCAAATCTGCCACTTGGAACCAAAATCCACTGCCACAAGCAGGTACAGGTTTCATGAGAGAGATGATATTGTTAGTGGTTTCAATGATGCTTCTTCTTGCAGCTTCAAGGATTTCATTTGAAGGACAGGTTCCATTTGGTGTGGCATTGAAGATCACAGGACTGAGTTGTAAGCGCGGCAAAACTGGTGAAAAAAGAAGAGTACAAGAAGACATTTCAAAATATTGCATGCTAGCTATAAGTGAAATATTGAATTATGTTAAAAGAGATTAAAATTCATCATTCAGTTCACCTTCTGCTGCCTCAGATAATTGTACTGGAAAAATTTGAGTTATTGTAATTCGACTGACAGGATGTTGGCCTGTGAATTCATCATTGTTGGCACCAAATGTAAGGTAGTTGTTCACACATGGTATAGTATTTCTACACGCCGTGCAGGCTAGACTTCCTCTTCTCGGCTCCTTCCATATTGAAGAACTAAAATACATATATACATAAGCTCTAATCACTTGCACTGCAATATTATATATAAATAAGGCAGGGTAACTCCATTATGCTTCAAATAAGTTCTAAGTACTGGGATTTCTGAATGTACTAGTCTACTGTAAATATCTTGAAGCTAGTCTTCCTGATTTTGAAAAGATTTGAATTAGCTACCCACTTTACCTCAACTATATTTAGCTAACTCACTTCAGTAAACAGGGCTGTGTATCATCACAACCAAAGTCATCATTAAATATATTGATGGGCGTATTATTGTTGTCGATCAAAGTAACATTTACATTTGTCAGTGCCCACATGTCATGTGATGGACGTGTAAAAAAATTGGCTGATCCCATCCAGCGGAACTGAACCTCACTTGTTTGAAGGATGTCCCCACATATATATACAGTGTTTTGTTCTGCACCAGTGGTGGATCTGCGTATGATTACTGAGTCTGATAAGTTATAACCTCTGATCACCGGTGCAAGTTGCCGTTCAGCAAGTATTTGCAGAGGTGTCCAAACCCCACTACCACTGGTGTCATTACGCATGGCAAACTCTATTGCTTCACCATCCTCAATTCCCCTACAATTATCGTTAGGTCCTTCAAACTGGTTTATCAGTCCATAATTCACCACACTAGAAAATAGGAAAAATAAATACAGTAATAACTAAGAACATAGTGTATGTATTGTTATGTGAAGTAATGAAGAAAGACAATAATTAAATTATAGGTGGAACAAAAAGATCAGCCATTATATTCACTGCTGACTAATTAAAAGGCCAAGATTCCTTGTCTATTATCACCTCCCTCTTCAACAGTCATCATTGCAAAGTACTTGGGTACAGAGACAAGTAGTCCCTCTCAACTAGCTATGTATATAGCTATGTGGTCGTCACCTTGAAAAAAAAAAACAACAACAACAAATAACAACAAGAACTTACATTCTAGGTATGGTTGTGGAACAATCCTGTGGTAGAGGAGGACCTTTGTTAGAGATTAGTGTTGAATCACTGTCTCCTGGACAGTCCTCACCGTTCATATTGAAGTAGAGTGCAGTACGAGTAGCTCCTCTAGCATTGCCAGCACCACCAGCACAGAAAGGTCCTGACGTAGGAACTCTGAAGCAATTAGATGTAGATCTGCTAGCTCCATCAACATTAAAGTCAAGTAATGTTTGTCTCCAGCAATTGCATCCTCCTCCACCATGCTCCAACTGCAGAGTTCTGAACTGCACACCTCCTACAGCGCTATCAAAGTTCAAGTTGTGTGTTACAGCAGATGATATATTAACAGGCAATGCATCCAGTGTTATCCAGTCTCCTATAACTGATGTAATACTGATGGTTCTGTACTGCAACTGCACTGTAGTGTTTGTCAAGCCCACTACTCTACCACCAATACAGCGGAGAGTACTTGACTCACGATTCACTGTCCAACTCACATTGATCACTAGACTTACTACCAAGTCAAGCTGCACTACCAGCAGGACTACAGCAGTGACTAAATATCGAACTGCAGTAGCCATCATGATGGCTGTTTATCACATGCAGCAGTAGATGATAGCTGCATTACTGTGTCTCTACTTATATGTATTGAAAAATAGGACTAGTATACATGACACTATCCATGCATATTGCACTGAACTTTGGCTTGTCTCATAATTATGTATACTTATTTTAACAAAAACTGAAGCCAAACTGAAATGTTCCACAAACTGAAGCCATTTCTGATTTCCTGGAATCAAGTTTAGTTAATAATGCATCCCCATCATGCATAATTTATGTAGCCTTGGGCAATGTTAGCTATGCATGGCCTCAATAAAGTTTTCCAGAAAGCTATAGCTGCACTAGAATAATAGTATTGTAACTAGCTATTAGTGACCTTCATGTGTTTCCAGACTGAGTTATGAACATCAAAATGATTGATTATGGTTATTCAAAGTTATGTTGGTCATGAAGACATTGTATAATATTCAATGAGCTGAGATTGACAATTAGTCAATTAGTATGCATCAAGACTGAAGCCTATTATTCTTGCATGCATAATGGATGAGCAGTACCAGTTATTCTGTAAAATCTAACAGCATTAACTCTTTGTGTGCATAGAGATTTCCACAAACTGAAGCCTATTGCAATATTTCTTGGAACTGGCATGTGTAACTAGAGCTAATTACATCGTGTGCATTTGTACTGTATGAGGGAAAATTGTGAATTGTACACATCCTATTTGAGTGCTACATCAAAGGGAAGCCACCAGTAGTAATTCTAGTACACTGTGGCTACTTCAAAGGCCAGACAGTGGATATGAAGTGCCTACTTTTATAGCATGTCTAATTGGTTTGTGATAGTTAGCTACATCTCTGTGTAACAACATGGAATGTACAGTATTAGGCCTTCCTGTCTAGACATGTTCTGTGAAAATTTCATTCCCAAAATTTCATGCCATATAATATCAGTTACTTCAAGGAGCAAAGTGGACACAATCTTAATATCAAATATTAGCTATTACTGAGTGAAATTTCTAAATACAGCAAGTAGCTTTAATGAATGAATGAAGTTACTGCACGAATAGCTGCATCAGACTGAGTTGGACTCTCTCTCCTGCGTTTTCTTCATCGCTACAGATCCTCACTTCTAAGTCGTCAACGAGGAAATCCGTGACACCATCCAAGTAGAGATCGTCTGCACTGTTTGCTGGTTGACATGACATTAGACTGTCAGCCAGTTTTTTTTTCTCGACAGTTTATCTCATATTGAAACCATACCCCCCCTTGAAATTCTCTAAGTCATTCAAAGGAGCTAGGCCCATAGAAGCTATGATAGGACTATCAAAGACCTCCTAAGTATGTGATAATTTTACAAAAATTTTTAATTACTGAGGTCATGTCAGCTTTTCCATATATGGGGGGAGGGGGGAGGGGGGAGGGGAGGGGAAAGGGGAGGGGAAAGGGGGGGGGGGACAATTGCAAAGATCTGAACTGCACATCTCCCACAGTGCTATCATAGTTCAAGTTGTGTGTTACAGCAGATGATATATTAACAGGCAATGCATCCACTGTTATCCAGTCTCCTATAACTGATGTAGTACTGATGGTTCTGTACTGTAACCGCACTGTAGTGTTTGTCAAGCCCACCACTCTACCACCAATACAGCGGAGAGTACTTGACTCGGGATTCACCCTCCAATTCACATTGACCACTTGACTCACTACCAAGTCAACCAGCAGGACTAGAGCAGTGACCAAATATCGAACCACAGCAGCCATGGATGTTTAACACATGCAGTAGCTATAATTATAGCAGACAAATAATATTGATAGAGCTAGCTATCTCTCTTAAATACAGTAGTAAGCTACAACATTGCAGCCACAACAGATTGTGCATGAATAAGGCTTAGTCTGACTGCTCAGGCTTCTGTTTATACATGAGATCTGGGATAAGCACATGTATGTAATAAGCTATAGTGGCTACCTTTTATATGACTACCTTTTATGTGATCATGTCATGTGACTTACATGTGCTATAATAATATTATAGCTAATAGCTCGAGGATCTGCATTGCAAGTTATTTCCTGGAAAATCAAGCTCTAGAATTGTGCACTCATAGCAATAGCCTTAACAGTATCATTAACTTAACATTTCCTGTAAATCCAGGATATGCATGCTCATAGCTTAATTAGCATTATGATAATTATAAACTTTGTTAGCAGTGATCAAGGGGCAAGGTGAATGCAAATAGACTTTAGCTACTGTTGACTCTCCTATTATGAAATGATGCTCTACAGGTTCTTCTTGATGGTGGATTTCTCCTGTTTAGGGACTATGGGCTGTATGATCATGCCCAGCTGAGGTTCAACAAGGGGCACAAGATACAGGAAAATTTTTACGTCAGGCAAGATGGAACGAGAGCGTACTACTTCTCAGAAGGTAATAGCTAGCAAGTGTAGCATGACTATAGGTCTCTCTCTCTCTCTCTCTCTCTCTCTCTCTCTCTCTCTCTCTCTCTCTCTCTCTCTCTCTCTCTCTCTCTCTCTCTCTCTCTCTCTCTCTCAAATTGCTAGCTAGCTATGTGGTGGACAAACAGCAATTTCTACACAGTTATGTACCTTCATCAGCACCACTCTCTAGCTATAAAGTTTGGTGTGAAATTAATGGCAGCTAGCTAGTTCCGGTTAATTTTCTAAAACCAACCCCATGAAATCTCAGGGTTATTGCTAATATCAAAGAAGTGTGTTTGTAATTGTTATAGAGGAACTGGTGGATCTTGCCACAGATGCTGGTTTTGAGGTTTGTGCTTGCAGCTATGTGAACAAAGAGACAGTGAACCACAAAGAAGGCATCAGTGCCCCCAGGATCTTCATTCAAGCAAAACTCAGGAAACCTGTCAGAACAAAAGACACGAGATTAGGGAAGAAATGTGTATGAGAATGTAACAACACAATATTAATTATAATTATTTATAATGTTCATAAGAATACCCCATACCCACTGGATAAGGGAATGATGTTCTATATTACTTTATGGCATAATAACGGTTTTAACTGTCAAAACAAGGAAGTCCAGTAGCTAGTACTATCATTACTGCTATATACAGCAGAATAATAATGCACATGCATACTTGCATCAATAAAAGAATACTAGTATACATAGTATGCATTGATCTTTAGTCCTTAATCAGGTGCTCAATCTCCTGAAGCCACCTGTTCTAGTAGTGTGGCTAGGTCGCTTACCTATAAGACAAGTACCTACGTACCCACAGACTATTCACACCTCGATCACCACAGGCAATAAGAACCTATCGGTATTTCATGGAGAATAAGACACCACTTCCTTATAAAAAACATTGAATTTCTATACAAGTAAGACACTCTCAATGTGGTTCTTCATGGAATTAGAGTCCTCGGTAATCATTTACATCACCCTTGGTTTTTAATTCCATGAAGAACCCTGACTAACCTATATACTTAGACATTGAGAGTAGCTATAAATATTCAATCTGTTAAGAATCAATGTAAGAAGATCCCAGACCTCTACCTAAATTATCATTGTAAGTGCCTGCTGGTCTTCTTCCCATTTCTGTTTATGGGGGGAAGACCATGACATGCGAGGGATTCCCCCTTCCATGACTATAACGCTGAATCTTTTCTGGTGGCAGTCTCAGCTCCAAGGATGTGGATTCCCAAAAAGGGACAAGCCCTCACAGTTTTGAGTGTGGCCACCTATCCCATGCAGTATCTGTGGTGCACCCACGCAGGTTAGATCTTTCTCTGTGTGGCAAAGCAGACCTCGCCTGCATGGTGGAGGTATTTTTTCTGGAATGGGTCCTCATTCTGTCCTCTGCCAAGACCATAAAAATCACATTGAAGGAGCTAGTATCGGTAATGGTGGCTGCTGGCCACATGTATTTCACAACATGGCTGTGGAACCATAGACAAATCCTTTGGGATTATGGAATTAGAACGGCCAAAGTGATTCAATCCTACATTTTTTCTGGCATCTGGTTTACATCAGTACCGACAATTCAGGTATCAAAAGATAGCCCATTGAAAACTGATTCAGAATCCTGATTTTTAGTCATGGCTGTTAATTCACATACATTATTAAACCAGGTGTCTGAGACTAAAGTTTCATATTTCAGATGGCTACACAGATAGGGAGATAGGGAAAGATAGAACTTCCTGCCTTTCAAGTTTGACAATCATATCTAGAAAACTCTGCTGTCTATTTTTGTATATCATTGATTCTGACACCTGCTTTAATGATGTATAATGAATTAACAGCCATGACTGAAAGTCAGAATTCTGAATCAGAATTCTGAATCAGTTTTCAATGGGGTATCCTAAATCATATACATAGGTACTGGTATAAACCAGATGCCAGAAAAAGTGTCCAGTAATTAATTAATCTGTCTGATAATAATTTACTCCAGCTATATACATTCAGTCTTATTATTGCTTACTTCTGTCCAGGATAGTTCCACACCTCCTGCCACCGAGAGCAGTAGAAAAGATACCCAATAAGATAAATGTGCCTTGAGGATATTAAACAAGTTGAAGATACAGTTTGTACTATCACTATATAGCACTTCAGCTGAAGATTTCACCACATCAGGTGAAGTACTGTGAACTTGAGATGGTTTAGAGTATAGTTGGATGGCAAAGGGGTGGGGTTAGGTGTGACCTATTCTCCCTCTTCCTCCTCCCCAGGAGTGGATGGCACAGAAGAAGAGCATAAAGCCAGTCCTGATTAAGGAAGAGATACCCTTCAAAACACCAAATAATCACATCCTACATATTGTGGGATCCAGTGCTCTGAGTTCAAAGTTCATAGCCTGGCTATATAGACCATGTGTCTATCTATAGCTACAAGATTGATAATTTTTAAAGTGATTTGCAACACTTTCAAAATAACTGCACGCTTCGCTTCGGAAGAAAGAGAAGGAAAAAACATGGGAACATCAACAATCCTCAAATGTAAAACTGTGCAAGTATAGATTCTTTGAAAAAGCTAACCGTGAAACTATCAATGATCCAGATCCAGCAATTTTGGTCCAACATGCCCCTCCTGTGGAAGCAAAAAAAATTTGAGAACAAAACACAAAATGAGTCAATAATCGGAAGTTGGTCTTTTGTGCTGCATTATAAACCTATTAGCGTAGCCTACCGATTAACGGCCAGAAGTTATTCTTCGCACCATAACTCCCTCACCGACGGTCGTCAAAGTCTCAAACAACAATCATAGGAAAGATAATTTCATTTCTCTATAACGTCATATGAATTATTTTTCTCACAATTGGATAGAAATTTTGCTATGCTGAAATCATTTATCGACCACCGTTACCTATTTTCGACCACCCGTTGAAAATCATATTATCAATCATCGTCTGTTCCATTCTTTCTTTCAGTTTTGCTCCAGCAGTGTAAAGACAGATTCAGCAGCAGACTGATCATCATCAAACAGTTTAACTTCAAACTACTCACCCTACTAAAATTAACAGTTACTCAAGAAGAAGAAAATGATTGCCATCAAGATTCTTGTCCTTACATGCCTGGTAGCTGTGGCCTTCTCCCAGTGCGACATTGGCACAGTTGGAAGATGTGTGACTGAATTTACCACAGTAAGCTAACATTATAATGCAGTACCCTGATTTTGACTGGTTTGGTTAGCTATTTATAGCTACATGTATTTGTCAATCGCAAAGACTCGATGACTGTATATTTGGGCCGTTTGATAGGAAATGGGTCTTTAGGGTGAAAATGGAAAAATATGATTTGTTGACTAATTACTTTGAAGTAATGTTTCTTTTATCTCTATATGATGTTTTTACCCAGCAAGCACTCACCATTCTGAAATTAGAGATTATTTAATATAAGAACCTCATAAAGTATTATTTTGAGAAAATGGCAGTTTTAGTTCACACTTAAAAAAAAAAGAATCACATGAAAATTCATTTGGTTAATAATTAATAGAGTACTTTCAAAATGTGATCTTGAAGCTGTTATTGTGGACGAGGACAAGTGATATCCCTGTAGTGTGGCCAAACATGCTCACGAATCTTGGAGTAAAGATACTCTTGCCTTTCTCAGGTCATACCAGCAGGTGGAACTGCGCTTGGAAGAGGTGCAGATTTAATGTCAGCTGGCGTGATCTCCTTCTTAATAATCGAAATCTTTTTTTCATTACCATCACACTCTGTTCTTACTGCAATTTTCCCTCCCATGTCAGCTGTAACTCGAAAGTGGTAAATCTTACGAATACCCTTAACTGCTGTGAAAAATTGCTCCAACCAGGCATCCCATTCCCTCCACTCCCACGGATACAGTTGTGGAATGTTGCTGCTTGATGAGAAGCCAACAATACTCGCAAGCTGTCTCACTGTGTCTACATCACTTTGACGATATAGTTGCTTGATTAGACCAAAATTGCCATCCACTATACAGCGTGTATGGCCAACACGCATAAAAGATAAAGTGATGCTACTATTGAGGCCAGAGAGAACCCTCCACACAAGATAACCTACAACATAGCGGTTCTTATTCTGACCCACACAATTGTCTGCATGGAGGTGGGCATCTTTTTCCTTTGCTGCATGATTTTTGAAATAATGATGCAGCATTGAAATAACTGCATTGGCACCATGAGCCTTGGTCCCATTTTTCCCGATACATTCAGATTCGCTAAAGAGGTAATTTACCTGCTTGTGGTTGCCATCGTTACATATGCCAAAAAGCTGCACTTTGAGTGGTACTTTAAAATAGATGGGCCCTACTTGCCTGGCATGATATGGGATTTGCAGTAGTTGGGCGAAATCAAATGTGTAATGGCAGTACAATGGATGACCTCCTGGACTACAGCTCTGTAAACTTTCTTCAGCTTTCCGTGAAGAATCAAGATAATATTGCCGCTCTTTCTGTGCTAGGTTGACATGGGATTGAAATTGCTCACTCAGCGATAATTTTTCATCCTCTAAAACTGCGGTAGAAATCAAAACACGAAAATTCTCACAAGTTTCACAAACGTCTGTGCGAGGTGTCATGAATTTTATGTGAGGTTGTAACCAGATTTGACGAAAGGAATGGTACTTTGCTGCTGGTCTGTCTTTAAGAATACATGATTCAACATACTTATTATGAACAGTTATGTAATTTTCACTTGCTGGGAGATAAATGGGAGCTTTCTTGGCTCTTCCACTTTGTGCTGCAGGCTGTGGAAGGCCAAATACAACAGCATAATTTTGAATGAAGTCTACAAGTGCTTTGACAGTTTCAAAACTAAAAGCATTGGGTGGAAGTCTACCTTTATTACCATGAATACGTGAAGTGATTCCATGATCCTTTAAATGCTTCTGGAGGTTTTTGAGGACCTTTTCACCAATAGAGTGTAGAAAGCAAAATGCATCTTTGCACACAGACCTGTGATCATATGCATATCTAAAAGTTATTCGCTGACGTTTGGCACTGGTGACTGTTCGAGCATGCTTGATGTCGTCACCTCTACTAAGTATCTGGAGCTTTCCAAGAACTAACATGTCCTTTTCTGACTTTTCCAATTCATTCATTTGAAGTCGAATGGAATACAACTCATCAAAAGAAAATTGATCATAACAATCACCAGTACAACCACATCCCATTTTAAGATGATCTTCTATGCTTTGTTTCTCCACATCGAGATCTTCAATCATTACATCTGTATTATCCTGTGAAGCAGTGAATAGAGCTGCAATATCTTCATATATATCTTCAATATCGACACTTATTTCTTCTTCATCTGAGTCAGGCTCAATAGCTTCACTCCTCTTTTCATATGGAAGACCAAAAAATTCTTCTTCATCCCTTCTGAATGCCTCTACAAGCTCATTAGGTGTGGTGCTAGTTATAGCTACACTGTGGTGACTTGCCATATCCTGGATATTTAGACATGCAACCAAGATCACTTATTACGCTAGCTATTATCTATGTAATTGTAAACGGGGGTTTTCAGACAGTTCATAGTTAGTACACTTTCAGCTTAAAAGTGGCATCGCTGCAGGCTGATTATACTAGCTTTACCTCAGAAGTCTTCACTTAGTACTTCACAGCTCTCGTTTCAACGAAAAAATCAACAGCGCGTCTGTATGAAACCCCCCACTTACTTAATGGTCCTCTAACCCAGGCTCTGGGTTCGAGGCTAAAAGTTGCCGTACTAGACTCTTACCTTGTATGAAAAAGGATGCAAAACGAGTGATTCTGGTGATGCTTCAAACAGAATCTAAACGAGCAAGCACTAAACTACCCAAAACAGCTGCAAACTCAAAACTTCAAAATTTCGCATTTTTTCGCATAATTTGATCCAAACGCGAAAATATAATTTTCACCCTAAAGACCCTTTTCCTATCAAACGGCCCATTTTTCATGCAGAATCCAAATTCAGCTACATTTTGCAGTTCTTGTGCTTCAATTCTGAGGTCTTGTGGTCACTCTTCCAGTACTTTAAATGCCGGTGAGTACCACATAACTACCTCTAGTGAAGAACCCAAAACCTACAATTATATTTATAGGTACATGCTTGCTTGATTTATAGGTAATTTTGCTGAGCACTTTACCATGAATTTTTTTTTCATCATTACAGTTTGTCCTAATAATGGCAGTCCAAGCACCTACAGTTTTTCACTGGCTCTGGTGATGGTCATTCCAGCTGCTGTAGCAGCACTCTTCTAACTGCTTTGGGCAAATATTAGCATACAAAAACAGACAGAACATTAAAGTTAGAGCCATAGTTAGTATTGTTATTATACTAGTCTAGTAGCTATGTAGCTAGTGAGCAGGGATCAACAAAGAGGAGATTTAAGCAGGATTTTCAGCCATACACTGTAAAAATGAAAGTGTTTACTGCACACCATTTTGTCCCAATGCACACACTGTTTTTGTTTTTAGTGTGTGTATTGGGACAATTTAGTGTGCAGTACACACTTTCATTTTTACAGTGTAGGAATTTTATAATCACAATCACTTATAGCTACACAATTAATCTCATGCTCAGTCAATAATCAGTTTTCTAATCTCAGTCAGTTTTCTAATCTCAGTCAATGATCAGTTTTCTAATCTCAGTCAATCAATGATCAGTTTTATAATCACAGTCATGTTTGTGGTCCACTCAGTCATGCACTGTAAAAACGAAAGTGTTTACTGCACACCATTTTGTCCCAATACACACACTGTTTTTGGTGTGTGTATTGGGACAATTTAGTGTGCAGTACACACTTTCATTCTTACAGTGTGATCACAGCACCACACACACAATATAATTATGTACATATGCAATGCATGCATGCATGCATGTAAATATGCACAAACTGCATACAATGCAATGGAAATCATAATAGCTGCCACTGAGTGATCATGCACTATGGCAATCCATTCATGACAAAAATATCAAATATTGCAATATTAAGTGCAAATTAAGTATCCAGTGCAAACTGTGTAAGTCTTGACTTCAAATTTAAAGTATCAAGTCCAAATCAAAGTTCAAGTTCAAATTCACCAGTCTCAAGTCCAAATTCACCAGTCTCAAGTCCAAATTCACCAGTCTCGTCCAAATTCACCAGTCTCAAGTCCAAATTCACCAGTCTCAAGTCCAAATTCACCAGTCTCAAGTCCAAATTCACCAGTCTCAAGTCCAAATTCACCAGTCTCAAGTCCAAATTCACCAGTCTCAAGTCCAAATTCACCAGTGTCAAGTCCAAATTCACCAGTCTCAAGTCCAAATTCACCAGTATATCAAGTCCAAATTCAAAAAGGTCAAAAGTTCAATACGCAGTATCAAGTATCGAACAAACTCGGTATCTTGTTGTTATTGTTTGTTGTTGTTGTTGTTGTTGTTGTTGTTGTTATTGTGCATAAAACTAATGGACACACTGCGCATGCGCCCCCAAGACTAAAGAGGAAGATGATGATGATTTTGTAGCCCCTCCACAGCGTCGTACGACAGGGGAGGCACCTTCAGAAAAATGAAGCTGCATAAGCAAGCACTATAATACTCGTACTCGACAACTAGGTTTTTGATACTTGGCTTGCTATTATTTGTGCTCGGCTGCAAAATCCCTTCATAACACTTTTCTATAACCTCCATCACTCTCCTTTTATTCCACACAGAATTATTCTTCCAGCCTCGTACAATTCTATCCTCCTCCTCCCTCTTGGAACTACTTGTCCTAATCAACAAGGATGATATCCCTGGTAAATCCTGCTGCAGTGCTGCTTCTTGCATGGTGGCTGAGTTACTAAGGACATACGGGGTTCTTCTTCAGGCTGTAAGAAATCTCCCAGAGAGTTCATTTCTTTAAAAGAAAATATTATCAATGCAAGGGTAGAAGATAGTCTTGCGAGACTATTTGCAAGTGTAAACACAGCTAACTTACTCACAAGTTTCAAGTGAGATGGATTCCAAAGCTAGCCTCGTTCCCAGGTCTTCCTCTCTCCCATACCTGGGAATGAGGCTACTCCAAAGCTGCAGCTCTCACTGTCCTAGACTCGACTGCAGCAACTGTCGCACGATCTCTGTCGTACGATGCCGTGGAGGTGCTACAATCATCTTCTTCTTCCATCATCTGATATCTGATTGTATCCTTAGTCTTGGGGGCGCATGCGCAGTGTGCCCATTAGTTTTATGCAAACAACAACAACGATAACAACAAACAATAACAACAATGCAGTTTGATTTCGTGTTTGACTTCGACCCTTTATGGACACCCCTTCCATGGACTCTATGATTAGACTTGAGATTTTACTTTTGGTACTGCGTATTGAACTTTGACCTTTTTGAATTTGGACTTGAGACTGGTGAATTTGGACTTGAATTTGGACTTGAGACTGGTGAATTTGGACTTGAGACTGGTGAATTTGGACTTGACACTGGTGAATTTGGACTTGAGACTGGTGAATTTGGACTTGAGACTGGTGAATTTGGACTTGACACTGGTGAATTTGGACTTGAGACTGGTAAATTTGGACATGAGAATTTGGACTTTAGACTGGTGAATTTGAACTTGAACTTTGATTTGGACTTGATACTTTAAATTTGAAGTCAAGACTTACAGTTTGCACTTGATACTTAATTTGTACTTAATATTGCAATATTTGATATTTTTGTCATGAATGGATTGCCATAATGCACACCTGGTCAAGCCAGGAGCCTGTGCATTAAGCAGGCACTATGAGCCAGTGCTGGCAATCTCCTGGAGCCCAGGCTAGGAAGTCGTAAGGACTGACTACCTCTTCTTAGCAAATCCCGAAGTCCCATCTGGACCACAACTGATATTGGAGAGATAGCCAGTTTGATTTACACCCTGGAAAATCCAGGTACCCATTTTCAGCTGCACATGCACGCATGCACACACACAGGTATGGATGTAAACATGTATACCCATGGACAACAAGTACATGTGAACAGTCAAACAACCCCTGTTCCTGAACCACTTCTGGCAGGGGTAGGCAGGCCTTTACCCACTAAATTGCCTTGGGCAGTATAGTTCAGCAAGTGAGTGCAGCAAGCAAGTTGACTCTCAGGTCTTAGGCGGTCATAATCCAAATGCCCTGCATACATGTGTATAATGCACATGCCCATAATTATGCTCCTGATTGTTTTCTACAGCATCATTGTGGATTGTAAGCCTATTGAAACTTGGTCTGCACATTGTAGTAGGCTCTAGTAGGCTGGATAATCATTCACAGTAGCTTTTGTTAGGTCTAAGTGGGGGAACTGGAATTTCACTTTTGTATTAGTCTATAGGCGGCGCGCGCGGCCGTCCGAGTCATCCCTACATAGAGAGTGCTACCGCACTCTCTGATAGTGTGTGTGCATGATGAGTTATTCATGTAAGTGGTAGTTTTCACTTAGGAAACAGTAATGTTTACCACACAAAGTAGCTACATTTCTACAATCCACTTAGGCTTACAACGGCTATAGGTAGTGGATGTAAATGTAGGGATTGTTTTCATATGAGGTTGCAGTACATTATAGCTACAGCCCAGCTAGATTTTAGGCTATCCCTACTTAACCTTTTTATTTAGAAGAAATTTTTTGCGCTCACTTGCTTCTTTTCTTTTTTCTTAGTGCTTGAAGTTGAAAGTAAGTTTGTGTATGTAAGGAATTGAGGGTGGCAGTATTGACCGCCACATCAACTGAGAGTATCAGGGGCGTAACTGTACTATTGTTCACAGGTTGCATGTGAACCCCCCTTCACCTATGTACCAACTCTCAATGCACTGAAGTATGACCATAGCCATAGCCTAACCTGGTGGTTATTGTTCAGGCAGGGATAGGTGGTGGCCTTGAAGGATTTGTGGTTTGGAAACAATAAAATGTTTTTAAAACCCCATTGCCTTATACAGTAGAGATTTTTGGCTATGTAGTGGTTATAGATATTATGTATACCACTCCTTAATTCCAAAAAACAACCACCATCAAGTGGGTGCAGTAGTCCAAAAAAGTTTGTGGTTAGTGCATGGCCAGGCAAATTTTTTTTCCACGCGCAAGCGCACGGAGACTTTGTGAACCCCCCTCAATCAAGCCAATAAATATAGTTACGCCACTGAGTAATTTGACATGAGGCTACAGTACGTACAGTACAAAGCCAGTTCTACCTAGACCTTATCTTGTAGCTACATACACAGTCACTGGTTGAAGAATTTGTTTAGCTATTCAGTTTTTCTATTTAATATCAAAATTTACAGCAACAGCAATGTAAATGATATGTGCATGCATGGTATGGTGAAGTGAACTGACTATACTACAGCCAAGTACTGGCTATAATACTACTATAGGATGAGCATCTGGAACATCATCAGATAAGAATAAATAGCGATTAAACTAAACTTGAATCTTATAGTACGTGGCTCCGTCCCCTACCGATGTTAACAAGACAAGTGGTCCTCCCAGCTGGGAGAGTCTAGCCACAGCTCTCGATAAAACTCATCACACAGATATAGCCTCCAAGGCCAGGAAGGTGAGTATGGAAGGAGAGGTGGAGAGACACTACTTAATATTGTTATTCCTGTCCAATTACAGAAGAGTTGACTGTCAACATTACCTAGAATTGAACACCCCCAATTAATGCGCGCCACAAAATGCTGTTTTTGTCCCGCATGCACTTCCTGCCATAACTCCGCAGATACACCACTTTTACCTCCAATTTTGCTGCATAGAGTAAGTATTGTAGTGCTCCACCGGAAAACCCACCTCACTAAAACAACTCTCTAGCACACAGGTCCAAATTTGCTAGATGCATACCATAGTAAAAAAGTGGCGCTCGGCCGTTTTTGCACACACCTCCTCACACACTACTGCTCATTAGCAAGGGTACAAATTTTTACCACTGTGTCTGGACTCCTGCTGTGGAGAACCACAGCCTCTTATCTGTAGTTTCCCTCGAGGTGGTCATTTACAGCAGGAAGGTATGACCAACAAAAAATAAATGTACAAATGTAGCTATAGAATCATTGGTGCCAGAGGTGTGTATTCATAATTCAATTACAAGTGTAGAGGAATAATTATAAGGTATGCACAACAAAAAACATTTATAATAGGCATTCCAATGGCAAGTGGCTGCATGGAGTGGCCAAAGGCAACCTCCAGACACAACCCATCCAAAGTGTGTTCCATGCTTCATCTGTGGTAAGCGACAACTCAGATATGCCCATCTATGTGGTATGCCAAAAGACGAGCAGAGGTTCATTTTGGAGAAGACATTTGGAGAAGCCTAAGGAGGCCTAGGAGTGAAGTAGGAATAGTAGTTTTGTAATAATATTATTGCTGCGATTCTTGAGTTTGGTGATGGGTACGGGTAAGGGGTTACTTGACTCACTTATTGCTGAAGGGGGAGTGAAGAGTAGGGATTTAAGTTGGGTGTATATATGGGCGTGGATATTGAAATTTTAGGAGGGGTAGGAGTGATAGGAATGCAGCTAAATTTTACTGCTATCCCTACTTCACTTTTTATTTAGAAGAATTTTTTGCATTCACTTGTAGCTACCATGTAGGAACAATTTTTCACATATCCGCCTGACTATATAACTGTGACTTATGCATGGAGAAAACACCAGGAGATAAGAACATTAGTGTGATGAGTAGCTACCTTCATCTGTTTTACTGAGGACGACTGATCTTCATATTCTCCTTGTGCTTAAATTCTTTGGTGCACTGGGTAAAGGGTTTGACATTTCCAGTTCTAGAAAGAATTCTAGAGTTATATATAATAAGTGAACCTTCTAACTGAAAATTATAAGGTCACTGCTTGGAAGAAGATGAATATGACATAGCTAGAGAAAAGCGGGAAGAATGAGTGGTTTTGAGTTTTGGGTTATGACGAGGTCACAGAATTATGAAATGCTGTGTATAGTATCTCTGAAAACTGTTTTTAGTTACTGAATCTGGAGATTGTACAATAAACTTTTGATTATCTTGCAAATTTTATATTTTCAATCACCATGGCTATGTTGCTATATTATTATTTTGTTTGACTTTCGACAGTTTTGAGTGTACTTAAATAATTGCTCATTTAGTTATAATCATTATCATGGCACTGAATTAAGTCAGCCTAATTACCAGGGACCTACTCTGACTTAAAAAGCTGTGAATACTTTATGGAATTAAGTCACTGACTTAATTCAGTGCCATGTATAGCTATTTGTGGCATGTTTGACTTAAATCAATGCCATGAGTGACTCAAGGCATGGATGACTTAATTCAATGCCATGAGTGACTCAAGGCATGGATGACTTAATTCAATGCCATGAGTGACTCAAGGCATGTTTGACTTAATTCAATGCCATGAGTGACTCAAGGCATGGATGACTTAATTCAATGCCATGAGTGACTCAAGGCATGTTTGACTTAATTCAATGCCATGAGTGACTCAAGGCATGGATGACTTAATTCAATGCCATGAGTAACTCAAGGCACTTGTACTACTTTTATGTAGGACTGCCAGGTCTGGGGCGTGCCACCCAGTAGTAGATTGAAACTGATGCATTCTTGGGGTAGTATGCCTTATTAGCAAAATCAATTTTCAAGAGGAAAAAAATTAAAAGCATTCAGAGTGAAAAAAAAAAGTGATCAGGTTGAAACCTGATTAACCTGACCAGTCGCTCTGCCACTGCAGTAGCTATTACTACCACCAATACAGGGGAAAGTACTTGACTCAGGATTCACAGTCCAATTTACTTTGATCACTTGACTCACTACCTACCAAGCAGGACTAGAGGAGTGACTAAAATTAAGATCGAACCACAGCAGCCACGGATGTTTAACATGAAATGCAGCAGTAGACAATAATGATAGCTGTAGCTTGAGGATCTGCATTGCAAGTTATATATTTCCTGTCCAACCAGGAAAATGACTACATTAGTTATAGGTTAACTTCCAGTATATAACGTCACAAAAAATAATGTTAGGGTGAAAGGTCCAGTCCAGTGAATTCAGACACCCCTGGGTCATTGAATATATTCTGTCTGAAGTTGTAGTTATTAGGAATTGCTGACAGTTTATAGGAGAGAAATATTTTGGAGTTATTTTGGAGCAAATACTAAGTACGAGCAATACGTGCCATTCCTACTTAGAGATGGAGTGCTAGCTATCATATTCTCTGATATAGTGAACTCCCTCTAATCAGAACCCCTGAAATAAGGCCACCCCTCTAATCAGGACACTTCTGCTGGCCCCAAAGGAGTCCACTGTATTTCCTGTAAATCCAGGATATGCTCCTACCATGTAAATTTCATTTAACTTCAGAGATACAGTATACCTAGCTATTGAACCCAACTCATGTTGACTCTCCTATTGGTTTTCTCCAGTTTAGAAACTATGGGCTGCCCAGTTGAGGTTCAGCAAGGGACACAAGATACAGGAAAATTTTACGTCAGGCAAGATGGAATGAGAGCATACTACTTCTCAGAAGGTAATACTACTCTCTCTCTCTCTCTCTCTCGGAAGAAGGTAATACTACAAGTCTCTCTCTCTAAATTTCTACAGACTGTTTGACTTATCTGCATCCACTTTCTAAGTATGGCAGTGGAAGTGCACTGGAAAAGAGAAGTAGCTGAGCTATGTACGTAGGTGGAATAAGTGATTGTAATAATTATTTTGACTTACACGATCCACGCCAATAATTCAATTCTGCAATTTCATAAGGTGATGAAATAGTTAGTATCATAGGTATTTCATACTTACGAGGGAAAGGCATGAATCGTTGCCTCCTCCTCCCCCTCCTACCCCCTCGGTAGGATATGGCAAAGGCACTGGATTGAGTAGAATAACAGTGTTACATTTGGTGATGTGTGCAGATACCTGCATTACCAGTGGAAGGGGGAGGGTTTGTTATGTGCTCTTCAGAAATTTAAGTAAGAATGTTACATTTAATAATTTGAGTATGTAATACAGTATTACCGGTCCAAGTTGGGGGAGGGGGGCAGGTGGTGGCACTGGATTTTTGCAATAAGAATGTTATATTTGTGATGTGTATCAGTATTACCAGTTGGGATACATACTTGGGCGAGAGGTGGGAGGGGGAGCGGGATATGGCAATGGCACTGAATTGCAGAAATTTAAGTAAGAATGTTACATTAACTTGAGTATGTAATACAGTATTATCGGTCCCTGTTGGGGGTGGGGGCAGGTGGTGGCACTGCATTTTTGCAATAAATTCATAACATAACCTATTTATTATCTTCCTCTTATGTAGGTACGTAGTGCTGATGATCAACAATTAAAGAAATTAGTGTATTATTCACTTTATAACAGCAATGTAGCTAATGACCTGTGTGCATGGCAGACTCCTAAAATATTTTTACTTAAATCTGTCTAAAAGTAGCTACTCAAGAAATTTAACTTTCATCACGCCCCTAATTAACATAACCACGCCCAAACCACACCCATATTAATGTGTTATAATTTTATACATGTCAATTTGCAAGCAGTCATGGCCAGAGGCACTGCTATGGCTGGTATGGCCATGGTTGTACCACCATTCAGCATGTGTGTATGCAATTTGAATAATAACAATGACTTATAAGTTAGTATGCGGCATTGCCTAGATCATACCAGATAGAAATCGAATCAATTAAATTTTTTACTGGAGGGCTTCCCCCAGATGCATGGCCGTACCAGTACAAATGAATGAGCTTGCTCCGGCTCTGGCAGTGCATGCACAACACTGACCTCACAGCTATAAATAAAATAGAGCAGCTGACCTTGCAGCAGAGCCTGAATTGCATATTGGCCATAATAATTATAATGCGCTGTAACTACAACTTCAAGCTTACAGTTTTGAGTTTTCATATCTAGACAACTTTAAGGACAAACAATAGGGCAGTAGCAAGCCATTGAAGGACGATGAAAGTTCACACTGACAGGTTGGAGGCACTGGCATGGTGAAGTGAGCAAACTGCACAGAGCTAAGTACTGATTATGTGTAGGATGAGAATCTGTACTGAGGAATGACTGAAACACAAGCTAAAGTATAGATATCAAAGCTGAACAGCTCTAGCTATAGCGTGCACCTACGTAGCCCCGTCCTTAAAATGGCGAAGAAAGATTAGCTATATAGTGTTCCATAATCACTGAATTGTGAAATGGAACTGTAGTGAAAACTAATAGCAAAAGGTGCCGCTCTAACAGAATTCTGATGACTATAGCCAGTTAGTCAGTACACCGATCTTATTATTATTATTATGTTGAAAACTAGAACAAAAGTCAATTTTTGAAATCGTTTTTTGTTAATGTTATAGAATGAATTTTAGATTATTATACATTGTCCTGTCTTCTGTGTAGATGTAGGGATAGGGCCATGACTTGTGAGAATCTGTAGAGTAAGGGTAGAAGAGAAAGAAGAGTTTTTAGTCTTAATGACCTTTGACCTGCCATCCCTACTTAGAGAGTGCGGTACGAGAAAGAAACTGTAAAGTTACTTGGCTAAAATATGCAAGCAGTCTGGAGCTATTCTTCCTACTAAACTCTAGTTAAAGTTGCGTAAGCAGGCAATACTTAAACTATATTTTGTTTAAGCATAGATATATTACACGGAACAGGATTGGAAACTCGTCACGTGCGCCCATAGGCCTAATATAATTGTAAACGGACAATCCTTGCCATAGCATTTTCGCTCCGTTGCCATGGTTTTAGGCGATATTGTAGACGCTCTGTCTTGTGGTTTTGTGGTTTTTGCAAAGCGTGCTACAGTTTGCTAGGCCAGGACTGTCCGTGAAACATGCACGGAACTTACCACGATCATCTTTCCTTATTGCAGGTGAGAAAGCAGTAACCATACGAGAGTTGGAGGACTGTTTAGTGACCTTACTTCATGGCTGAAATGTTTTGTGTCACATTTTCTCTAGTTAGGAGATAGCATTAAAGTTTTAGCAAGTATAAATTGCATGCATTGAGGTATGAACTACTGGATTAAATGACTTTCTTATGCATGAATTTTGTTATAACTTGTTTAATGGTCATATTTTATATAAATTTGGTACATTACTTTGTGTAACAAAAACACTATGAAAATAAGAGAAATGTATGTTCATTTGAATATGTATGGAAGCAGTAACAGCATTACTATTGGAATGAAACGAGTAGAACTTCGAAGTACAATGTTGTGCACTATAAAATTGTCATGAAAATAGCTAGCTAGCTAGGCATATTATCATTAGACAAGGATGAGTAGCTAGAAGAAAATTGATATTTGATACAAGGAAGAACCACGAGAGGAAGAGAAAAAGAGAAGATGACACATCTCTGATTATCCAAATCCCACATTCCATCTACTGAGCTCCTCTGCCAAGAGTTTATACACCATGCTGACAAGATCACAGTCCAGTATACCCAGGGAGTGGGCAGTGCAGTTCATTACAACTAATAATTGCCTCACCTTACAAAATGTGAGATATAACCAGTGAAAGAAGAGAGTGGAAGCAATTTCTGCCTGCAAAGTCAGAGGCAGATTACTGGGCCATTGCTGGGTCATGCACCATGATCAGCTTAAAGATCAGAAGAGCAAGAAGGGAATGTTTGAATTTCAGTGGGATATCAGAGAATGATATAAGGGTGAGCATTTAAAATGTGTACTTGTATTGTACAAGTCACAGAATAACCCCACATTTTGTGCATCCACCTCTTCCTATCATCATCCAAGTCAGCAAACAGCGACTCCAAAAAATCAGTCCTGTTTGTGTTTTTCTCTATAAGAAGACTATCTTTCAGATAGCTACGTAGCTAGATTATAAAGAAGCCTGTTTGACTTATAACAGAGCCACCACCTGTGCTGAAAGATTAACTAGGCCGCATATTGTGAGCATAGCAGGCCGCGCGCGCTATGGCACGGATAGTCCGCGAATTTGGGGAGTTTCCAATCCTGTTCCGTGTAATATATCTATGGTTTAAGTAGTGATACCGGGCTATTTTTAAAAATACTATGAAACTATAAATTCATTTCTTAAAAATATTAAGCTCTTTTTCCTCAGCCAGATAAACTTTATCCGATAAAAATCCATCCAGTAGAAGCAGAGATACGTAACATTTTACAATTGAAATTGTACAGGAAAATTTTACTTTCTTTTAATTAAGAAAACGGCACCTTTTAGGTTAAAGGTCATTATGGCTAATAGTACTGCAATCTTTTGCTCGTATCTTAGGATCTACTAGATGGATTTTCTTCAAACAAAGTTCATATGGAAGAGTAAGAAAATGACTATAAAACTAAGGGTAAATTTAAAAAAATGGGCCATGTAGTCTGGACTACACCAGACTAGTAGGAACAGTTGTACAATTCTTGTCCTAGGGTCTGTCTCTATTTTGAATGTACACAACATTAACAAAGTTAGGAACTTCAGTAGGCCTACCCTCCCCATGTAAAACGTGTTTTTGATTGCTCATTTCAAATTTACTGTATTACGGCTTTGCTTTATTTTAGAATTTGTGGCATTAAGTCTGCAATTTATGCTGCCAAGCTCTGCAGTGGACAGTGATTGATGTTCAAAGTCATGTACAGGATTTGGGAGCTTTGCTGTTATTAAGGAATTCAGACTGCAGCATTACTCCACAGCCAGAACTGATTTGTGTTGT
Organism: Crambe crambe; assembly: GCA_963924555.1. Lineage (NCBI taxonomy): Eukaryota > Metazoa > Porifera > Demospongiae > Poecilosclerida > Crambeidae > Crambe > Crambe crambe. Next base: position 5,260,856 of record OZ004584.1, on the reverse strand, counting down.
TCAGAGATTGATTCAGAATTCAAACATTTTTCATCACTTTTATTTTACATTAAAATATGTACTATGGGGGTGAGGGGGATTAGGCTATTCACCTGAGGCGGCACAGATTCAAATTTAGCGGGAAAGGGTTGAGGTCATGAACTTTGACCCATCAGTTATATAAGTTGAATGCCTTATCCTTCTTGCGTGCCTTCTTTTCCGCTTGATACAAGAAATTATCCAAAGTACCAGGATCAGTTTTTGATGCAGTTTCCAAAAAATATGGTTTCATGACCTGTTCAAGTGTTATATCATAAGAAAATCGAAAATTTAGCACTCTATCTAAAAGAAACTGTCACAGTTAGATTCTCTAGAATATTAGGATTCTGTTGATATGTTTTTTTCCTGGATTTCTTTGGATCTGGACCTTCGCAGCCAGGTTATATCTTGGTCACTTTTGGTGCCGTCCTGCAGTATTATTTTTACGTATAAAAAATTGACCCCGCCCACCATAGCATCCGGTATCACTAGTTTAAGTAAGTGGTTAGTAATGAGGCTACTACAAACTTACCACTTTGGACGAAAGAAATCGCTAAACTTGATGCAGTCAGCCTGTAAACGTGGAAACAATCGGCAAACGTGCAAATTGTATGTACTGCAAATTTCACTTCCGTTTGAACATTGAGTTTTGCATACGTGGGAGGAAAAGTGAATAGGAGATGTGATGTGCTACTTAATATTCTTTTAAAGTATGAACGAAGGGATTTCAAGGGGGGGGGGGGGGGGGGGTATAGTTCCAAAGAAAAAAAGATAAATGTGAAAAAAGTGAAAAAAAAAGCCATTTTTTTACATCTCCCTTCATATGTTTGGAACCATACCCCCCTTGAAATCCCTTAGTTCATTCAAAGCAGCTAGGCCCATAGAAGCTATGATAGGAGTATCAAAGGCCTCCTAAGTATGTGGTAATTTAAAAGAATTTTTTTATTTAATGAGGTCATGTCAGGTCTTCCATATATGGGGGGGGGGGGGGGGGGGTGTAAAGTTGTAACTAAGTACACTATTGGAAAGCTCTCAAAGAGAGCTCTCTTTTGAGACCTAAATCAAGCTTATAGGGGGTAGTATAATGAAGATATGGACGTTTTAAAATTTTTATTTTTTATGGTATAGGCTCCCCTTTTAAACAGAGTAAGAATTTAATTATCACCTTGCATGCGTGTGGAATGCATAACAATCTCAAAATCTCCAAACAGTATTACAATGTTGTTTCGTTCTTGTTAATTCAATGTAGGAAAGCTGGATAAAAACATTAAAACACCGAAAGTGGAACTACCAAAGAAGCCACATATTAAAGGCACAGCAACAAGTATTGAATGTTACAGAGCTGTATTAGCTCCTGCTTTGGGGATTAAATTAGTACAGGAAGTAGGGGAAAAAGACACAATCAACATCCCACCAGTCCAATCTCCTGCATTTAACCTAAACATGCAACTAGCAGCTAGTAGCCCTGAGCTAATTATTCATATATAGATGCCCATTATTCAAGTATTTTATTCAACATTTTGCTCCCTATTATTCAAGAGACAGCCCCCTATTATTCAAAACAGAGTGATGACAACACTCTGACTGACTGACCAATGTGGCTAGAGACAAGTAATAAGGATCATTATTAAGGATGTACATTGACAGGATTGACAGTCATAACTATTACATAGTTCATTAACTCATCGATTATTGTACTGAAGCATCAAAGATGTCTCAGTTAGAGCCTATTATTCAATTTCTGAAAGAAGCTACCTATTATTCAAAAAAATTATTCCTGAATAATTAGCTCAGGCCTAGCAGCTAGTGGAAGAAATATTGACGTCATACTGGGAGATGGTAACTGCCGTTTCTAAAGAGCTTTTTGGCAAGCAATGTTTTCATTACAATATGCGTACAAACTTGATGGAATTTATTCAAAATCACCCTAATATGTTTGAACCTTTAGTATTTCAAGGATCGCTGGATCAACACTGTAAAAAGGTTAGTAAACCAGGTGCATTTGCCACTCAAGTCGAAATGCAAGCCATGACCACTTTCTACAAATGCCTATTTATCTCTATTCTCAGCAAGTCAGAAATGGACCCACTCAGTGGGAATGGCTATGGTATACTCCTCAGAAAATACCATCTACAGCTTATAAATACAATAACCGATTGAAAAATTTCCCCTTGGAATACCCTGAAAATTATCACATTGAACTATGTCACACAAATTTGAATCACTTTGATAGGGTTGTTTCTGCTACAAGATTCCCTTTACCTCCTACTTTAAACGGAGAAAACGATACTAAGACTATTGAACTCTAGTTGATTTCACTTACTACATAGGAATGTCGATTTAGATATGCACTTTTCACTGCACATCTCTGAAGGTTAAAGGTCAAATATATTGAGTGCGCATGCGCGTTACGGCTGGACCATAGCTAGCTAGCTGCACATAACGGGATCCCTTTATTTTGCAATACATTTTTATATGTGTACATACCTAGCGAATGGAATGTCCCATTAATTAGACTGCGCACTCTCTGTTGCTACAACGCCCATGCGATTTGCATGCAGCTAGCTGCGTATAGCACTCCCGGTCGGCTATAAATAGACTGAGTGTAAGACAGCTAGCAGTTTAACTTCAAACTACTCACCCAATTAACAGTTACTCTAGAAGAAAATGATTGCCATCAAGATTCTCGTCCTTGCATGCCTGGTAGCTGTGAGCTTCTCCCAGTGCGACATTGGCACAGTTGGAAGATGTGTGACTGAATTAGCCGCGGTAAGCTATACTTAACATTTTATTATCATGCAGTACCTGATTTTGATTGATTTGGTTAGCTATCTATAGCTACATGTATTTGTCAATCGCAAAGACTCATGACTGTATATTTTTAATGTAGAATCCAAATCCAGCTACATTTTGCAGTTCTTGTGGTTCAATTTTGAGGTCTTGTGGTCGGTCTTCCAGTGCTTTGGATGCCAGTGAGTACCTAACTGTATCTGTGTAATTTAGCTGAGCACTTTACCATGAAATTTTTTCCCCTCATTACAGTTTGTAGTGGCAGTCCAAGCACCTACAGTTTTTCACTGGCTCTTGTGATGGTCGTTCCAGCTGCTGTAGCAGCACTCTTCTAACTGCTTTGGGCAAATATTAACATGCAAAAACAGCTTTGAAACGTTTTGTTTTTGTTAGAGCCATATAGTTAGTATTATTATTATTATGCTAGTGAGTAGGAAATTATCACTGCTGTGTTTACTGATTAGTGATCAATAAAGAAGAGATTTAAGCAGGATTTCCACCATACACTGTATAAATGAAAGGTTTACTGCACACCATTTGGTCCCAATGCACACACTGTTTTGTTTTTTTGTGTGTGTATTGGCGGAACAATTCAGCAGTACACACTTTCATTTTTACAGTGTAATTATGTATATGTCTACAAGTGAGCACAAAAAATTTCTTCTAAATAAAAAGGTTAAGTAGGGATAGCCTAAAATCTAGCTGGGCTGTGGCTATAATGTACTGCAACCTCATATGAAAACAATCCCTAGCTACTTTTACAACGGCTATAAGTAGTGGATGTAAATGTAGGGATTCATCTTGCAACATAGTTCAGAATACTAAAATTTACATAGCATCCTTTCAACTCCAAAGCCACAGTTAAGTCCTTTGAAAAGAAGCTATGTTAATTTTGGTTTTGCTGTTCTGAATATCATGTTGCAAGATCACTGTAACACTAAACACAGCCATCTGGTCAGGATACTAATACCGATTGTTTTCATATGAGGTTGCAGTACATTATAGTTACAGCCCAGCTAGATTTTAGGCTATCCCTATTTAACCTTTTTATTTAGAAGAAATTTTTTGCGCTCACTTGCTTCTTTTCTTTTTTCTTAGTGCTTGAAGTTGAAAGTAAGTTTGTGTGTGTAAGGAATTGAGGGTGGCAGTATTGACCGCCACATCAACTGAGAGTATCAGGGGCGTAACTATACTATTGTTCACAGGTTGCATGTGAACCCCCCTTCACCTATGTACCAACTCTCAATGCACTGAAGTATGACCATAGCCTAACCTGGTGGTTATTACCCCATTGCCTTATACAGTAGAGAATTTTGGCTATGTAGTGGTTATAGATATTATGTATACCACTCCTTAATTCCAAAAAACAACCACATCAAGTGGGTGCAGTGTGGTTAGTGCATGGCCAGGCAAATTTTTTTTCCACGCGCAAGCGCACGGAGACTTTGTGAACCCCCCTCAATCAAGCCAATAAATATAGTTACGCCACTGAGTAATTTGACATGAGGCTACAGTACGTACAGTACAAAGCCAGTTCTACGTAGACCTTATCTTGTAGCTACATACACAGTCACTGGTTGAAGAATTTGTTTAGCTATTCAGTTTTGCTATTTAATATCAAAATTTACAGCAACAGCAATGTAAATGATATGTGCATGCATGGTATGGTGAAGTGAACTGACTATACTACAGCCAAGTACTGGCTATAATACTACTATAGGATGAGCATCTGGAACATCATCAGATAAGAATAAATAGCGATTAAACTAAACTTGAATCTTATAGTACGTGGCTCCATCCCCTACCGACGTTAACAAGACAAGTGGTCCTCCCAGCTGGGAGAGTCTAGCCACAGCTCTCGATAAAACTCATCACACAGATATAGCCTCCAAGGCCAGGAAGGTGAGTATGGAAGGAGAGGTGGAGAGACACTACTTAATATTGTTATTCCAATTACAGAAGAGTTGACTGTCAACATTACCTAGAATTGAACACCCCCAATTAATGCGCGCCACAAAATGCTGTTTTTGTCCCGCATGCACTTCCTGCCATAACTCCGCAGATACACCACTTTTACCTCCAATTTTGCTGCATAGAGTAAGTATTGTAGTGCTCCACCGGAAAACCCACCTCACTAAAACAACTCTCTAGCACACAGGTCCCAGGCCCTGCAAATTTGCTAGATGCATACCATAGTAAAAAAGTGGCGTTCAGCCGTTTTTGCACACACCTCCTCACACACTACTGCTCATTAGCAAGGGTACAAATTTTTACCACTGTGTCTGGACTCCTGCTGTGGAGAACCACAGCCTCTTATCTGTAGTTGCCCTCGAGGTGGTCATTTACAGCAGGAAGGTATGACCAACAAAAAATAAATGTACAAATGTAGCTATAGAATCATTGGATGGTGCCAGAGGTGTGTATTCATAATTCAATTACAAGTGTAGAGGAATAATTATATGGTATGCACAACAAAAAACATTTATATTAGGCATTTCAATGGCAAGTGGCTGCATGGAGTGGCCAAAGGCAACCTCCAGACACAACCCATCCAAAGTGTGTTCCATGCTTCATCTGTGGTAAGCGACAACTCAGATATGCCCATCTATGTGGTATGCCAAAAGACGAGCAGAGGTTCATTTTGGAGAAGACATTTGGAGAAGCCTAAGGAGGCCTAGGAGTGAAGTAGGAATAGTAGTTTTGTAATAATATTATTGCTGTGATTCTTGAGTTTGGTGATGGGTACGGGTAAGGGGTTACTTGACTCACTTATTGCTGAAGGGGGAGTGAAGAGTAGGGATTTAAGTTGGGTGTATATATGGGCGTGGATATTGAAATTTTAGGAGGGGTAGGAGTGATAGGAATGCAGCTAAATTTTACTGCTATCCCTACTTCACTTTTTATTTAGAAGAATTTTTTGCATTCACTTGTACCATGTAGGAACAATTTTTCACATATCCGCCTGACTATATAACTGTGACTTATGCATGGAGAAAACACCAGGAGATAAGAACATTAGTGTGATGAGTAGCTACCTTCATCTGTTTTACTGAGGACGACTGATCTTCATATTCTCCTTGTGCTTAAATTCTTTGGTGCACTGGGTAAAGGGTTTGACATTTCCAGTTCTAGAAAGAATTCTAGAGTTATATATAATAAGTGAACCTTCTATCTGAAAATTATAAGGTCACTGCTTGGAAGAAGATGAATATGACATAGCTAGAGAAAAGCGGGAAGAATGAGTGGTTTTGAGTTTTGGGTTATGACGAGGTCACAGAATTATGAAATGCTGTGTATAGTATCTCTGAAAACTGTTTTTAGTTACTGAATCTGGAGATTGTACAATAAACTTTGATTATCTTGCAAATTTTATATTTTCAATCACCATGGCTATGTTGCTATATTATTATTTTGTTTGACTTTCGACAGTTTTGAGTGTACTTAAATAATTGCTCATTTAGTTATAATCATTATCATGGCACTGAATTAAGTCAGCCTAATTACCAGGGACCTACTCTGACTTAAAAAGCTGTGAATACTTTATGGAATTAAGTCACTGACTTAATTCAGTGCCATGTATAGCTATTCGTGGCATGTTTGACTTAATTAATTAAATCAATGCCATGAGTGACTCAAGGCATGGATGACTTAATTCAATGCCATGAGTGACTCAAGGCATGGATGACTTAATTCAATGCCATGAGTGACTCAAGGCATGGATGACTTAATTCAATGCCATGAGTGACTCAAGGCATGGATGCTTTAATTCAATGCCATGAGTGATTCAAGGCATGGATGATTTAATTCAATGCCATGAGTGACTCAAGGCATGGATGACTTAATTCAATGCCATGAGTAACTCAAGGCATTTTTACTACTTTTATGTCATTTTATGTAGGACTGCCAGGTCTGGGGCGTGCCACCCAGTAGTAGATTGAAACTGATGCATTCTTGGGGTAGTATGCCTTATTAGCAAAATCAATTTTCAAGAGGAAAAAATTAAAAGCATTCAGAGTGAAAAAAAAAAGTGATCAGGTTGAAACCTGATTAACCTGACCAGTCGCTCTGCCACTGCAGTAGCTATTACTACCACCAATACAGGGGAAAGTACTTGACTCAGGATTCACAGTCCAATTTACTTTGATCACTTGACTCACTACCTACCAAGCAGGACTAGAGGAGTGACTAAAATTAAGATCGAACCACAGCAGCCACGGATGTTTAACATGAAATGCAGCAGTAGACAATAATGATAGCTGTAGCTTGAGGATCTGCATTGCAAGTTATGTATTTCCTGTCCAACCAGGAAAATGACTACATTAGTTATAGGTTAACTTCCAGTATATAACGTCACAAAAAATAATGTTAGGGTGAAAGGTCCAGTCCAGTGAATTCAGACACCCCTGGGTCATTGAATATATTCTGTCTGAAGTTGTAATTATTAGGAATTGCTGACAGTATATAGGAGAGAAATATTTTGGAGTTATTTTGGAGCAAATACTAAGTACGAGCAATACGTGCCATTCCTACTTAGAGATGGAGTGCTAGCTATCATATTCTCTGATATAGTGAACTCCCTCTAATCAGAACCCCTGAAATAAGGCCACCCCTCTAATCAGGACACTTCTGCTGGCCCCAAAGGAGTCCACTGTATTTCCTGTAAATCCAGGATATGCTCCTACCATGTAAATTTCATTTAGCTTCAGAGATACAGTATACCTAGCTATTGAACCCAACTCATGTTGACTCTCCTATTGGTTTTCTCCAGTTTAGAAACTATGGGTTGCCCAGTTGAGGTTCAGCAAGGGACACAAGATACAGGAAAATTTTACGTCAGGCAAGATGGAATGAGAGCATACTACTTCTCAGAAGGTAATACTACTCTCTCTCTCTCTCTTGGAAGAAGGTAATACTACAAGTCTCTCTCTCTAAATTTCTACAGACTCAACTATTAACAGGGCTGGATCTAGGAATTTTGAAATGGGGGGGGGGGGGGGGGGGGGTTGTTGACCACACCTACAACCACGCCTATAGAAATGGGTGTGGTTGTGGGTGTATCAACTTTAGGAGGTTCTTTATAATTAATAGGCAATTCAATGACATGTACAAGTCTGTGTGTTGTATCAATTATGACTGAGTACAGTGGAACCTCTAAATGCGGACACCTTTGGGACCAGCGAAAAGTGTCCTGATTAGAGAGGTGTCCCTTTAATTATACACATTTATATTGTGTTGGGACAAGAAAAAGTGTCCTGATTAGAGAGGTTTTTGCATTTCAGGGAGTCCACATTTAGGGGTTCTACTGTACTGATTTAAATTATGCAGCAACACTTTATTATCTTAAACATGATTTAATACGAATGTACTAGACCAGTAAGTGCAATGCAAGATTAAAGCATGTTCATTGAATAAAGCAAAAGGGGGTTACAACCCCCTCAACCCCCCTCTAGATCTGGCCCTGATTAATTTTAGTGAACAGCTGATGTATATATAAATACACACTATAATATGGCAGAAAAAAAGTCAGAAATTGTGTTTGATCAAGCATGCACACTTTATTGGAACAAGCTTGATTTTTGATAAGAGGCTATGGACATCTATTGAGTCAATGCATGTCTTGCACTGAACCTGGGAACTGATTTTTGAATACAATTAATATTTTTAATTAGCCATGTTTTTATGCATTGAGAACTTTAAAAAATGGTCTAGTGAAGTATCAAGAAGAGAATTTCATAGCTAGCTATAACCATTTCTAGAAGTCCTGATAACCTTAAGTGGAGAGTAACCAGCACACACGCTTCTTTAAGGAAATAAAATTTACATTGCACCCAAAACATCACTTCCAGTAAAGTTGAATAGGAAATTGATGCTGGCAGATAGACTGTGTTGATCATCAATCATACTTCAATATTATATTTTGCATAACCACATATCCCAGCCACAAAAATTATTTTTCAACATACAGTATTAATTTCAACAAAAAAAAATCAAATAATTGTATAATAATAATAAGAGTTAGTATTAGCATTACTATACTTGCACATGTGACATGTATCAATAAAAGAATACCAAATTAGACACCAACAGTCCATTATTTAATCTGTTAAGAATCAATGTAAGATCCCAGACCACCACCTAAATTATCATCGTAAGCATCTGCTGGTCTTCTACCCATTCCTTCACCTCCACGATAGCTGTTGTAACTCTGGTGGTACCCTTCTCCGCCTCCACCACCACGGTAGCTGTCCTCTCCCCCTCGGCCGTTCCGATAACTATCTCTGGAGTAGTTATCATCACCTCTATAGCTGTCCCCACCACCTAGTACAGAATGTAACAAGTTCCGTGACTTTCAAGCATAAAAACTTTACGAGCTAAATTTGGAGTCTGGAGATTTTGAACCTTTCCCCTCTAAATTTCCATAAGGCAAATAAAAAAGTAGGGGGCCATGGGATTTTGAATGTTTAGGGGAGTAAAGGAAACACAATACAGTGTAATTTTAAATATGAAATTGTATACCGACATAACTTAGGGGGCCATGAGATTTTGAACATTATCTCCAATTTCCATATAAGGCAAATAAAATTCTATACCAACATAGCTTAAGGGGCCATGGGATTTTGAATGTCAGGGGAGTAAAGGAAACATAATACAGTCCAATTTCCAGATAAGGCAAATAAAATTGTATACCAACATAACTTAGGGGGCATGGGATTTTGAATGTTAGGGGAGTAAGGAAACACAATACAGTCCTATGGTGCTCTTCAGCATAACTTGATAAGGTGTGCTTTAATTGAAATCCCTACGATAATTCTAATTCACCTGAATAACTGGATGAGGGTCCAAGCCTATCTTGTCCCATACCTCCTCCTCCTCCTCCTCCCCCGAAGTGTCCTTGGGCTGCTCTGTGAATACTCCTCTTGGATGGGGGGACCAACCTCTCAGGGATCACATCAGGGAGGTCGTTGCCCGCCAACTTGTGATCAATGAGGAACATTGCAACGGCAAACTCGTCCCTGTCCAACTGTCCATCTTGGTCAATGTCGGATAGTGCCCAAATTCTCCGCAAGACAGAACTGGGTAGCTTGGATTTCATCATTTCTGAACGAGCTGTATTCCCTATAGACATAGATATAGTACATAGTACAGTGCCACATAAGATAACACAGTGTGTGAGTACCAAGTCAAAAAAACATTTCAGGGCCACATTTAAGATTAGATTTACAAGTGGGGACAAAATGGCTGCTATGGTATTTCAGGGGGTTAAGCTATTATGAATTAATGTGCCTACATACATTTGTCTGGAATACCGTAAATTGGGAAATTTTGGGTGGTTACAAAATACAATCCTCTCCTAGTATTCTCCCCCTTACCTGATATTTTCCCCTCCATGGAAGGCCCGAGTTTCTCGAATATGGAATCGTACTTGGCTGAATCTGGTGCTACAATCCAGCCCTCGTCAGCCACCACTCGGCCAGAGGAGGAAGAAGGCTTTGTCAGATCCCGCTTAGTTGAGAATGGATCATCGTCGGTGAAACCGAAAGCTCCTCCCTTGATTCGTTTGTCTTTACTCGCTTCTTCCTCCTTGGGTAACATACTGGATATTCTGGAGATGTCCATTGCTAGCATAGTGTCGACCGCATCAATCAGGCCTAAGTTGAGCTTGGGAAATCTGGTGAAATCATACTCAACTAGCTTTTCCCTCATGCCCCTACAAGATGGGAAATCGCCGATTGGAATTTGCTTTGACTTGTGGAGAGAATTGAAGACCTGGTCGAGATTTTCAATCAGGCTCTCTTTCTTCTTCTCCTTGCCGAAGAGGGATGGCATTTCGCTCCGAAGCTGATGGAGGATGAATGCCTGGACCTTAGCCAGACGAGCACGCTTGATCAACTCGTCCAACTTTCGAACGGCAGCTGTACGAGGGAGACGTTGGATATCAGCAAACAGATCTTCTTGCTCAGCCTCGAAGAGCATCTGATTTTCAGCGTGTTGTCGTGGTCGATCCCAAAATGAGCCAATGTAGACACGAATGACTTCAGGAGTGCCTAGAACTTTCCCCAGAGACCACATAAGAGCACCATACACCCTCATCAACTGTTGAGTGGTGATCATGTCGGACTTATTCAAGATGATTCGAATCTTGGTATGCTGCTTTTTTATCAGATCAATCACTCTACGAAACTCATCGGAAATATCCAACTTGTGAGCATCAAAGAGAAGGATGATCATATCGGATCTCTCAGAAAACCAGCTGATGACACCTTCGAAATCATACCCTCTGTGAAGACGCTGTTTTTCTCCGGATAAAATCCCAGGAGTGTCGATGAGTGTGATGCTCTCCAGCACCGGACAAGGCAAGAACGATCCCTCCAATCGTCCAAGGAATGCATTTCCAAAATTCTGCAGCCCCCTGAATTGGAACTTTGGATCAACAGCGAGAGCATTACCTGGCGTGATTTGTTCATTGGGGCCGTGCATGATAGCCATGAAGCGATCGGTAGTAGGCTCAGGTCCGATTCTGACTCCAGGGAAATCCCGTTCCAGTAGATATCGGATGAAAGTGGTTTTACCAGTCGAGTACTGACCAACCAGCAACACCATTGGTTTGGCATCAAAGTCACCTGCATTCAGATAGGGAGAGTGGAACTCGCCAAAGAGACACTGCTTCTCCAGAGGGAGCAGCTTTTTACGGTACATGTCCTTAACGCCCTCGATGACATTGCTGTAGACTTTGACCTCTTGCTCTTTCTTGTTGCCCTTCAGCCAAGAAAACATGGCTGCTTGGTAGGATATCAGAGATCTGGAAACAAATAATTGAATCATACAGTGAAACCTGCTTACTGTGAGTCTGCTATAATAGTCTGTCACTAGGCCAATTGCCAGGTCAAAAGGTCAACAGATGCTATGGTCTGATTATAATATTATAGGCCAAGCAGTGTTGGGCCTAATGCTATAACATTCACTGTTGATTGCACTCAAGAATGAAGGTTATAATAATACATATAGCTGCTAGGGGTAATAAGGCCACTTGAATACATTAGAGTACTTTTATTCATAATATAATGCATTTACAGCAATTACTCCATATATAGTTAACACTCTCTATACATAAATGCAGTAACCTGCCATTACAGACACAATACCAGTTACTGATAATAGTGGTGGGAGGGGAATTCCCTATTTAGTACTGTCTAGTGTATGAAGGCAAGGGTGTGGCGTGTATGGATAACAGAGAAATGCTAGAGAAATGCTAATGTATGAAGGATAAGGAAGGGAACTAGTTCCCCTTTTAGGTTTATAGGAAGGCTAGTACATGTATCAACCTATGCATAATTTATATAGGTGCAGGGTTCTCCCTAGGCATCTTAAGGCATATGTCTTGTCACTATGTGCCTTCAGTTCTTCCCCTTATGCCTTATTCATTACTGGTGGCTGGCTTCTACATCAGCAGCCATCTCAGAACACTCATAATCATTGGGCTCCTCTCCTTCCATTATGCCTTCAATAAATCCTGGAGAGAACCCTGAGGTGATCAAGCCAAAGCACAGTTACCAGGTTATCAATCGACACGTCACGGTTACGCTTAACATCATTACATTATCAACGGACACATAGATGATAAAAACCATCTATACTGTTTTATCATTACACAGTTCTAAGATTGGGAGACAACATAATGAAAAATGCAACCATCCAAATAGTGTTAAGAGGCACTGATCTACACACATCACCTCTTGAGCTTTGGACTTAAAATCAAATATGATCACTTCTCTAGTCCTATTCAGAACACACGTATCACAGTGTTTCTGCACGGCTTGTTTAAACAAGTCACATGAGGGGTACCAGAGCTCTTGCAACTTCAACTAAAACAAACAATACATTTTCTTCAGCTTTGCTAAATGGAGCCTTGTATCTAAACTGGTACACTAACAAAAACCACAGTAATCAGGGGTTTCATACAGGCTTTTTTTTACTGGAGAGACAATCTGTGGTGGAAATTTTGCATGACCATACCCACTCATGTTAACTGGCCTGGGAGAAGCCATACTTTATTGGCTCAGAGGTGACATAAGGAACCATGACAAAATTAAAGCATAAAAGTAGGCTGGATTATGGCTTCAGTTATGGTGGTTTTATATTTACTTTCATCATTTTTGCCCTAATTCCATTGCCCCCTCTAATTGAAGGGCACATGTATAAATTATTTTTTCAGGCCTCTAATGTGCTATGATTATAGGTATTAAAAAAATATTCATAGCCAGCTAGTTACAGTTCAGCTACACATCACCGAACAAAAAACAACTTTGGTGACAACACTGTCAAGTTTATCAGTATGTTTTGCCTTGTGCCATCACCTCTTTATCAACAGGTTGCATACCACACAAACATCAGGGTTTAACAATTACGCAGAAGACCTAAAGTAGCCAGCAAAGGGCACCATCTCACAGGACCCGCCTACTTGTATCAAATTACACTTGAAAGAGAAATCTAGCATCTAATCTTACCACTTGCGAATATTCTCACACAGCGGAGAGAGGGCAGAGGGTGTGAAGATAAACTTTGGTCCTTGCCCGCAACGCGCGACAATTTACGAGTGCACACACAATCAGCAGATCAGATCAGAACTGGAAGTGCAAGCTCAGCAAAAGATGAGCTAGTCACATGATATCGATATGACTGGATCATAATCGCGCGCGCACGACGCTGTATAAAATGAGCGCGCGGGAAACACAAACTGAACTTTGCACCCTTTGCTTGGATAAGACTTATTATTTACCTGTGGGAACGGTCTATTTCTGGAAGCTGAGGAGCTAGGGGGTGAAATAATGCCTCGGGAGATAATTACTGTGCAGTTGGGACAATGTGGAAATCAAAGTAGGTGGACTATCACTCTATACTAGCTAGTGCCCACAAACTAGCTAGCTGCTGCTAGCTGTGAAGTTGTCTGGGGACATGTAGTACACATGACATATTCAGAACAAGTTAAAGGTTCCCAGTGTAAAGTTTGGAGTGTGTATGGAGTTTTTCTGTACTTGGTAACAAGTAAAGCTCTCTACGTTACCCAGTGATTAAAAGAGAGGTGACTGTTCGTAGTCTTGCTGGCCAAACTTGTAATCTGTTTCACAAGGAAAAATCCACAACTTGTAACAGGTATGGACTGCCCCACATACCAGTTATGACCTGTACACGGATCTGTAATGGGTCAGTAAAATCTATCAGTCTGTATTTTGGACTGCATTAGATCTGCTGCCCCACGGACTGCCTACGGATCAAAAATTAGTACTTCGGTGCCTAGGGTTTACTGATTTTTTGTTCTGTCATAGACTGCTTACAAGTTGTAGATTTTTCGCTGTGATGGTCTAATTATTGGACTTGTACTTTTGGTTGTCCCAGAATGCCTGAAGTCCTAATGCTGGGGCCAAATGCATGATGCCTGGGGGGTAAATTGTGCCTGTGTTTGGCCACATTCAACTTGGGTTGGTAAAGGGTCAGCAAGTTGAGACTAGTAGTGCCCCCTTTGAAGTTTTTGTATGTGTTTTGGGCATGACTAATCCAATTTTAGTAGTAGTGCAAGTGTCCATCTCTCCTTGGAATAGTGGGACCCTCTGCCTCATGCATCCCTACTATGTGTATATGAAATTATTGTTTTGTTCTTGTTCTCAGTTGGAATGGAGTTCTGGAAGCAGTTGTGTGCTGAACATGGCATTAATCCAGGTATATGTATATGTGTGTATGCATGTATGTGTGTGTGTATTGGAAGGAGGGGCTCAACTTCAAGTTTGTCCAATTAGACTGCCCTCACTTCTCTATTAAGGCCACTCCATCTAGAAGAGAACCACCTCCATGTTAGTGTTTGGTGTCAGTTTTTCCTGGCCCATAATTATGCATGTGGTCATATCTACCCATCACTGTAATTGAAACTTTCTTGCAGAGGGAATACTGGAAGACTCAGTGGTTGAGGGAATTGATAGAAAAGATGTCTTTTTCTATCAGGTGCGTAAACATTTACAGTACTTCATGAATGTTGCACATGTCTGTAAGGAAGGATTCTTTCAATCTATATAGCTGTACTATGCATATGAGAACATGCCATTGGACTTTTTTCTTAGAAAGAGACACTGCTAGTCACTGGTCATTTCCCAAGGGAATGGCTAACCAGATCTGTTTTTGATAGATATGACCAAAATTAAAGGGATTTTCCTACCCCTCCTTCCCTATCTTGTCTCCCTCTCTTCCTCCATACCCTCTCTCCAGGCTGATGATGAGCACTATATCCCCAGAGCAGTACTGCTGGACCTTGAGCCGAGGGTCATTCATGGGATCCTTAACTCTCCCTTTGCCAAGCTCTACAATCAGGAGAACATCTACATATCTGAACATGGGGGAGGGGCTGGAAATAACTGGGCCAGTGGATATGCTCAGGTGGGTGTGAACTAATTGGGGGAGGGGCTGGAAATAATTGCATAGTGGATATGCTAATGGAGTGTGTGAAAATAAAATTAATGTGCCTGTGGCAGAGACAGTCTGACACAGTAAATGTCCAGGCAAAAACTCCAGTTTGTCCGGCCATTTTCGTGTTGGCTATTACGATACAAAGAAAGTATTTGAAATCAGTACAGATTCAGTGCTATGCCACCAAATATCAGGTAAACTGCAACTTGTTATGATTGGCCCTGCTTGTGGTACTAGCAATAAGGCAGGAGATTCACTATTAATCAATAAAGGTAGAGGAACTAATAGTCCACTGTCTCCAAATAGACACTTTCTGTGTAAAATTATCTAATTGAGCCTGATTCGTATTATAATAGGCAGAGAGACTGACTGAGGAGATCTTTGACATTTTGGACCGAGAAGCTGACAACAGTGACAGCCTGGAGGGGTTTGTTCTGTGTCACTCTATAGCTGGAGGTACTGGTTCTGGCATGGGATCCTATATACTGGAAAGACTAAACGATAGGCGAGTTATAGTGATAATTCAATCACTGTCCTGCTGTGTAGTGAAGTTTTAAAGTTTTAAAGTTTGCAGATTTAAGAGAACTATTTTGTAGGTATTGAATTACACAATAAAGATTCTATGACTTGTGTGAGAGAAACTGTAGGAGGCAATAATATGGAAATATATGTATTGTACACTGGTCATTTTTGACTGGAAGACTATCCATTAAGTAAATGTTTTCCTATCATTTGACTGTATCATCAGATCTCTCCCTCATTTCTGGCACTGATTATTCTTTTGTCTTACAGATATCCCAAAAAATTAATACAAACATATTCTGTGTTTCCTAACTTGGTAAGTTCCTGTGATTAACATTATCAGTGACGCTTGTGTGATGTTCACCCTGCTTCTCTGTTTTTTCTCAGAATGAGATCAGTGATGTGGTTGTTCAGCCATACAACTCCATCCTTACTCTAAAGAGACTTACTCTGCACACAGACTGTGTGGTATGTATGTATGTACTGTGATCAGTCAACTAATGGCAGGGTTCTCCCCTGGGTTTTGTGATGAGTCAATAATATGTTTATTCCTACTGTAATCAGAGAAATCTGGGTCTCTAAATGCATTGTAAACACCTCTACATCTCTCTATATAGAGATGCTTTTCTGTGTGTGTGTCCTGTTCCAATGGATTTACCAGGACAGCTCTCTTTTTCATAGTATCTACTGTAATTCAGGTCGTCCTTGACAACACAGCACTCAACAGAATAGCAGCAGAGAGACTGAGAATTCCCAAGCCAACACTTTCACAGATCAATCAATTGGTACGGCAAAATAATAATTGAACTGTTATCGTGTTCTCATTTTCATTGCATATGAACTGCTAGAACTTGCTCTTTGAACACCAGCAGAGAGATAATGATCCACACTCTCTACTGATTTCTCAAAGTAGCAAAATTAATAGAGACAGTTACAACTGTAGACCATATACAATGAGACACATGGAGAATTTAATTTAGTGATTCCTGACCATTCACTATAACTGCTATAACTTTCTCGATTCTTAACCAAATTTCAAATTTCAAACACCAGTAGAGAGAGTGGATAATCAGCTCTCTGTTGATGCATTAAACTAGGAATTTGGTGAGAATTATAGCAGTTATAGTGAATGATCAAGGGGGCAAGGTGAATGCAAATAGACTTACTATGTTGTTACATGCGTAGGTATCAACTATCATGGCAGCCAGCACTACTACTCTCCGTTACCCTGGTTACATGAACAACGATCTGATTGGTCTGATAGCTTCGCTCATCCCCACCCCTCGTCTACACTACTTAATGACAGGGTACACCCCTCTTACAACAGATACTCAGGTTAGATGACCAATAAACAATGTGAATGTGACCAGTTGATATTATGTTTATTCAGGTGGCCAGTATAAGGAAAACTACAGTACTTGATGTAATGAGAAGACTATTGCAGGCAAGTCCATGGGGTAGAAACACTATCAAGGACTTAAACACAAGGACTGTTACTGTACAGTCGGAAGGGAAGAGGGAGGGGGTGCTATGCATCCCACCCCTGTATCCACCACTGGATAAATATGGTAAAGGGTCACTACCCTTAAGGGTGGCAACCATGCATGTGTTGGTAAAGGGTTTACAATGTAGTAAGCACATGTGAGTTGTAAGGTAAAGGGTCACTTCTTCAAAGCCATGTGGCATGGCTGCTCTTAAGCTTATTTCCTCTTCAACCATTGAGGCAAATACCACTGAACTGAATGCTTTAGCTGATAAAATCTGGAAGAACCCTGAACTCAATCACGAGGAGTACAAAGCACACAACCTGCTCACTAACTTCCTCGAGAAGAATGGATTTTCAGTGCAGCGTTCCTACACAGGCCTTGAAACAGCATTTAAGGCCAGCTTTGGTTCAGGAAGGCCTAATATTTGCATCATATGTGAGTATGATGCCTTGGCAGAGATAGGACATGCTTGTGGGCATAACTTGATAGCAATGGCCAGTGTTGCTGCTGGTTTGGGTCTCAAAGCTGCTATGGAGTCAAGTTCGGAAAAATTGGAAGGTACTGTTGTGATCCTAGGAACTCCAGGTGAGGAGGGAGGTGGTGGGAAGATCTTATTGATGAAAAATGGTGCTTTCGATGACATGGATTTGGCTATGATGGTTCATCCAACACCTGCTTCAATTATCCGGCCTTCTTTCAATGCTGTTAAAGAGATCCAGGTGACTTTCAGGGGTAAAATGGCACATGCAGCAGCATACCCTTGGGAAGGGATCAATGCTCTCGATGCAGCTGTACTTGCTTATAACTCCATAGCAGTACTTCGTCAACAGATGAAACCATCCTGGAGAGTACAGGTGATAATCCTTAAGGGCGGAGTCAAGCCAAATATAATACCGGATGTTACTGTCTTGTCTTGCTACATTAAAGCTCCTAACGTAACAGAGCTTCAGAATTTGGAGTCTAAAGTTACAGGCTGCTTCAGATCTGCTTGTGTGTCTACAAACTGTAAAGTTGAGATCAAGCAGTTGAATTATGTCTGTCAAAATATACAACACAATGTGATTCTAGCTGAGAAATTTGCCGAAAACTATCGGAATCTTGGAGCTGAATTTGTGGATGAAATGGAAATGTATGGTTCAACAGATATGGTGAGGATTTCCGGTATCGTGCCTACCATTTATCCATGTTACGCCATTGGCTCTGGTGAGGTGAATCACTCGAAGGAGTTTGCTCAAGTGTCGAACACTCCTGAAGCTCATGCTAGTTCATTGGTGGCCGGCAATGCTATGGCCCACACTTGCATCGATGTACTAACCATGAAAGGATTACTAAAGGAAATTAGGCTGTGTTTTGAAAGAATCCCTGAATCATAACATTATACTACTGACGAACCCTTTACCTGTCATGCATGGTTAACTGGTTTTCAATTATATCAGTCAACCCTTTACCAGTCATGGTGGGGACATTACCAGTCGAAATGGGAGGGGCAGAAAATCATCAAAACATCTACTAGTATCTAATGACAATCTTCATCCATAAAGGTCTTGATAAACTTTAAAGCAGAAGGGGGAATACATACGGATTTTAAGTTGTTCGTCTTCTTTTACCTGTACCACAGCCAAAGAATGTGATGGTTTCTACTCCACGGGATAGACGGCACAACCACTGCTACATCTCCCTCCTCAACATCATCCAGGGAGAAGTAGACCCCACCCAGGTCCACAAGAGTCTCCAGCGAATCAGGGAAAGGAAACTCGCCCAGTTCATTCCATGGGGGCCTGCTAGCATACAGGTAGGTGGGGTAGAGTGGGTGTGGTTTGTTTCATTACAATCCTTTTCTCAAGCCTTCCAGTATATATAAAGTGTCGTGTCATGCTTATGTGGTAGTTATGATACCATACTTCATTTTCTCACATTTTTAGGTGGCTTTGTCCAGAAAGCCTCCTCATATTCAGTCAGCACACAGAGTCAGTGGTCTCATGCTGGCCAACCACACAAGCATATCTTCCGTGAGTAGGTGTAGTAGCTAAAGTTTATTTGCATTCACCTTGCTCCTTGATCTAATTGCTCAAATTTCAATCACTAGCAGAGGGAGTGGATAATCAGCTCTCTGTTGACGCAGTAGCTAAACTAGAAATTTGGTTAAAAATTGTAGCAGTTATAAAGGGGCAGGGTGAATGCAAATAGCGTCTTTACTCAATTTGAGGTGTATGCAATTAGAAGAATCAAGTGACCTATTATGTATGCACACAATGTCTATTTTTATGATGGCAGGATTGATGAAGATCTAGTACATACAGTATATTTCACTTTAATTCTGCATGTACTTATGCAGCTGTTTGATGCAACATGTGGTCAATTTGATAAGCTGCGAAAGAGAGAGGCTTTTCTGGAGCAGTTCAAAAAGGAGCCAAAGTTCAAAGACGACCTCAGCGAGCTGGACAATTCAAGAGCAGTGGTACAAGAACTTGTGGATGAGTACATCGCCTCCACCAGACAAGACTATATTTCTCGTGGATTGGTTGCCCCTAAAGTAAGTGATACGGTCACTAAGGCGACTGGAGTGGTGTACATACAGTATAATTTTTTGGAACGCTATTTTGTATTCTACCCTTCTTCTATCTAATTCTCAACCATTTCATTACTCAGAAAAATTGAGATAGTTCAGTGAGGCTAGTGGAATATACCATTTTCTTATGTAGCTTAAAATAGCTTCCTGTATATGTTTTCAAATATTGATGACCCTTACCTAAAATGCCTGGTTTAACATCACCTCAAGCTCCTAAATACCATACCCTACCAAGGATTCAACAAGAGCTGTTACAAAGGGCTAGGGCTACCCTACCCCTTTAATTATGAGGAGCTGTCAAAGTACTCATAGCTAATAGCTATATGAATTAGCTTATAAGCAGTAAATATAGTTAGGGTGGGTGATTGGTAAGTGGTAGCTTTTTAAAACCCATCCCTAGTACCAGGGCTCACAATAACAGTCAGTCACAGGACTTTTTCCGGTCAATTTCTTCATTTGTCTGGTCATTTACTGCCACTCTCTGACTGATTTTTCTATTCTAGCTATACATTTAAAACTGCTATAAGATAATCATGTCCAGACAATAATAGAGTGTTACTGTGAGCCCTGCCTACTAATTTTGACTGTATTCACTGAAGTGCGTTTACTATATTCATAGGTTGATGGAGCAGCAAAGCCATGACATAGTACAGACAATTACAAACTTTATAAAGTAATATCAGACATCACTGTACAAATAATAGCTCTATATATACTCTGTCCCTAGAATCTGATGAAAAATGTTGCTGAAGGGGGAGTAAAGTAGGGATTTAAGTTGGGTGATATAGGTGTGGTTATTGAAATTAGGAGATAGGAATAGTAATAATCCAGCTAAATCTTATGGCTATCCCTACTTTGCTTTTTATTTAGAAGAAATTTTTTGCACTCACTTGTGTCACTAGTGGTAGAATAATTATTAGCTACAGAATATGTACTGGCTCTGGAATCTGTGCAAGTATGCAATAATAGCTAACACTACAATTTTGATAATAGTTGGCTTGGTCAGTAGTCAGACTCACAGTCCATCCATATGTGAAATGGTGACCATGGAGTCAGGACTAGGCCTTTGTAAATTATGCTGGCATAATTTTGAGAATAGCTAATAGGTACCAAAAAGAACTGAGAATAATAGGAGAATAATAGGTTACCATTTTTGGAGTGACATCAAGAAATGATGCAATATGATGTCATGGTTAAATTAAGGAGGATCTAGAGATCTAGATCTAGTCTATTGTCTAATTAACTCGCTAACTAGCTAGTATGGCTGAGCCTAGTACTAGCAGTGACCAAGATACAGATAGGTCTAGATCTACTGCTGACCTCAGTATGTTTCAGTACAACTACAGGAAAGAATTTTTGAAATAAAATTAATAATTATTATGGGAAAATTTGAGAATAATAATGGGCACAGTTTTAGAGAATACAAGAAAAGAATAATAGGCAAAATTTTGAGCATAATTTACAAAGGCCTAGCCAGGACTATTGGTCCTTGACTCTTCAAAATACCAGAAGCAAGGCTATAGGATATTGAAAGCACCTTGGGGGCTATTTAGTAATACTATAGGAGAATATCATTATTTCAGGTCAGCAGCCTTATTGAATTGGAAATGCAGCATTCAGAGTCATTTATATACAGGGCCGGAGGAAACGGTCAGGCCAGTCAGGCCATAGCCTGACCACTTTTTCAGGCAAGATTTGGAAAGGATCATTATACAAAGATATATAGTAGCCTGATCTTGTCACCCATGAACGATCAGAGAGCACTGAATAGATCATACATAACAATGTGCCATCCCTCTTGCACATGGACTCTAAATTTTGTCGACCTCCTGATCCAGAGTACAGAAGCATGCAGTGTAATGGACGTTTCAAATAAAGGACAGGACATTTAATGGTTGCCGCTGTCACACCACGGTCCTCTGAATAAAAAGACACCTCTTTACAAAGGACAATTTTAGTGGTACCAACCTGTCTGTTACTATAATGTTATTAATAGCCTGATCTTGTCACCCATGATTAGGCCTGAGCTAATTATTCAGGAATAATTTTTTGAATAATAGGTAGCTTCTTTCAGAAATTGAATAATAGGCTCTAACTGAGACATCTTTGATGCTTCAGTACAATAATCGATGAGTTAATGAACTATGTAATAGTTATGACTGTCAATCCTGTCAATGTACATCCTTAATAATGATCCTTATTACTTGTCTCTAGCCACATTGGTCAGTCAGTCAGAGTGTTGTCATCACTCTGTTTTGAATAATAGGGGGCTGTCTCTTGAATAATAGGGAGCAAAATGTTGAATAAAATACTTGAATAATGGACATCTATATATGAATAATTAGCTCAGGGCTACCCATGATCATCAGACCACTGAATGGACAATGTGCCATCCCTCTTGCATCTTGAGATCAAACACATTGTAATAATAAACAATATACATACTAGTTAGCTATTAATTATTGTACAGAAGTTCAGAGTGTTAGCAGCAGCAACAACAGGAGCAGCAGCAGCATAATATTGTTAAGACAAGGACCACAGCCAACACTGAGCAGGCCACGGCAATGATAATGTATAAGCCAGCCACTAGAAATTGAATAGAATAATATATCAGGTGGGAGAGGTAATCCTCCAAGTACCTTAAAGGTCATTCCTGGTTTAAACTAATTGATAGCTACTTCATGGATGGAAACTGTACGTTGTAAATTGGAAATTCAGTTGTTTCTGCAAATGAATTTCCTTCCCCCTTCATAGCTATAACTTTGACCACGTTTTGAATATTACATGCATTGACATAATGTACGTACAGGCACAAGTTCCTATGTTGTATTTGAGCTGTGGACAACTGATATTGGTAGGAAGTAGTGTTGAGAAGCTGAATGCTTTACATTCCTTTGTGGATTCACACCAGTAGCACTTGACTGAAATGGTAGCATTAGTCTTGCATCAAAAGAAAAAAAAATCATCAATTATTGTAAGGTAAAGCAGGACTAATTCCATATTCAAATATTTCTGAGACTTCTGAGCTCAATGTTGGAGGATATAATCGTAGAATAGCTATATCTTTCAGTTTTGAAAATATTTGACCGCCCCACTTTACCTTATAGCTAGAGCTGTAGTGAAACTTCTGAATAATGGACATACTCCCCATGCTTTATTCTCGTGGTTTGGAGGAATAGAGTAGCTATGACTCCGTTGAAAAGATTGTCCTCTTTTTTTATGGTGTGTCCTTCATTGGTAGTTGCACTGTAGCTAGCTCTATTGCACTTAGTTAGCTAGCTATAGAAGGTCTGACATGTTCACAATGTGCTGAAATTACGACTGTGATATTTGGTTTGCAGTAACAGACTCGGGTTATGATAAACTTCCATTATTCTTCATGTGATCTGTTAATATAGAGTTAGTATCGATCACTCCTGATTTTAGCTATCTTTTTGCTCCTGCTCTACCTTTTAAATTAGCTATAGCTATATAGCTTCTATGAAAACATCTAGAGCATCACATTGGCATAATTAATATATTATTTGCCTATTGTATTTCTACTGCAGCCATGTACGGATAGTTGTCATAGTAGCTAGCTACAATTCAAACTTACTGTGCCACCTTGATAGATACAACGTGAACAGTTAGAGTTTGTTCCATTGTAACGATTACATATTTCCTCTTGGGTGAAAGATGGAGTTGTTCCCCCTTACAAAATAAAACAATAAACAAACAGAAAAAATCTCAGATCATGAGTGAATCTCCTAACCACCATGCATACGTAAGAGCTACAATTCACAGTATTGGATATACGTAATTCTATGCATGCACTCTAATGTAACTTGGGGCAACATGTTGCATCATTGTGTTGTTCCAGCTACAGGAGAAGCCTGAAAGATCTGAAACATTGGTGGTAGAATTAGCACACTTTAGCTATGTCCTTTTGGGAAACATCATTGCTCATTGGAAACAAACTTGTTTGTCATGCTTTTTTTCCAGGTTTGCATATCTTTTAATTCAAGCTTATAGGAACATTTCGGGACCGTTGACAGGATGCTTTTCATATCTTTTATACATTGGTGATTCAGGCATGGCACTTTATACATCAGATCCTATACATATAGCTACCATAGCTATGTATCCTTTATACTGATTCATCTCCATTTGACATTCTGAATACTCTTTCGATTTTTCACTGCTAGCTAAGTCAGTAAGAAATCTATAGCTATCTCCACTGCCATAAGAATTGGCGATAATGTGAGATCAAATATCAGTGTTTAATGCAATTGTGTTGAAATGTAATTATGAAATTGAAACGTCATTAATTTTCATGCGACTGATTATCACAATAATTCATGTTTACAATTATTTTTTATTTTTGTTGTTACAGCTTACCTGTAATTAGCTTTTAGCTACACTATTTTGTACAAGGTTCAACATGACCACAAAAATAAATCAGCAGAAAATTTTCTTTTTACTCAGCCTTCAAATTATACAGCAGGGAAGATGTTAATTATGTACTTAACACACTTGAAAAGGTGTCAAAAGTAGCAGCTGCTGATATGACAAGATCTTCATGTGTGTTTTCCATGCAGGTGTATCTGAATTATTATTATTGACTGACCTGTCTGGGCACTGGTTACAGTTAGTAGAATAGATGAAATAAGCAGTATTATTATGGAGTCCATTTCTGCACTCGTGGTAGCTACCCACTACACTCAGTGATTTCTACTTCCACTCTGTCATAGTCAGCTTTTGGGAAATGTTCATTGTTTATTTTCGTGGTCACATTTGCTATTTAAATCAATGTGTTAGCTATTTATAAAACTATAGCTATGTCCTTGAACTGCAACATTCACATTAATTTTTAATTTCATCTGGCTAAAAATTGTCCTTTACCAGGGTCATCTACCTTGGAGGGGAAGCTCATGGAACGTGTGGCCATAAGGCCATGGTGGGGGGGAGGGTGCAGGAGGGGGATATGCCCCCTTCTGCGCAGAGCGTGAAGCCAAAAATACTTTAATTCTAAAATAATACTTAGAAGTATTTTTTTAAATGCTTGGATCCCAAAAATATACTACTTAGAAGTATTTTTTGTCCTAAAACTCTTTCTTTTGGCAATATCTTGGGGTTGGGGGGGGGGGGGGGAAGTTCAGCTGTTTGGAGGGGAAGCTTCCCCTGCGCCCCCCTCCTTAGATGAAACTCTGTCAGACAGCAGCAGCAATATAGACAGCATGCAAGCCAATTGCAATATAATGCTAGTAATTAACACGATCACTCATAGCTATATCTCCCAACACAATAGCTATCGACTCGTGCATGCTAGTGGTGATACAATTTCTTCTGCCTTCATCGTGTCTGTAAAGCTTCATCATACTGTAAATCTGACAATAGAACACATGGGTGGTGTTATACTATAGCTAGCTGTAAGTGCAGAACTAGCTAGCTAGTTAGCTCTAGTACCAACATAAGCTAGTCAGCTTAGAGAGATATAGCTAGTCAGCCTAGAGAGATAGCTATGTATAGTTTTATAAGCTTTAGGCTTAGGGTTACGTTTTGTAAAAACGTTTTTTTACCTACGTACGTACATAGCTATGCTTCTTATCGTTTCTTCGTGAACGTTGAACGGTGGGCACAGGCGTGCAACGCTTGATGTTAATGGCGTAGAAAATTAAACGCACGGGAGACTGTGTAGAAACGGGAACGGTCAAGGCGTTCAATGCCAGTCCTACGTGGACGGAACGGTAACTTTTTTTTGCGGCCTATCATATGTTGAATAGCTAATTGTACTCCATCACATCATCTGATCATCAACACTCTTCACTGTGATGAGCACTTACCACATACACATACACAAGGCCATCCTCTGGTGACCCTTTACCAACCCTGAGATTGTGATGCCAAGGTACGGATCAGACTGACATTAGACGATTTTCTAACAACTTGATTTGGCTTGCCCCTTTATTTCCTGATCCCACATATTAACATTAATCAGGGTATGTGTCTCCCCACCACCAGCCCATAGCTCTAATCCACCCTTCTCACCTTGTCTTTCAGCACGAATGATTTTAGGAGCTCTTATTGTGTAATAAATATGCTGGAAGAATCACGAAAGTCACATCGAACAGCTGGAATCCCTGTATAAGCAAGAACCAGTACTATTATTATTATTCAATAGAATTAGTTCTCATAAAATTAGCTTATGAAACAAACCACCAACGTTTCGACCAGAATACTCTAGCCTTCATCAGCTTAGAGAGATATAGCTAGTCCTACGTGGACTAGCTATGCACATACACATGCAGCCTTGATCACCCTGATGAAGGCTAGAGTATTCTGGTCGAAACGTTGGTGGTTTGTTTCATAAGCTAATTTTATGAGAACTGAATTTTTATCATGTTAGCTGAGAATAATAAGCAGGGATTATTATTATTATTATTATTATTATTATTATTATTATTATTATTATTATTATATCTTTTAAACCATGTAGCTAGCTACCATTAATAAGGTATTGGTCTCCAGGTTGCACTGCATCAATAAGTATCACAGAGCAATTGAAGGACTGACAATCAGTTTCAGAGGATGCAACACCTTTTGCACATACAACACACTCATCACCAGGGCCACATGCAGCCATTGTCTGTAGATCCTGCAGTATCACAATCATGCAGTTACCAGCTAGTACTAGAAAAGCAATAAGCTTTCCAACTGGTTAGATTGCTTTTGTATTCAGGAAAAGAATCCATGCACGTGTACACATCCAATAATGCTTTAATTATACCAGTGAAGTTATATTGCAGTAATCTCCTTCAAATCCATCAAAACACCTGCAGTGTTCACACAAACACTCGCCTTGACCACTGCATATCAACTGCAATTGAAAATAGCCACTGCAATAATAAAAGCTATCATTAGCTATTACTACCCATAATTATTTCAATAATTATTTCAAAATAAAGAATCCACCATAATATTACAAAGTCTTCGACCTTCCATCTATGAATCTTGCATCCTGTAGTAACTCTTGCATGCACAATATCAAAGGTATTATAGACAACTCCACAACTGACATAATGACAAAAGCAATGACTTAAAGGGTAGGTTGAATGAAAAAAAAAAATTTTTTTTAAATATCACCAAAACCCTTTCAAGGTAGTCTATAAACTAAATATATTATACTTTTAATTCACACTATAGCATAACACCCACAAAAAATCATTCTTTTCAGCTAGAAATCGACATTGACATTTACTTCCTGTTGTGGGCGGGGCTTAACGATGACGCAGATGTAGGGATTCGTTTGGCCATATGCTATAAATTATGGCAACAGATGGTAGTCTAGGTGACCATAGTTCTGGAGAAAGCACTTTAGACTCAAGCTCTTCACTAGGAAGTAGTTCAGGTGACAGCTCCCTAGCACTTTCATATGAATCTTCTGAGTTTGAAGGTGCTGATGAGCCAGAAGGAGTGCATCCATTTCTCTATGAGCCTGTTACCAGTAGTGATAGGAGTGATTCAAGTGATGGTGACTCACCTAGACTTCTCAATACAGATTGGTAAGTAAACAACAGTTCAAGTGTATTGAATAGTTAGATTTTTTTTTTGTTTCTCAATGTTGAAGGTGCACTTGTGGTCACTGTATGATAATACCTACAGCTATAGAATGTCTCTGCTGTAGTGAAATTACAGAAATGATGAATAAAAGATCAACAGAAGAAGTAGGGTGTATTACTCTTCACCCGGGGTTTCAAAGTGTTTGCTTGAATAGCTCCTTCAATAGCATTTTCACCATACTGCTGTCTATAGCTATATGCGGTTTGGAGAACCCATGTATTCAAGCAAACACTTTGAAACCCCGGGTGAAGAGTAATACACCCTACTTAGTAATACACCCTACTCCTTCTGTTGATCTTTTATTCATCATTTCTGTAATTTCACTACAGCAGAGACATTCTATAGCTGTAGGCATTATCAAGTGCACCTTCAACATTGAGAAACAAAAAAAAAATCAATACACTTGAACTGTTGTTTACTTACCAATCTGTATTGAGAAGTCTAGGTGAGTCACCATCACTTGAATCACTCCCTTCATCATCATCACTACAGTCTACTGGTAACAGGCTCATAGAGAAATGGATGCATTCCTTCTGGCTCATCAGCACCTTCAAACTCAGAAGATGCATATGAAAGTGCTAGAGAGCTGTCACCTGAACTACTTCCTAGTGAAGAGCTTGAGTCTAAAGTGCTTTCTCCAGAACTATGGTCACCTAGACTACCATCTGTTGCCATAATTCATAGCATGTGGCCAAATGAATCCCTACGTCTGCGTCATCGTTAAGCCCCGCCCACAACAGGAAGTAAATGTCTAATGTCGATTTCTAGCCGAAAAGAATGATTTTTTGTGGGTGTTATGCTGTAGTGTGAATTAAAATTGTAATATATTTAGTTTATAGACTACCTTGAAAGGGTTTTGGTGATATTTAAAAAAAAAATTTTTTTTCATTCAACCTACCCTTTAAGTAGCCTGGAGTAAAATACCGGTAGTGACATATGATTATATAATTACAATAATTACATAAACAATACTAACACACATCCAAATAACAGCACTGAAATTTTTATTACTGAAGAAGTATTGCAGTCACACTTACCATGTCGTAGGAGTTGAGACAAACTTCTTCCAGTCACCTCTGTAGGGTGCTGAATCCTCTGAAGAATTGTAGCAGGCACAGTTCCCACCACAGCCACACTCTCCTCTACCTGCAAAGTGATACTAAAAATAACACAAAAGACTAAAATGTATGGCAGGTGAAGTGTCTAGTTTTATCCCTAATGCTGCCTAATTCAGCTATAATGTACACATACCACTGCAAACTAGTCCATCAATGCCAGTGGGGCAGTTGAAGTTATCACACTCACAAGCTTCACCAAAATAAGTAGCATTCATAACCTGTATGGAATAGAGTGTGAATCAATATTGCTCTGCCCCTTTAAATCCAGAACTGAACTTACGTATATTGATTAATATTATTATATAGTTAATATCTTTTCTTCTTCTTCTTTCTTCTATGGCCATAGTCCTTTCTTGCATGCATACATGCCATATCACATGAATTCTTTCTTTCTTTCTTTGTGTGTGTGTGTGTGTGTGTGTGTGTGTGTGTGTGTGTGTGTGTGTGTGTCCCGGGTTAAATCCAAGTTATACCTCCTCGCGGACCCGGGGGTAACAGTAATCCCACTACTGGCGAACATGACTGGTTGGCATGGTCTTTATTTCACCAAGTATCCGTTCTGATTTATCAGTTGCTTTGTGAAGGCTGTGTCAAAGGCACTGCAGTGGTGTTGCTAGCCCTCAGCGTTATCAATGTTCTTATTAAAGTGAGCACTAGAAGTTGAACAAATGGCTAAATGAGCCATACGTTTCAATCTGCCTTCGGCAGAGGAGCATCACCCCAAGGGGTGGCCCCCTTTCAAGGTCAAGGTGTGTGTGTGTGTGTGTGTGTGTGTGTGTTTGAGGGGGTTGTTTAAGCAGAAATAAAAAATGAAAATAAAAATATAACTTTGGAAATGATCTTGTCCACTGCGCTGCTGATTGGGACCAAGTTATAGCCTATTTATATAGTAAAGCCCAACACTCCCATTGATCCGAGTTAGTCAGCATTTGATACCAGTCAGACTTGACCTACTTATATTGTATCTACCAAAATATGTAAGTTTAGCTAACAAATACTTATATTGTACAGCGTAATCTTAAGCTAGGTACCTGATGACAGAGGATTTTCATGTACTTTTTTTGACCATGTGCTCTGACTCTTAAAAACAGTTTCATGCATAATTAGTTCGTTGTAAATTGTGTAGTATTTAACTCTTCTTCATTTCTTACTTGGTTTGTGCTTGTGTGTGTGTGTGTGTGTGTGTGTGTGTGTGTGTGTGTGTGTGTGTGTGTGTGTGTGTGTGTGTGTGTGTGTGTGTGAATCATAAGAAAAATAAAAGGAAAAACATAAAGTATAAGTTTGGTAAGACCTTTGTCCATTGCTTTATCACAGGTAGAGGTCACCTATTGAGAGCTTAATCAAATAGTTATGTTGAGATAGTGTGATTGTGAGATGATTCTACTGAGTTGTTTGAGTAGTTTGAATAGTAGTTTTGTAATAATATTATTGCTGTGATTCTTGAGTTTGGTGATTGGTATGCATAGTTGCCAACTTCTGGAAATAGAATATAGGGATGTGCGCGAAAATTTTCTAGACCACGCCCACTTTTATAAACACGCCCATTTTGATTAAACTTGGACCTCTGTAATAATTATACTAAGATGTAGTAAGTAAAAGATGCAGGTTGGTTAAACTAAGTTACTAGCAAAACCGATAGAAAAACCGAGAGATCAAAAAATTTTTCACACTGAAAAATAAGCCAAGCTGGATTTCATGATGTCATTTGTTTATAACTTTAGATCACATGATGTGTGCTGTATGGAACGCGAAAAGCGACAAAAATATTCATTCAATAATATTATTCGATTCTGAACAAAATTATTCGATTACGGGCACTCGATTTAAAAAATCGATTATGAAAAATCGATTCTGAACAAAATTATTCGATTACGGGCGCTCGATTCTGAACAAAATTATTACGGGCACTCGATTTCAAAAATCCAGAATGGAAAACCATTTCAAAAATCGAATCGATAATAATCGATTACGAGCACTCGATTCGAAAAAATCAATTTCCAGAGCGCTCGATTGAGCGCTCAGATTATAACGCTCGCGCTCGGCCGGCTATAGCGCGCGCTAGCTACAATGCATGGCACGCGCGGCCAGTATAGGGTACGGGTGGGTCCGGGTACGGGTCCGGGTATGTATAGATCGAGACCACATGCACATGAATGGTTGTAGCCTTTATCATGTCTAATTCATCAGCCAGTACTTCTCGTGGTCATCTAACTCCTGACCAAATTTCCCAGGCCAAAAAAGCGCTTGATGTGCTGTGTAGTCTGACAGAGAAGGTCGTACCCGCTTCTGCAGCTATTGTGCCAGGACCAAGTCAGCCTCCAGCTGTAACTGTTCCTCCCCGTTCTCAAAAATCAAGAACTGATGATGGTAGCTTATTAACTCTAACTGTGTCCCACCAAACTGATCCTCTTAGTGTTAGGAAACTAAAAGTGATGATGATAGCTTATTAACTCCCACCAAAAAATTAATACACATTCCTTATCCTCTTAGTGTTAGGGAACTAAAATATACATACTACTACACTGGAAATAATATACTTACAATACATCTGGATGCTCATGCATTTTGGAGTGTTAATCATAATATTAAAACCCCTATAGAAATAGCTATAATATTAAATCTTTATTGCAGTTCTTGCAGCAGCTGATCGTGTATTGTCGCACATCAATAAAAGAAAGAGAAAGGCCAAAAGTGAAATCTCATCATTGTTTGGGAAGAAATCAAAAAATCAAAATGCATGGAAGCATAAGTTTCTCTGTTTGGCGTACTGTGACCAGACTCGTATACCCACTACAGATGTAGAAATGACTTGCTTCAAGCTGGTCTAGGCGAAAAAGAAATAATATTCAGGGACATAGATATAGATGCTGAAGAGTTTAGAGATGTCATATATGAAAACTATCCAGCTTTGCAGAATGGTGGTGGATTTCAATTTTATAGATGCATTCCAAATACCCGAAATTTAGAAAAACTTTCGGCAACAACTTTATCATCTCCTTCAATGCTTAAGAGTCGTGTTAATAATGCTAAACCTATATCAAACCAATTCAACATGATCTTGATTTGACTGCTGTTTTTGACTTACCTGGTGGGGTAAGCAGAACTAAATAGGCCATAAATTTGTTTGTAATACATAGTGCAATTCTAATGTTTTAGCCAAAGGAAAAATGCTTAAAATGTGGAGGAAAGCTTTGGTATTGGAACACTTACTGCTCATATTTCTTCTTGTTGGTAAGCATAATTTTTAAGTACAGTGGACCCTCAATAGCCTGGAACTATATGGCTAGCATACTTTTTGCTGTTCAGTATTGGAGTAGCTGCTCTGAGGAGTGAGGTTTCAGATTAAATGGGTTCGAGTTCAGATTAGTGAGGGTCTACTGTAAGATGGAAAGAATGAAGCTTGAGAGTGCACACTTCAAATTTTTCTACTTGTTATATAATTTTATTATTATTATTATTATTATTATTATTATTATTATTAGCCCTAGCCCTAAGGCGGATTTCATGGATTTAACTGTCTCTCCATCAAACACATTGTAATTATTACTCTGTCCTTGGCATTATCAATCATTACTCATTACTCATAGAAGTGACAGTGATTCTGATGATCTTCCGACAATTTCAGTAAAATCATACATTACTAACATTAGTGAGGTGAGCAAATTCATCTTTCCCTGTTTGTAGCTTGTTTTGTATTTTTTGTTGGATAGGCTGATGACATTGAAAACGAGATGGTTGGGGCTGCAATTAATGAGAGTGTGCAACAGCATGAAACAAGTAATGAGAGTATGCAACAGCATGAAACAAGTATTTCTTCCATAACTCAATCAAGGTCCCTATAATTTTTTCATAGGTATCAGAATCCTTACTATACTATTTCATGATTTCAGGGATGAAACTTTACAGGGGCTTATAGTTTTACTGAGAAAAAATATTAATGAAGACAATGTTCTCAGTATTGAAGTTAGAAGAGACTTTGTGCTATGTGACGCTATGAGAGAAGTCCGTAAAAAGACATTTGATCCCAAAAAGTTTCTCAAGGTTATACCTAGTTCTCATAGTATGATGTCCATCAATTAATTGCATATAGTACAACTACATTTTCTATGTTCAATATCTATCAGGTTATCTTTGTTGGTGAGGGAGCCATAGACCAGGGAGGTCCTAAACGAGAATTTTTCAGACTATTTGCGAAGGCTGCATCTGAAGTTTACTTCAGAGGTGATGCTACCCGAGCAAAATATATGGCTAATAATATTACTGCTTTTCAGGTAATAATAGCCATCATAAATATTAATTCAGCTTCATAATAATTGTTTGTTTACAGAAAAAAGATTTCTACTATCTGGGTGTGTATACAGTTTTGTCTATTATTTATGGAGGAAGTGGTATGCCCTTTATTTCAGAACCAGTATTCAGTTATCTAGCATTTGGAAAATATGCTGATATGAATGTTTCAACTTTGGACATTCCTGAACCGTCACTAAGATTCGTTATTGACAAGGTACCACTGCATATACCGTAATAAGTATTATTATTCTGTATACAAAAGTAGTTAAATTTGGCAGAAAATGATGATGACATGAGGAATATTTTTGCTATGGATGAGGCATTTGACTACCTCTCAGCTACAGGATTTAGAAAGCCTATTGTAAACCTGACTACTAATGATGTGAAGGAGCTAAAATCCGCTTTACTAGACTACCATCTCATGGTGAAAGTAAAGGCTGAGCTTGATCAGTATTGTGATGGGTTGAAAACTTTCAATTTTCTGGGTATGATGCAATCTAATCCCACGATTTGGAGGCCATTTTTCATTCATTTTGCAAGGCAATTATCACCAGGTTTGTACCATGGTAGCTAATACAAATAATATTATTTATTTTTCTGCACATTAGAGTTCATTAAAGAACTTTTTACTGTTAAGTATTCAGTAAAGGGATGTATATTTTGACAAGAGGAGGAAAGAGCGTGTATCTTCTTCGTTGACTTTTTGGATGAATGCTTTGGTGTGTGTGTGTGATATATATGGCTACACTGTATTATTATTTCAGATGATGATATTGGATGCAAGATTGAAGATGTATTGATTTTTTTCTCTGGATCTGATCAAGTTCCATCAGGAGGATTTGATTCAAACCCTACCCTTACATTTTTGCATCACAACAATGCAAAATTTCCAACAGCATCAACCTGTGATATCCAGCTTCGTATACCAGCTTGTTATAAAGATTATAATAGCTTCAGAGATGCAATGATACTGGGCATAAAAGGGAACGATGGATTTGGTGGTGTATGAACTGAGAACCAGACTTAACAAATGCAGTCATTATACATTTATCAGCTGACTGCTTGGCTCATTTTTTTTTTTTTGATTTAATAATGTTTTTCAGCTATATAGCTATGTAATAATTCCTAACTCTGAATTTTGTTCTCTGAAGTTTGAAAAAGGGCTTACTAAATCATTGTATTAATGTAGCAGGGGAGTAGTATAGGCATCACTGCCTTCATAAAAAAATTTTGAGCCTGGTTTGAGTGGAGCCACACCCATTCTGGACTAACCCTACATAGAGAGAACTCTGATGATAATTCTTATTCATTTTATAACAGTGTCTGGCTGACATATGACTTCGCTATTGAATACTGGCTCAGCATTCCATGTTGAGAAAATGTGTCTGAAGCTAGTGGCGATAATAAACTTTTCAACTCATCTTTCTGGGTTTGATGTAGAATATCTGCTAACTGTTCAACTGTGACTATATCGTCTTCACTCTCAACAGGAACTGGCCCATCCCAATCAATGCCAAAAGTTGTTTTCCTAAAATTGTGTGGTAGTACAATACTTTTATAGTAACTTGACTATCACCAACTCACCTCTAGTCCAGTCACAGCCATGTCTCCATCTTGAGTATGAAAAATCCACAACTGTTGTGGTGTCCTGTTCCTTTCAGTCCTGATTTTATGCTGAGCCCAACCATGACGAAATGAATCCAAGTGATGTTGAATAAGAGGCGAGAAGACAAAATGAAGTGCATATAAGTCCACTGGAGAGTTGATATCCAGAAGCCCTGTATCTTCTAGTGAATAGAAGAAGTTATAGAAGAAAGAAGCACAACCAACAAAGAGATCTTTCCATAACCGTTCAATTCTTTGATTATGTGTACTTCTTCCAGTTATTGCACTCCCTCTGTCAGGTCCTCTATCTGGGTGTTGAATCATATAACTTGCTACTCCTCTATTCTCTCCACCTTTATCCATTCTAACTCTTGAAGGTAGACCATATTCTTCCACAGCATTAATAAAAGCTCCAAGAACAGTGTCAGATTCATTATTTGTTGAAACCTTGAGGAAAGTAATCAACCTGCTATATCCATCGATCCCACCGTGGATGACATATCGCCACCTTATAAGTTTATGGTAGCCATCTACATGCCATAAAGCATTTGAGGACGGTACGCTGTACTTTCGACGATGCAGAATACTTCGACATCGAGATCTCACACCTGATGGATCGACTCTTCGTAATGATTCCCTAATCCTGTCTTGTTGAATCACAATCCCAAGGTGCTTCAGTCTGCCACTTACTGTTTTTTCACCTATATTAGGGAAAAGTGAAGTAATCTCCTGCACTTTAGCATCAAGCTCATCATCATGTAATTTCTCAGAGAAAGACCACACTGCTTTACTTTTCTTTCAACTGTTCTCTTAGAACAATTAAACATATCTCCAATTTCTTTGGCACCAAACCCTTGCTCAACAAGGTATTGCAGCTGTTCTTCATTAGTAATTATAGATGGCCTTCCTCTTCCCCTAATCATTCTTCCATCTTTTTCGGCAATTAAAGTAGAAACCACTTCCCTCACAGTATGGAATAAATCCGAGTCTAGTAGGCCACAACACTGTAAAAGGTTTTCAAAAAGTTCAATCAAATCATCAAGTGTTTCTTCATCACAGTTAGGATGATATATTGTCTGTAAATGTTCTATGGAACGTTGTGTAATTTCGCGCTCTCCGGCTTGAAGGCCAGGGGGGAGGGGGAATAGCTAGCGCGCGATCGCGCGCCGCGCCATAGCTGCGCGCGCACGTGCACCGATATATCGAATCGAGTGCTCGTAATCGATTTTTGAAATCGACTGCTCGCAAGGATTTTTTAAATCGAGTGCCCGTAATCGAATAATTATTTTGTTCAGAATCGATTTTTCATAATAAATTGAGTGCCCGTAATCGAATAATTTTGTTCAGAATCGATTTTTGAAATCGAGTGCCCGTAATCGAATAATTTTGTTCAGAATCGATTTTTCATAATCGATTTTTTAAATAGAGTGCCCGTAATCGAATAATTTTGTTCAGAATCGATTTTTCATAATCGATTTTTGAAATCGAGTGCCCGTAATCGAATAATTTTGTTCAGAATCGATTTTTCATAATCGATTTTTGAAATCGAGTGCCCGTAATCGAATAATTTTGTTCAGAATCGAATAATATTATTGAATGAATATTTTTGTCGCTTTTCGCGTTCCATAGTGCTGAGCGTGCATAATAAAATTAATGCTACAGCTGAAGTAGTTCTTGCGGGGCAGACTCAATTCTTTCCTTGGCCCGTGAGACTACCTTGTAGCTCTATCTGTCGGGATAAGTCATTGTTAAAGCACTATGTCGGGCGGGACCGGGACAAGAGGTATAATATCGTGAGTGTCCCGGCCAAATCGGGACGGTTGGCAACTATGGCATATGGGTAAGGGGTTAGCTACTCGACTCACTTATTGCTGAAGGGGGAGTGAAGAGTAGGGATTTAAGTTGGGATATATATGCATGGTTATTGAAATTAGGAGGGTAGCTAGGAGTGATAGGAATGCAGCTAAATTTTATGGCTATCCCTACTTCACTTTTTATTTAGAAGAAATTTTTTTGTGTAGCAACAGCATTCATCATGTGACTTACCTGTACTGGTCATGTGATGAAGTATACACAACAGGTCAGATCATCAAGTGCAGCACAGGGGCCAATGCAGCACACCTGCAAAGAAAGAACCTCTTAATCAGAAATTTCTGCGATATGTTTAACCAACCAATAACTGTACGTACGTCGTGTTACTGAGCATGCACAGCTCTTTGGCTTAGCTCTGTAGAAGAGTACAGTGGAACCTCTGAATAATGGTCACCCCAGGCGTTGTAGAGAGGTTGTCCTCTTTTGGAGGTTATTTTGTGGAATGTACATAGAAAGGTACTGTCTTTATTGAGAGATTTGTCCTCTTTCAGAGTGTCCTTTATCAAGAATGCAGATCGAATTTAGTACCTGATAGCATAATCAGATCTCCTTTA
Source organism: Crambe crambe (assembly GCA_963924555.1). Lineage (NCBI taxonomy): Eukaryota > Metazoa > Porifera > Demospongiae > Poecilosclerida > Crambeidae > Crambe > Crambe crambe. Next base: position 5,223,979 of record OZ004584.1, on the reverse strand, counting down.
TGAGATAGCTACGTATGTCTCAAAAACAGAATGGTACAAGTAAGCTAGCTATAATTATTATGTGTATGACTAAGGAAATTTTCCAATGTCATAAAACTAAAGGACCACAAAATGATTTCCTGATGATTCAGTGCTTATAAATGTATGAGTTATTTTTGAAGCATAATAATTATTTTCGTGGTTTTGTGGTTGAAAAACAACGAATTTTTTTTACCCATGAATAATTATTGTGTAAATCAATCATACCAGCTGTGCCCGGAGCCCTATAGTGTGAATAAAAAATAGTCTAGCTACCAGGGCTGGATCCAGGATTTTTAGATAGGTGGGGTTGCAGGACTAACAGCTCAAACACTGGACCATGAGGGAAGGAGCATAGCTATTTGGAGGACCCATGTGGGCCGTTCATTGGTACTTTCATTGGTACTCGAACTCAAAGTGACACATGTAAGGTCACACCTCAAATCATAGCACTGAGTTGTATCTAATGTGTGACCTTGAACCAAAGATATCTTTGAAGTGACACGTGCAAGCTAGGTCACAGGTTGGTATGCACTGAATTATCCAATGTGTAAATACAATCCAATGTACTATCGTTGAAGTGACACGTGCATGGTCACAGGTGTGATCGTAAAAGGAAATCACAGTTAGTATGCACCAAGTTATCCAATGTGTGACCTTGAAAGTGAAAGCCAAAATGGATGTGTCATGTATACATAGATTATTTCTTTCTTTGACCGTAGCCATAGTAAACGCATTAGTTCCTAGTTTAGTTAACCTACACATGTAACATGTTCTCTCTTCTAATTACACTACTTTAGAGAAGAAACAAAAGTTGTCAAAGAAAAATAGACATGGTAACTAGGCATGGTCAAATTGCATTTTATTTTATAATAGCTTGGGAACAAAAAGGGGGGGGGCCTCAATCCCACCCCTGGATCCAACCCTGTCTACGTATGTATACATGACACCTGTGACCCATACTCAAAGAGTCTCTTGGAAAATAGAAAATTGTCTACAACACATCTGTATTGCTCTCTTTGGTTTATACTGTCAAGGTCAACGCATTAGATAACCCGGTGCATACTAACTGTTATTTCAACAGTCACACCTGTGACCATACACGTGTCACTTCAAAGATGTCTCTTGGAAAATAGAAAATAATTATCTATTGTCTATGTAGCTATCAGATAATAATGACACATTCATATTATTGCACTGTTATATTTTCAAGGTCACACATTAGATAACTCAGTACATACTAACTGTTATTTCCTTTAACTAGCACACCTGTGACCACAGGGAGTGTAAGTAGTCTACACAATATGTATACATGACACATCCATATTTCACCGTACTCCAGCTTATATATACATAAAAAGGTTACACATTAGATAACTCGCATAATAACTGTTAATTGGCCATGCATGTGTCACTTCAAGATCTCTCTCAGAAAATCATCTAGCTATGTATACACGACACATCTGTTATTGGCTTATACTTTCAAGGTCACCCATTAGATAACTTATATCGTCCTATGTTGCTAGGGATTTCGACTTTCCATGTTAAAACTCTAGCAAAAGCTTTGCTAGTATTCCTTTGGAAGGGTCCCATTATCTTATCAAGTTATTGTGAAATACTGTTAACTATCTATGTGTTGACAATCGTTATTACTCTGTATTGTGTGGTTAATTCTGTACTGTGTGGTTAAATAATTCTGTGTGGTTAAATCATCTGTTTGTGGTTTTTCTTAAACGTATTTATCTGTGCATTTGCTCCCAGTCAATAGAGTCTCTCATTTCATATTAGTCTCTGTCTTTTGACTCATGTTAGTCTCTTGACTTTGTCTCAGTTAAATAAACTATTACAGTTATTACTCGCTACGTTACAGTTATATAATCATTATGATTTTCTTTTAATGCACATTAATTTGTGTTCCTTTATTCTGTCTTTCATTTTGATCTGCCCAATATTATGTTTCTTTGCAATTTTCACAGAATTTTAACTATCTGTACTTTGCCATTGAGTTATCTAGCCAGCTTGAGATGAAGCTACTTCCTCTATAGAAAGTGGACTATCTGATAGTCCTATTATACAAGCACAATTGCTCCCCAAAGAAACTTTAGAACTGACCTTATAGGGTGCTATATACATTGGACCTACTCAGGTTCTTCCTTCTCCCCATTGCACTATGCTTTAGCTTGTACTTTCAACTTGAAGGTCACATAATTATTAGATAACTCGGTTTATAATAGCTAGCTACTTTCTGAACTGGTCATGATTGTGTGTTGACTCTCTCATTCATTTCTTCTGCAATGGAATGATATTGTGTGGACAACCCCATTATGCCTGCCTGAATACAAGACCTCTTTGGAATGAGAGATGGTGCATGGTTCTGATGTGATGATTCAAACGTTTTCAAAATTACTGTTACCTTCTTTATGATACTGTATACAAATTAATGATAACTGCAATCACACCTGTGATCATGCATGTGTCATTTCAATGATGCCTCTCTGAAAATAGAAAAAGTCTATGTATACATGACACATAATATGTATTATTCAGCTCAGTATTAGAGGATACTGAATGTCCAACCATAATGACTAATATCGAGTGTACTCTGCCTGTGTCATTTCAAAGATGTTTCTCAGAAAAATTTAGTCTATGTATACACGGCAATTTAGTCTATGTATACACGGCATATCTGTAGCCCTAGTCCTTTAATCACACCCGTGACCATGCATGTGTTATTTCAAAAATGTCTTTTGGAAAATAGAAAATAGTCTATGTAGACACGATATTGCTTTGAGAAGTCCTGTGTGACTAGGAATTTTCTTTGATAGTGATAGTTAGCTGACTATATCAGACTTTTGGTAATGCATTGCACTGCATGTAGCTACTTCGGCTTATTCTTTCAAGGTCACACATTAGATAACTCGGTGCATACTAACTGTTATTTCGTTTAACAATCACACCTGTGACCATGCACTTGTCACTTCAAAGATTTCTCTCAGAAAGTCTTGCACTGTATCGGCTTATAATTTTCAAGGACACACAATTAGATAACTCAGTGCATATTAACTACAATCATTAATAGCTAAATCAACGCAGCAGCAGTGAAGTAGGAATAGTTGGCTTATGTTGGGTGATATGGGTGTGGTTATTGAAATTACGAGAAAAACAAACCAATTCATATCATATGCACCTTTCATTAACGATAGTAATACCATAATAATCTAGCTGGTGCTATTATTTTGATGATTGACTAGCTATCACTTAGTGTGTCACAAGAACAGCTAGTTAGCTATGTGCCTTCTTCAGATAATAGAACACTCCGGATGTGCTCTATTATCTATGCCTACACAGAGTTGTTTCTGTCGTATGGTGGGTTATTTTTTCATAGGATAAATAATTCGTGTTTATATAATTTGTGGTTACATTTTGTGGATGGTTGGTTGGCGCAGTGCATGCAGCTCTAGCCATGTGCTATATGATGGTCAGGAGTGGCAGGTGCCTGTGCTAGAAGTAGAAGTTGTGACTATAACAAGGTAGAAACCCTAGCATATGATCTATGCCTTCTGCCTGATGGATGTGGACAATCTTCCACAGCAACTTTCAGATTTACTGAAAGTATAATGCTACTATCCTTGAAAGGGTGCCTTGTGAATCGGGAAGATAAGTCTTATAAAGGAATAAAGGCTACATGGGGTGTGTGATTGATTTCTTGCATGCGTGGTAATTTTATGGGTTAAATTTTCGTTGATTTAGGCTACATCAACAGAAACTGGGGGGGGGGGGGGGGGGGGGGGGGGGGGGAAACAGAAACAAAAAAAACGACAAAAATAACTATGAAATAGCTAGCTAGTTCCAGTAACTAGTATAAAACAGCTTCAACTGCGGCAATAAACAGTTGTCATATTGATATTTCTACACAGTCAATTATCATTCTCTGCAAGAGCTCAACTATCTGTCCTTAATCATGGAAGGAGAAAATGAATATAAGATAACTTGTGACAATCGAATTCCTTCAAAAGACAAGCCTCAAGATCCATCTGTATCTGAAAATCAAATTCCTTCAAAAGACAAGCCTCTAGATCCATCTGCATCTGAAAATCAAATTCCTTCAAAAGATGAGCCTCAAGATCCATCTGCATCTGAAAATCAAGTTCCTTCAACAGAAGAGCCTCAAAATCTGTCTGCATATAAAAATCTTCATCAAATTATGTCACAGTATAGAATGTCTGCTTGGAGTTGGATGTGTTTTATTTTACTGGTTGGATTCATCTTAGTAGGTAGTGCTGCATTTATTAGCTTGGGTCTTACCTCATGGAATATCAATTCCAACTTAAGGACACAAACTATGGGGCTTCAGGCTTCTAATGTAGCTGAACTTGAAAGAAGATTAGCACAGCTCCAGGTTTCTGTGAACAATAATACATTGGAATGCGACAGAAAGATATTGGAGTTTCGAAATGACAGTACATCTGAACTTGAAAGAAGATTAGCACAGCTTCAGGTTTCTGTGAACAATGATACATCAGAATGTGAAAGGAGAATAATGGAGCTTCAGAATAATACTACATCTGAACTCGAAAGAAGACTAACACAACTTCAGACATTTGAAAATAATCGCAATGGTATTCAGAATAGGAATATTTCGTTATTGGTTAGGTCATTGACTGGTTTAGCTTCTTCATGTTCTGCTTTCTTTGCAATGTATCCCTCCTACCCATCAGGTCACTACTGGATCAGGTCCTCCAATGGCTCTGCTGTTCGTGTGTACTGTGACATGACCAGGTCATGTGGTAACATCACTGGAGGGTGGATGAGAGTGGCTAGTCTGAGCTGGAGCAATGAATCTCTTCCATGTCCTGATGAATTCAGAGAACGCAGTGACTCTGACATCCGCACTTGTGGAATCAACTCCACATCAACTGGTTTATGTTCTTCTTTGATCTTCAAAACACACAGCACTGTGTATAGTAGAGTCTGTGGCAAGATAAATGGTTATCAAGTTGGTACTACTGATGCATTTGATACACGACTTCGTGGCAATATAATAATTGACTCTAATTACGTGGATGGTATTAGTCTTACGCATGGAAGCAATCCTAGGAGACACATCTGGAGTTTTGCTGCTACTCATGATGATCAGTATCACATTAGAATAAGTGGATCAAGTTTGCTTACTCTCTGTCAGTGTGTGAAACCAGACAGCAGTATCATAGCTCCTCCTTCTTTTGTAGGAATGGACTACTTCTGTGATACAGGAAGTCGAAGTAATGCAAATGATGGAGTTTTTCACCCTGATCCCCTGTGGGATGGGGCTGGGTGTGCTTCTACTAGCACGTGCTGTTCCTTCAATAACCCCCCGTGGTTCCACAAGCAACTTCTATCAGCCACCACTGATGACATAGAGATGAGGGTGTGTCGTGATCAGGACGGAGAAGACATCGCCATATCGAATGTTGAAATTTATGTACAGTAGTGTGCTGAGACATCTTCACTATAAAGTAGTTATCATGACACGAGTGCTATCATATACTTTCACATATGCAAACTATCATAGAATCTGTAGTATTGTATGGTTACAGGCAGATGAGTGTGAATTAATGCATGCTGTGGGTTGGTCTCGTGTGCCAACCTTTTACCAACCACAAGGGAAGGGTCTGGTGACTTGCCTATAGCTATACACGACTCTTTCTAGTGGAATGCAATTAATAAGGTTGTTATAATTATTTTGTCATAGTCCATGACTGCTGTGAGCTCCACCATGAATGGATCACTGCACATAGAACAAACAAAAGCTACGTAGATCACTTGACTTTGGACCAATACATTTTCCTCAATACGATAATTATAACTCAGCCAAGTTCCAATCATAACATGCAGTTTTTCATCAACTGTGTTATAAGCAATGCACACTAAGTATTATCCCCCAGGAATCCAGGGAAACAGGACGAGTCGTGTAGCTATAGGTGAGTTACCAGACCCTTTCCTTCCCTTGCAGTTGGTAAAGGGTCGACTCGCTGTGGGTGTGGTGTGAATACAAAAAACAAAACAAAACCAAACAAAAAAACTTTCCATTCTGTATGTAGCTTCTACTTGGTTGCCATAATGTTACCATAAACTTACTGATAACTAGAGATGAAGTGGATGGTCAAGTCAATTGGAATTGACCTTGTGACAGATGGGATCATGTGACTATCATATGACTCCACATTCACATACACCTACTAGCTTGGATCATTTGACTATCCACCAATTTCGAATTCATGATTACACACACTCCACTGATTGATATAAGATCATGTGACTTGATGATAGTGACCAAAATCATTTTTGGTTCACTGGAAGGGCCCGGGGCATTGGATTCATATCTTTTTGGTTGTTGTTGTTCATTTTATTAATGATGCACCTAGTACAGGCTGCTACATGGAGGAAGGAGACCAAGTCTTCTACATCAATAACAGATCCATCACCAAGAAAACACAAACTGAATGTCTAGCCCAGAGGTAAAGGGTGCTCTTTTTGTCTGGTAAAGGCAGTGACTTTTACATTGTGTAACATTATAGCTAATCATAACATGAGTGTTATCATATACTTTTATATGTGCAAACTGTCGTAGAACTTGGTGGCATCTTTCTTTTCGAAACTGTAGTATTTTGCTGAGTGAGTGTGAATGCTGTGGGTGTGGTGTAAATACAAAACAATAACAACAAAAACATAATAGCAAACAACACAAAAATTTCCCATTCTGTACGTAGACTACTATAGTTCAACACTTTGATGGTTGCCATAATGTAACATTATTGTGCTTAAGTAATGGAATAATCCACTGCAGCCATATCATAACCAGAGCCAATTTCTATAAATTGGATGGGATCATCACTGTATCATATGACTCCACATGGCACATCCACATGCCCCACTAGCATGGATCATTTGACACATTCAGATCACACATACTCCACTGACATTAGATCATGGCTAGTATCTATAGAAATTGAAGAGATCCTGCTCCAACTCATGTTCTTTGACCTTTACATCTTTGTATCTATACAAGTTCTACGACAGTTTGCACATATTAATGCCTACTTATAGTTGGATTTTCTGGGATAATATCATACTGCTTCTAGTGTTTACTTACTCATAGCCAATAACTAACTGATGTTCATTTAATGTCATTAGTAAAAAATTTTCTCCCCCCCCCCCAAATATATTTTTTGTCACGGCCTTGCTATGGAAGCTGAGAAGTGTAATTACACATTATCTGCAAGCAAAGTAGTTGCAGCACACCGCTCCGTAAGTCCCCGCACAAGTCTCAGCAAGTCTCCGCAATGGTTGTAGGGGTTAAAGGTCAAAATTAACTTTCTCTGTCAACTGGCATGATTTACGCAGGAAGTTTAGGGATCAAAGCCAGTGCTCACACTGAGCACACGATGATTCCATCCATAGTATTGTACAAGTTCCTTCTATGACATCACAAGTAAGCCCTGCCCTAAACAGGATGTAGCTACATGAAATGGTCAACTTTGAGACTTGCTTCTCATATTTCTTCCCAGTAATGTAAGATAACCCAAAATGTAATAAACTGAGAAATATTTTTTGAGTCCCCTTTAATAACAATTTGGTGGTGTTGCTGCTGGTTTGGGTCTCAAAGGTACCAATTCTCAAGAGCGGAGTCAAAATACTACAGACTATTTAGCTACTATTTCTATATACTGGCCTTATCAGGGAAGACGTGAATATGTTCCTCTGCATGCTGGTTCTTTCAGTGTAAGTTGGGTGGCTCATACTTAGAACGTATGATCATTAACTGGTTATATTAGCTAGTTTATCATGTCATGTCCCAGCTACACTACTAGCTACGTTGCAAGAGACTAGCTACAGATAATAGTTTAGACTACAGATAGTATCTACAATCCCTACATATACGTCGGGTAGCTTCAGATTATAGTGTAGTAATGTAGGGATTGTTGGCTGGATAGCTATACAGAACAAACCCATTTCCATCCTTCTTGTTTCCTTACTTTTTTGAGCAGTGGTCATCCCTACATCTTTTTTCATTTCATGAAATGCTTTTTCCCTTATAATAGTAGAGAAGTAGAAGAATCCAGCGATTTACCTGCTTGCCGTATTTCTGAAACGGTAAGCTCCCTGATCCTGAAACTTGGTCTGCACATTGTAGTAGGCTCTAGTAGGCTGGATAATCATTCATAGTAGCTTTTGTTAGGTCTAAGTGGGGAAACTAGAATTTCACTTTTGTATCAGTCTATAGGCGGTGCGCGCGGCCATCTGAGTCATCCCTACATAGAGAGTGCTACCGTGCTCTCTGATACATGTAGATGATGTAGCTAGTACGCAATTTAGGCAGTTATTGCTAGCATAGCTGAGCCTGCATAGCTTGACCAGCTGGCATGCTCTATGGTAGCAATGGCTTCTGAAGATATTATTCAAGTTCAAGAGGAAGTAGAGGAAGAACCTGTTATTGCCTTCTGGAATGCCCACGAGAATCTGATTTAGCACATAAAAGAAAGGTACAAACCAATCCACGTGAAGGAGTCAAGAGAAGCAAATTTGCTGCTTCTTTTGAACCACAGAATGTTTCTCTCTTATCTAAAATTAAAGAATTTCCTGATCAGCATCTTTCCATCAATATAAGGGTATTAAACTCTTTTGCGATGCATGCAGAGAATTCCTGTCCCTAAAACGTATTCTTTCCAACAATTTTATGGATAAACAAGCATCCTCACTGCAGAAACATAATATTATGTCTTGCTACATGATTTTAACACTATAGAATTTGACTTTTCTTGCTGGAATAATCAGAGGTTTGGGGGGAATAATTAGCTACCAACTTTTTGAGAATAGAATAGAAGCTCATGCAATTAAATTCGGTCACATGACTGTACAGTACATGTGCATATGCCATGAATATTAGCTACTACAGCACCTGCTGAACTTCCTGTGGAGTACGTGTCCTCGAGGGGAGTTGAGGTACCACCCCTGATCAATCCTTATGAGATATTCTCCAGGACTGTTTGGCATTGACATACTGATCCTTCTTATGTTCACCCTACAAGGGGGAGATATCTTTGTGAATTTTGTGGTTTAGATACTCAAAAAAGGGAAATTTTTTGTGGTTCACATTTTGAAGATTATGAAAATGTTGGAGTTGAGGGCTCCCCCTATCCCCCTTTGTTCCCATGCTAGGCCTGTAGCTAAAATGGTGCGCTGTACTTAGCTAATGGCATTTGACCATGCCTACATTCTTAGCTGTGCATGTTGTTTCAACTTTTGTTTCTACGTATAACAGGAGGAAATAGTACTGAATATCATGATTAATTATATCAGTTTCCTCTTTCAGTTTCCTCTTTCAGTATGATTATTACTGCTATGTAAGCTAGTAGCTACCCTAACAAGAAAATGATAATAATAGCTAAGTCCACAGAAAAGCTCAATAGCTAGCTCCATAAAGACACAACTTCAGCTCACAGCAATAAACACTTGTTATAATTGACAGTCAAAAACTGTCTGCAATAGTTCAGTAATCTGTCCTTAGTCATGGAAGAAGAAAATGAAATGATAACTCTCGAGTTGAATCAGTGCTATGAAGTTCCTTCAAAAGACAAGCTTCAAAATTCGTCTCCACTTGAAAATCAAGTTACTTCAATGGGTGAGCCTCAAAGTTCGTCTTCACATGAAAATCTTAAGTATAAAATGCCTGCTTGTAGTTGGATGTGTGGAATTTTACTGGTTGGATTCATCTTAGTAGGAAGTGCTGCATTTATTAGCTTGGGTCTTACCTTATGGAATATCAATTCCAACTTAAAAACACAAGAGTTTCAGAATTCTGCAAATGATAGAATATCTGAACTCGAAAGAAGACTTTTACTGGCTTCTTCATATTCTGCTATCTTTGCAATGCATCCCTCCTCCCCATCAGGTCACTACTGGATCAGGTCCTCCAATGGCTCTGCTGTGTTTGTATACTGTGATATGACCAGGTCATGTGGTAACATCACTGGAGGGTGGATGAGAGTGGCTAGTCTGGACTGGAGCAATGAATCTATTTCATGTCCTGATGGATTCAAAGAACACAATGATTCCGACATCCACAATTGTGGGATCAACTCCACAAATGGTTCGGAGACACATCTGGACGTTTGTTGTTGCTCACAATGATAATCTTAATTTTACAGATACGTATGTGATCTGTCAGTGTGTGAGACCATGTAGTAAGAGTATCATAGCCCCTCCTTCTTTTATAGGAATGGATTACTTCTGTGATACAGGAAGTCGAAATGGTACATTTTTTCCAGATGATCCCCTGTGGGATGGGGCTGGGTGTGCTACTAATAGCACATGTTGTTCCTTCAATAACCCCCCATGGTTCCACAAGCAACTCCCATCAGCCACCACTGATAATATAGAGATGAGGGTGTGCAATGATGAGGGCAGAGGCAATGAAGACATTGCCATATCGAATGTTGAAATTTATGTACAGTAGTGTGCTGAGACATCTTCAGTGGTTTAGTGACTTTTGTGTAGCTAATACTATAATCATGACACGAGTAGCTACTATCATTATAGCAAGCTACTTTCATAATGATAATTATGTAGAACTTTCAATCTGCAGTATATTGTATATTGTATGTATGTATGTATGCGCAGTGAGTGGTGGTTTGCACTCTGGGCTTGTAAGCGGGAGACCATGAGTTTGAATTTTCCAGGTACAAATCAAACTGGCTATCTCTCCAATATCGGTTGTGGTCCAGGTGGGACTTCGGGTGTCCACACCACTTGCTGAGAAGAGATAGTCAGTCCTAGGCCTGCGAGTTCCTAGCCCGGGCTCCAGGAGGTTGCCAGCACTGGTTCAGAGTGCCAGGTGCACGTGACCGCTCAGCGGCAGCTAGATGATGCATTTGCTATGTATGTATGTATGTGGGGGTCAGTACTTGTAGCTAAGTAGAATAGATCAGCCTCCCTGTGGTGACCCCTGGGCAGTTAGCTATATATTTGTGACAGCTGGCTGAAGCTGATAAAAAGCACACTTGTTTTGAGCAATTCTCATCAAGAGTGCTCTCCTGCAGAGGCTTTGCACACCTCTCAGGGTAGGAGATCTTTTGGTGCAGTAGAGCAGGTCAAGTGTAGAATTTCAATGTGTGGGTTCTAGCTTCATGGAATGTGAGAACATTGTTAATTTTGGAAGGGTCAATTGAGACTGCTAGGCAGAGTGATGGTGTACATGTTGTGGATGAATGTAAGATAGATCAGGTCGTAGATGAACTAGGTAGGTATGGTATAGATGTGGCAGCTTTGTAAGAGACTAAATGGTTGAGACAGGGATGCTGCATGGCTCCAGTGTTGTTTAGCTACTTGTCTATAGTGGTGGACCATTGGAGAGATAGGTTAGAAGGGGTAGATGGGGTAGGAATCAGGGTGATAAGGATCCCATTGATGTTGAAGGAGGTGAGATTTGTTCAGTGGATGAGCTACCTAATCCTTGGATCATTGATTTCTGCTTCTGGGAGAATTGATGTAGATGTGGATAGAAAGGTGGCACAAGCTTCAAATACCTTTGGGGTTCTAAGGAAGGGACTGGAACTAGCCCCTGTGTATCAAGAGCTTAAGATACGTATATCAGGCTTGTGTATTGTCAGTGTTATTGTACGTATGGGGCAGAGTGCTGAGACAGTGAAGTCCAGAGCAGGGTGGAAGACGATGTGCAGAGCTGGAGTGCAGAGAGGTTTCTAGGACATTGGCAGAGTACAATGGGGCAGAGTGTTAACTTTTGTAATTTTAAGCTTTCGTCCATGTTATGAGACAATAATACAGTAGTCAAGGGCCAACCGATTTGACAACATAAACAGTAGCTAATAGAGTATCTGAATTACTGACCTAGCACAAATAAATGACCGTAAACTACTACCTGAACAGCTATACTATAATGATTACATGAATTGCTAAATGATATCTTTGTAATTCAGCTGATATTTTCCACTCTGTTACTGTCACCCCTATAAATATTGGTCCTGTAAATTAGTAGCTATCGATCACCACAGGAAATGCAGCTAGGGTGAATTAAGTTATCAGGTCTCATAATTATTGTCTTATATCAGATAGCTAGCTACCACTATGTAGCAAAAAAACAACAACAACAAAAAACAAAAAAGCAACAACAACATACTTCAGAGAAAACTTCATGACCTCTCGACCTCTTCTTTAACCACTGGTAGTGGTCATATCGGTCCTGCATGAATAAAAAATATATATAATAGTTAGACAACGAGACCGAGGGATCTACTGTCTGTATAAACCCAAAGGCCCTGGGCTGTAGCGTCCCGAGCGTAGCGAGGGCGCTACTAGGGGCCTGAGGGTTTATACAGACGGTAGATCCCGTTGGTCGAGGTGTCTAACTAATTTAGAACATGGCAATAACCTTGACAACCTAGCGCTATAGCTAGCTAGCTAGTTTCAAATACTCGGCGACTCACCATGCTTAGACTATTTGACGTGAACAACCGAGACATAACAGACGAGCTAGACTACAATAGCAACCCAAGCTGCCTCGAAGAACCTTGGTGTTCTGTGTGGGGCATTTGCAAGGCCCAAGAACCTGTTGAACAAGCTATGGAACCAGAAACTAGGCATGGTCTGCAGTCACATCAAGTATTAGCTAACATGAACAAACAAAACTCTGACAAACGTACTCTTAACATCTTGATATGCTATTGATGATGCTATTATATTGTACATTTTTAATCTTTGTCACCCAGCAATGCTATTATGCCTCAGGCACGGGGTGAATATATGTAGACTTACCTATGCCCTGAGAGGAGGTAAGTCTATATGTAGACACCTCCCAGTAAATAAGTGAACTAGTCTACCTCTAACTGACCAATCAGATTGCAGGAATCAATCAAGCCATGTTCTAATATATTCTAGCTACAGCAGACTGGCACTCCTAGCTAAGTTCCAGATACATTGAATCTAACCATGTTCACTTGACACACACATGCACAGCTAGGTTATTACATAGCTTACTGCGAAACTCCTTCATACTCCAATCTTATTTAGAGTGCTTACGTACCATGCAAATGATAATACATTTGATAGTGATGAGCAGCAGAATGCCCAGCAGTAAAAGGCCTCCTAACACTACAAGAACAATGGCCCATACTGGAATGGGAAGACCTGGACAACCTATGGATGAAGAGACAGAGACATTTGTGTAGGGCCAGGGATGGATAGCTATAAGCTGCAGGGGGAAAGGATGACAGAGGGTAGCTATGTTGAACAGCTAATTGTACTCCATCACATCATCTGATCATCAACACTCTTCACTGTGATGAGCACTTACCACATACACACACAAGGCCATCCTCTTGTGACCCTTTACCAACCCTGAGATTGTGATGCCAAGGTATGGATCAGACTGACAACTTGATTTGGCTTGCCCCTTTATTTCCTGATCCCACATATTAACAGGTATGTGCCAGTGCGTCTCCCCACCACCAGCCCATATCTCTAATCCACCCTTCTCACCTTGTCTTTCAGCATGAATGATTTCAGGAGTTCTTATTCTGTAATAAATATGCAAGCAGTTGGAAGAATCACGAAAATCACATCGAACAGCTGGAATTCCTGTATAAGTAAGAACCAGTACTATTATTATTATTATTATTATTATTATTATTATTATTATTATTATTATTATTATATCTTTCAAACCATGTAGCTACCATTAATAAGGTATTGGTCTCCAGGTTGCACTGCATCAATAAGTATCACAGAGCAATTGAAGGACTGACAATCAGTTTCAGAGGATGCAACACCTTTTGCACATGCAACACACTCATCACCAGGGCCACATGCAGCCATTGTCTGTAGATCCTGCAGTATCACAATCATGCAGTTACCAGCTAGTACTAGAAAAGCAATAAGCTTTCCAACTGGTTAAATTGCTTTTGTATTCAGGAAGAGAATCCATGCACACATCCAATAATGCTTTAATTATACCAGTGAAGTTATATTGCAGTAATCTCCTTCAAATCCATCAAAACACCTGCAGTGTTCACACAAACACTCGCCTTGACCACTGCATATCAACTGCAATTGAAAATAGCCACTGCAATAATAAAAGCTATCATTAGCTATTATATACCCATAATTATTTCAATAATTATTTCAAAATAAAGAATCCACCACAATAATTAATTATTACAAGTCTTCGACCTTCCATCTATGAATCTTGCATCCTGTAGTAACTCTTGCATGCACGATAGCAAAGGTATTATAGACAACTCCACAACTGACATAATGACAAAAGCAATGACTTAAGTAGCCTGGAGTAAAATACCGGTAGCTAGTGACATTATGATTATATAATTACAATAATAATGATTACATAAACAATACTAATAATAGTTATAGTGTTAGTCTACCACACATCCAAATAACAGAAAAATGAGTAAAATCAGCACTGGAATTTTTATTACTGAAGAAGTATTGCAGTCACACTTACCATGTCGTAGGAGTTGAGACAAACTTCTTCCAGTGGAGGACACTGACATCTATCACCTCTGTAGGGTGCTGAATCCTCTGAAGAATTGTAGCAGGCACAGTTCCCACCACAGCCACACTCTCCTCTACCTGCAAAGTGATACTAAAAATAACACAAAAGACTAAAATGTATGGCAGGTGAAGTGTCCATTTTTATCCCTAATGCTGCCTAATTCAGCTATAATGTACACATACCACTGCAAACTAGTCCATCAATGCCAGTGGGGCAGTTGAAGTTATCACACTCACAAGCTTCACCAAAATAAGTAGCATTCATAACCTGTATGGAATAGAGTGTGAATCAATATTGCTCTGCCCCTTTAAATCCAGAACTGAACTTATATTGATTAATATTATTGATAATAATTATATAGTTAATGTCTTTTCTTCTTCTTTCTTCTATGGCCATGGTCCTTTCTTGCATGCATACATGCCATATCACATGAATTCTTTCTTTCTTTCTTGTGTGTGTGTGTGTGTGTGTGTGTGTGTGTGTGTGTGTGTGTGTGTGTGTGTGTGTGTGTGTGTGTGTGTGTGTGTGTGTGTGTGTGTGTGTGTGTGTGTGTTGTGTGCGTGTGTGCGCTCACTTAATTCGCTTGCCCAATTAACAGCTTACGTCGGCTGGGACAATATTAGGACTGGGCTGATCACATAAACAAAGGCCACACTCGCACCTCCCTCGCCTAGGCCCCGAGCAGAACTCATTTGAGGATACACCAAATCTAGAGAAAAAAAAGATTAAGATTTTCAGGAAGAAGATAAGCTGACTCACAAACA
Organism: Crambe crambe; assembly: GCA_963924555.1. Lineage (NCBI taxonomy): Eukaryota > Metazoa > Porifera > Demospongiae > Poecilosclerida > Crambeidae > Crambe > Crambe crambe. The sequence continues at coordinate 5,208,634 of OZ004584.1, read as the reverse complement.
TGGAGCAAGCACTGCTTCTGGACGGTCACATTGACATCTGCTTCCAAATCTGAACAAAAAATCTCTAATTATTGATTATGCAACTTTATAAAGGGGTTGGTGACCACAAACAACCACGAAAGTATTAAAATTATTTTGTTGAACTTCTAGCATACCCAAAAACATTTTTCACCACCAAAATGCAGCTTTCCAAAGGTCTACCCTAAGTCCAACCTGGTATATTTAATGCCAAACACTAGGCATTGGCACATTATGCTGGCATTTTGGGGGAATACATAATTATTGGTAGGTTCTAGCATAGGAATAATGGTGGGAATAATGTAAAACTGCTCAAAAATTGCTAGGAAAATTTTGTTGATCCAGCCCTCTTCAACTGTTAAACATGTTTTGCTCTTTTTTTTTCTTTTTTCTTTTTGTTGATTGTTTTTGTCAAATACAGAAGTTTTAATAAAATGGAAACTAATTCTAATCTTTCTTAATTTTTTCTAGTTCAGTTGAGAATAATAGGTAGGAATAACCTTGGGGAATAATAGGTAACCTTGAAGGGAATAACTATTAGGTAACCTTGGGGGAATAATATGTAGGTAACCTTGGAGGGATCTGGAATAATGGGCTAAAAAGCACTGCTGGAAGAATAGTGGGTAAAATCTAAGCATGCCTAAAAAAATTACTGGCATGAAATCAGCTGTGTGGTTGAAACTACTCAAGGTTTTATGGGTAAACCTACATAATAATATGCACCATTTCAGCTCAGCTGCTTTATGGTAAAATTTTTCCCCATGTAAAAATGGCTGGGATTGGTGATCACGAAAGTAAAGAGTGCGAAATTATTTGGTTGAACTGTTACCTTTGTTCATGGCATTCACAAATTCCCCACAAAAGGTCTCCACGTCCCAAATAAACTGAGCTGTATATCTCCTGTTAATACTATCATTAGTAATAATTAAAATCAGATAATTAGAATATTACTTTGTTTGATTGACAGGAGCATTCACAAATTCCAGAAACTGTGAGAGGAATTATCCCAGATCCAGGGATACGAAGATTGCTGGAGCGCATAAATCAGTTCACACATGTAGATCACAATCCATCCACATCTAGCTATGTATTATCTCACTTACATTACTTGTTGCCGAGCAGAACATCTTCTGAGTATTACTGAAAAATTGAAGGAAGCTGTTTGGGTAATAAGAACATTATTGCAGGCACTGCCATTTCTCTGGTTTTCTCTGAAATTAAATTCAATAACTAATGATGAAAGTTATACAGTGGACCCCTCACTAATCCAAACCCCCTTTAATTAATCGGAACCTTCATAAATCCGAATAGCCACTTTAATATTTATGGCTATTTTGAGGTGCATTAAAATTAATGGATAGTAGAAATTAAGTGCTTTATTCAAACTGTATGCATTCGCTATAATCCGAATTTTTCACTAATTATAATCCAAAGGGCTCTGGTTCCAAGCTATTCGGATCAGCGAGGGTCTACTGTAATATGTACTAGAGCCTGAAGAGATAGTGATCATATAAAGAGGCCTGACTAACACCCACCCCTTTTTCCCCATAACATCAGGATCAACATAGCAAGCGGCAGGTTGGCCTGACCAATATTTCAAGACTGAAAAGTTCAATCATTTCATGGCCAAAGAAAGGATTCGAATCTACTATTTTATTACCTCAGCCAATTTATATAGAGACCATTACATGTACCATCTAATATATCATCACCTAGGGCAGCTGGGCTCGATGTTGAAGATGAAATCATCTGATTATGTTACTGGAAAGATTTCAATTCTTTGAGATGTAGTCTGCATAGAGTTTAAATTAATTATCACTGTAGTATAGTAACAGAGTTCTATAATAGCTCACATCAAAACTGTCTCGAATAACCCTTAAAAATAAATCAGGTGGCAAAAATCTTTGATCAATAAATGCTTGTCGTAAATCTAAACTTGTTCCAATGGACAGAAAGAGTGATCCAGGTATTTCTTGTGTGAGACTCTGAATAATGAAACAATGGAACATGACATGACACTTACAGCATTAGCTAAGACACATTGAAGATCCAAAGTCTTAAAGTTTAATACAGCTAGTTAATTCATTTCATCAATCCATTTACCACATATGCATCTTGAATATTAGTAAGAGAAGCAAAGATGGGGATGATATCATTTTCCTGTAGCTTGGCTCTCACTTGACCAATAGAAGGATAATCGAATACATTCCACATAGTATAATCCAAGTTCCCAGTCACAATCTGTATACTGACATGACAGTTGCCATCATGAGGTCTTGATATGCCTGCATACTATAATGGAAATCTTTTATAGTAGCGTAAATTGGGCATCGTTAATTTATTTTCAACAACAAAAATTAAAATTAATTACCATGATATGTAAAAGTTTACAAAAGTAAAATTAACATATCTAATGAAGAGAGAGAGCAGAGAGAGAGAGAGAGAGAGAGAGAGAGAGAGAGAGAGAGAGATGCATTATACAATGAGGTTCGAGTTCATGATGTTTGCTCATGCTCAGATTCTACAATTGATTTTGTGGCACTATAAGGTTTCTCTGACAACTGAACATTTGCTCATCAGTTGTAATATTATAATGCATTCCAGTAGTGCATGGGCTCAAGGAGTTAGCTATCAGTTATTGTACATTGCCTTAGTAAAATTGGCACAATATTGAACAAACTTTAGCATCTCCTGCAGTATGATAACGTTGATCAGTAAACACAAGGATCAGCTTTCTTGCAGTAATCCTCCATCCAATAACATCTGTACACACGATGGACTGCAGCAATCCTTCCAGCATGGCCTCTGGTGCATCATCATTGCTCACAGTGTCCAAACCCTCGAGTGCTTGCTATTATTATCAGCATACATGTACATAATGCTATTATCTACGCCATAATTATTTTCATGGGACAATGTGTAGTTTATGGGTCCTACTTTTTTGCAAATCCACAAATAATCATCTTATAATAAATTTTCTAGCCTGTAATAACTATAGTACAGTGAACCTGCCTACGGTGAACCTGCCTACAGTGACCACCTCTGGGCCACAAAAAGTGGTCTGTATAGGGAGGTGGTCTCTATATATAGGTCAAAATCAATTGAAATGGCACTTTTGGAACACGTCTTTATAGAAGGGTGATCTGTGGATACAGGTGGTCTTTAAGGGCAGGTTTCACTGTATAGCTGCTTTAGCTAGTTACTGCTATTTTATAGATCACTGACACTGAATTCTCCCACATTGTCTGTTAGAGAAGAAATATGTCGAAAACTGTAATCCGTTCTGGGTGATCTACCTCTTGCATTACTACAAATGAGTATGACATGGTACGTAAAAAATTGATTTAAAATGGCTCCACTTTCACTCACGGCAAAGTGAAGGGCTGTATTGGTTTTTCATTGAATGCCCCAAAGCCTATCCTGAAGTCTGCTGTTATGTTTCTCAGAGTACCAGCTGCTAACAGTGAGATGAATGTGGGCAGTATAGAGCATTCACATATTTTTCATGCCTCATCATGTTAATAAGGGGTGAACCAAAAAATGTAAATCAAAAGGGAGACGTTGATTCTTTACACTTTCCTAACTGCTAATTATGATGAAAATATCTCACCAAGAGCCAATGAAACACCACGTAGGTTATTGAGCAGTGATGTCATGGAGAAAGATAGATCCATAAGGATGTAGATATCTAGAGGGTAATTTTCTGTGGGAGTAACAGTCACTGTGAAACTTTGGGGCTCCCCTGAAACAAAAAGAAGAGATGATAACAAGAATTGATAAAGTACATATGTAGCTAGATTCAGTCATGATCATATTGAAGGACTCTAATCTAGTAACATTGTCCGGACATGATTAGCTATCATTCTTAATGTCATAGGAAATGGACTGGAAACTGTCCTATTAGCTACTTTGAGCCATGTAAAAATGCCTCCAGTAGGGGCATTTCTATATACGTATAGCTATGTACGTAGAGTTATTCAATCATAGTGCTTCATTCCTCCTTAAATATCATTACTCAGTTGATCAGATTTTGTATCTATGTACAAGTCATAGCTTATTCACTAAATTGAACGTACCGACTCTTAGTCTGAATTCAGCGGCTACTGGAGTAAACTGTTTCACTGACACAGACTGCATTGAAAAATAGACAATAGTGGTATACAAAATGGACTGTCTGTACCGGCCTCTCTGTGAGGTTAACCACTTCACCAAGCGGATTCTCAATGTGTGGAAGAGGACAGCTGGAATTAATCTGAGTCACATTCATGCAGCGTGATCCTTCAAATTCCTACAATGTTATAATAGTAGTCTCACACTTTGTCTATTGGTAATCAGTAATCTGAGCATTGTTGTTTAAAACCCACTGGCTTGTGCATTTCTCACAAAAAATATTGCTTGTGTGATTCGTTATTTCCATGCCTATAAATGAATTAAAGCATCTCTCTCTCTCTCTCTCTCTTCCTCTCTCTCTCTCTCTCTCTCTCTCTCTCTCTCTCTCTCTCTCTCTCTCTCTCTCTCTCTCTCTCTCTCTCTCTACGAGACTATAAGATACAATGATGTCCTGCTGCGCCAGTTGCTGAATAGCTATGGTTAATGTTTTACTTTCTGGTATAATGTTTGTGTTACACAGTGGTGACTCACAGTCTTTCATACCTATACACATGCATCTTCAAAGTTTCACTTGATTGTTTGTTCATTATTATTATGTGTTTAGTTAACTTCTTTTTTCAATCACAAATAATCATGATGCCTACAATGTTTCGGCTGAAATGCCTCAGCCATCATCAGGGCTTACATAAATATAAATAAAACAATTTCAAAATCAAAAAAAATCCACATACAGTTAGATGGAAAAGGCTACTAACTGTTATGGGAAAAGAAAGCCCATGCAAACAATGATTTTCTTAGTCTCAGTAAAACTCAACATTATAAGAGAGTTTATTAAACGAATTCCTCTATTAACGTCAACAGTGCAGCATTGTTTACTTTGAGTAGCCACACACTTCTTTTGATTTATGTTGACATCAGTAGCTGACAATGTAAATCTTAGCTAATAGCTAAGTCAGGCATGCAGCTACCTGGGCTATGTCCTGACTGATTAGAGTAACTTACTGGATGTGAGCACCATGCACAGTTGTTTGATAGTCCAATGCAGTCCTGGCACAACATGGCTCCATCACAATTTATAGGTTGAGCTTCAAAAAATATATATAGTTAATGACCTATCTAAAATTAATTTAAATGCGTGCAGCTGCAAGCTGACTAGGTTAGGGCTTGCTTACTCTTTGCCGTCCCGGCGATCAATAAGAAATAAATCAAATAGTAAATGGCCATCCGAAGCACAGCGATCGCAGAGTCACAAGAACCCATTCAATCAGGGGCGGGGCTAATCTTATACAGCAAAGAATAAAACTTAAGCTGTTTATTAGTAGGAAGGATAAACACTAAAGATATAGATGCGATAACAATAATGATGATTCAAACTCTGCTTATTTTTCTCGGCTAGCTAACATGATAAAAGAATTATGAAACAAACCACCTTGGTAACGCAACTTCAGATATTTGAAAATGATCACAATGATATTCAGAGGAATATTTCGAGGTCATTAGATTCTAAACTAAATAACATCATTCGATCATTGACTGGATAATACTCTAATCTTTCGGTTGATTCATGTTCCCATGTCTTGTAGTTGAATCCCTCCTCCCCATCAGGTCACTACTGGATCAGGTCCTCCAATGGCTCTGTTATGCGGGTGTATTGTGACATGAGGTCATGTGGTGGAGTTACTGGATGAGAGTGGCTAGTCTGGACTGGAGCAATGAATCTCTTCCATGTCCCGATGGATTCAGAGAACGCAATGACTCTGACATCTGCAATTGTGGGATCAACTCCACAAATGGTCCTTGATTTTTGAAACATATAGCTACACAGAGTATACCTAGTAGAGTCTGTGGCAAGATAAATACTTATCAATTCAGTACTCCGGATGCATTCAGTACAATACATGGGCGTGATTCAAACATAATAATTGACTCTATATAATTACATGGATGGTGTTAGTCTCACACATGGAAGCAGGAGACACATCTGGACTTTGTTGCTGCTCATGATGATAACAGTAGAACAACATTTTTAACCAGTGTCTGTCAGTGTATGAGGCGACATAACATGGCCCATCCTTCTTTTGTGGGAATGGACTAGCTACTATTGTGATACAGGAAATTGAAAGCCAGTAGGACTTCGTACTTTTTTTTGCTAATGACTCCCTGGATGGTGCTGGGTGTGCTTCTACTAGCATGTGCTGTTCCTTCAATAACCCCCCGTGATTCCACAAGCAACTCCCATCAGCCACCACTGATGACATATAGATGAGGGTGTGTCGTGATGAGGGCAGAGACAATGAAGACATTGCCATATCAAATGTTGAAATTTATGTGCTGAGATCACTTTAGTGACTTTTGCATTGTGTAACTATAACATGACATGAGTGCTATCTTTTGACTCCCTGCATAATAATGTATACTCACTTGATAGCTACCTTGATCATAGCTAACTGTTAGCTCTCTGTTGGTGTTTTAAATGTGTCAAAGTTAAAGCAGATCGATTGGTAGAGCGAATAATCAAAGTTAGTAGCTATATAGCTCAGCTATAGCTAACACTAATTATTATGTTGTATAATTTTATGTGGGACTGGATCTTTCTCTCCATAACTAGCTAATAGCTAGTGGCTATACTCTCAAACTTTAATTCCGACAATGAATTAGTTCTCATAAAAATTAGCTTTATGAAACAAACCAACATTTCAACCGGAATACTCTAGTCTTCATCAGGGTGATAAAAATGCACATCATTTTGTCCAATGCATACACTGTTTTGAAATGGTGGTTCATAAAGCTAATTTTATGAGAACTAATTTGAATTTTATCATGTTAACTGAGCAGAATATTGAACAATTTCATAATTTGGCTATTTCTACCTTACCCGAATATTTCTCATTTTAGATCAGTGAATGTGTATTAATTGAGACTCTTATTTTAGTCTTGTGTTCCTTATCCCTCAAAGGTGGTTCCAGCAATCATATCTAGTGCCACACAAACGAGATAAGCTGTTTATTGTATATAGGAGGGAGGGAGGGTGGTCAACCTACCAAGTCATTCTTTTCCGAACTGCAGTATTAACTCCATCAATAAACTGAGAGACAATTCATTGTAAGAATAAAAATGTTTAGCTACCACACACCATTTTGTCCCAATGCACACACAGTTTTGTTTTTAGTGTGCAGTACATACTTATTTTTTACAGTGAAGGAATAAGTTTCCAAATTCCTTTCACAGATTGTCCGTGCTGATTTATATTGGCCTAATGGACATAATTATGTACAAAAAAGAACTGAGAATAGTAGGAGAATAATAGGTACCAATTTTTGGAGTGATATCATAAGCAATGTGATGTCATGGTTAGATCAGATCTAGAGATCTAGATCTAGTCCACAGTCTAATTAACACGCTATCTAGCTAGTTAGTATGGCCGAGCCTAGTACTAGCAGTGACTATCCATGCCAAGATACAGATAGGTCTAGATCTACTGCTGACCTGAGTATGTTACAGTACAACTACAGGAAAGAATTTTTGAAATAAATAATTTGAGAATAATTTGAGAATAATAGGTGGCTAGCTATATATACACCTTACTGAAGAATAATGAGCACAGTTTTTGTGAATACAAGAATAGCAAAATTAATTTTTTTTGAGCAAAGGCCTATACCTAGCCCATTGTACGCATCTAAAGATAATCATCCTGGAATTGCAGGGTAATTGGTACATGTGCATGCATGCATGCATGCATGCATGCATGCAGTTGAAAGTAAGCTCCCTTTTCAGAGAGCCTGGGTTTGAGGCTCAGTGATTTCTACTATTGATTGGCACAAAAGGCCAAACACTTTGGAAAAAAATAACACACACACAAAAAAAAAAACAAAAAACAAAGAAATGTAAAAATGCTTATCTTTGAATTTGAAAGGAGAAACATTATTGGAAACATGAATAGTCTTTATCTCCCCCCAAAAATTTTTTTTCTCGGATTGACAGGGGGAATAGCTGGCAATATAAATTCCCAAAATTTAATGTACAGCACCTACCTTGCAAGTATAGCCATAATTTATTAGCTATAGACACTGCAAAAACTGTAAGTGTGTACTTTATAACCAAAGGAATGTTCCCTGTATACAGTATGACAATAATTAAGGTGTACAGTTTATACATGTAGTGTTTACAGAGAGCATTCTTTCTTTAGTTGGCTATGTAGTACACACTTTCACTTTCAGAATGTAGCTTAGAAGTGGAAAAGCTACATGCATAATTTGCAACTGTTATGTATGCACGGGCAGCTGTAATGCCTATTATTATTATTAAATTCTCATGATTTAATTGCTTTATGGCCACCCAACTTCAATGAAGTAGTTGCCATATGGCCAGCTGCCTGAAAAAATCATTTTTTTATTTAGTATGAAAAATAATGGAGGCTAATGACTAGCTCTGCCAACAGTATAGAGCTGCTACAATCCTAATCTGTATGTACAAGAGAACATGTAGTTGTATATATTGCCTTGTGCCAGTCCACAAAAATCAAAAATACCCCCCCCCCCCCCCCCCCCCCCCCCCCCCCCCCAATTTCCTTTGCCTATGATTATTTTATCACCCAAGCACTTGACCATGTGTCTTCTTATTACACTTTCAAAAGGATAACATCAACCAAACAAAAAATAGTTAAAGCTAGCTACTAGTCGTAGGAAGAGATTGATTTTTTTGGATTTTGTTGTTTAATTATGCCCCTAAAACACACATAGCATCTACACCTTCAATTGGCCCCAATACCACCATTGCCCTCTCCCCCCCCCCCCCCCCCCCCCCCCGTAAAAGTCATCTTCCTTCACCCATATTTAGGAGCAACAAAGCCATGGCCAGATACAAACTTTATCTTTATACAAGAATCTGTCAAAATTGCTAATATCACTTTTGAATAACAATAAATTACTTAGCTACTGGCTTTGACTCACAGGAATTGTGCAAGCCAGAGATTCCATTAGCTATTTTGTATCCCTATCTGGGCTTGGTCATAGTTTCATGTACTAATTTGGGTGGTACGTATATAAATCCAATGCAACTAAGCTAGCCTGTGATCATGGAGTAGCTACGTATGCATAAATGTGTGTTATACAAAATTAATGTATGTGGTCCTGCTGGACAACAATGCTCTTGTGTATAGTATCATGTTATTGTCTTTGATATGAGGTAGCTAGCTAACTAGCTATTATCAAGTATTAGACTATAGCTAGTCACAATCAAGGAATCTGATTGGTCCATTTGGTGAATTCTATTCACTTAGAATCACGCCTTATGGCACTTAGAATCACGCCTTATAGCACTTAGAATTCACTTGCCCTAGGTAAACCCGGTAAAGATGGTCATTCCAATTGGTCCAATTCTAGCAACGCATCGCGGTGGCCACAGTTATTGTTTCTAGGTGCGCTCTGATTCATGTTTGTTGCATTTAAAAACCATGGTTATTGTTTCCAAGTGCGTGTTGAGGTAAGTTAAACAACTCCAGTGATTGGCTATAGTCTAAATAAGTTAGACACCTCGACCAACGGGATCTACGGTCTGTTTAGAAACCTTCGGGCCCTTAGTAGCGCCCTCGCTGCGCTCGGGACGCTACAGCCCAGGGCTCTCAGGTTTCTAAATAGACCGTAGATACCTTGGTCTCGTTGTCTAACTATTATGTAGTTGCTAGGCCTGAATGTGGTCAGGTATCTAATAAGCTATATAAGTGTCTACTTAGATCACTGTGGTTCCAACTTAGAGACCTGTGATTATCATAAGACTATACACAGTTTATGCTATCGTCTGAGTTGGTTAGATCATGACTAGCTACTGGGTTTACAATAGACACCTTGGCTTCCTCTCGGTATCTATTGCAAACCTCGTGCAGTCACTCCCGTTGTGATCTAATTAACCTAGACATAATTTTGACAAGTTCCCTACATAATTATTATAGCTAGTCTTATTCCCTTCATAACTCTCCAATTAATAATTATGTATGTCTCCCACACAATTATAGGCAGACTTGAAGCACATGCAGAACTATAATATTATGGTGGGAATTGTCTACACTTCACTGAACCCCAGGGTTGGTATGTGGTACACCCTTGAGTGTATGGTCTAAACCCTACTTTTAGTAGTGTGCAGGTCAAACTGAAAAAAAGTGGTCAGGTAGCTAAATACTCCCACAAGACATTTTGCAAACTCACAGTATTTTGCCCATGAATATCATTAATTATTAAGTTATAAAAACGGTGAGATTCACATAAGGAAAGATCCAAGGTAGGAGACTGTCTACATTTCGCAGCTATAAGGTGTGTGATCCAGAAAAGAAAACCATGTAAGTCTAGATATGATTCATACTTGTAGCTATTAGCTAGCTAATTGTTTTTATCTAAACTGTTATGGGAGTTGCCACATGAGATATACTGATAATCTTGTCAATTTTGCTAAGCTGACCACATGCACAGCCCAGACTGACATCAGCTAGTAGGCTATTCAAAATAATCTCGTAACAGCCAAAAAATTACTAGACACTTCAATATAATTTGGCTGCCTTACTCATGATATAACTTGCCATATTCCACTCTGACTCATGCAATAAGTATTACTCCTAAAAATTGGGTATAAACTCTGCTATACACAATAATTTCCTAGATAGGAGGATTCTGGTCAAGAAAGCCACTAAGCTAACAATGTTATTTTCCCTGAAAATCATGCAGGTTTTTTCCCATTAAAAAAGTCCAAGTCCAAATATTACCCCCAACTTATAGCAATATCACTGTATGCTTCACGTGTAATTAATTAAGCAGCACCAGACTCCCTGATTAGCTAGCTATCTCCTAATAGGGTTACCAAAGAGTGTTATCTAAGTACAGCTATAGGATCTTAATTCCCATAATTTCTGTGTTACTGTGCTATTAATTATTCTCTGGCACATACAGGAGCAAAAAAATGATACCACAACATCAACAAATACTCTCTGTTAATGATTTGTATTTCACCAGCAACTTTGGAATTGGAGGATATGGTGGAGGACCAGTCTACTTTGGTGTGGAGCCAGGACAACCTCCTAAGTCTGGAACTGTAGTGCACTCATTGAAGGTATGGTACTGGAGTAATCGCATGGCTCGTCTTGAGATTGAGCTAACAGACCGAAGCAAGATAGCATTTGGAACTACAGGAAAAGGTGCATTTGAGACAGACACATTTGTCATTAGCCCAGGAGAAAAAATAGCTTCACTGAAGATATGGTATAGCAACTTCAGCACTGGACGATCTGGTGGTTTTGAACTGATTACTGATCGAAAACGTACGCTTAGTGTCAATGCAGGGAGATTTGGTGATCCCTATATGAACCTGATTTAGGCTCTGGGATACTGGTTGGCATTTTGGGCGTACCGGTTATGATATTGATTGCCTTGGCTTTGCACTGCTTCGTTGTGTTACTAGTGCACAGCTGATCAATGTGGAGTATCCTGGCCTCAGCACTTTGCAAATTGCAACACCGCCAAAAACGATCAAAACTATCAACTATGATAATTCCCAAGGAACAGTAGAGCAAGAGTTTGAGTTTGCTGGGAGTGAGTCAGTGATGACATCAGAGTCTTGGTCTGTAACTGCTGGTATGGAAGCTGGTGTGGAAACAGAAGTTAAAGCAGGCTTTCCGATACTAGCAGAAGGTAAAGTAACTGTGTCTGTAAAGTTGAGTGTTTCTGATACTTATCAACGTTCTACCACCAAAACAACTGATAAATCCTTCACACATCCTCTCAAAGTTCCTGTTGGCCAACACTTACAAGCCACTGCAACTCTCTATGAGGGAAATATCGACACCAAATACACAGCCAGTATGGTGTACACTCTTGATACAGGCGAAACATTCCGTTACAATGTGTCCGGGACTTACACCGGCGTCTCCGTATCTGAAATTGTTGTGTCTGTCGTACAATTAAAGCATGACAAATGAGAGTCTGTAATACCATATTATAATAACTTACAGCTGAATGTAGCTAGTTAGTAGTTTAATACTGACATTGGACAACTATTGTACAGTAGCTAAGTAAAAAAGTGTTCAGAATAAAATTTTGTTCCAAATACATAATTTGTGCCTGTAGCTACAGAGGAGCATTTTATTATCATAAGATTTTCGATAATAACCAACATTGTACTGAAAAGAGAAAGCGGAAGATAATATTACATAGCTGTGAATATTTGAAATAGCTATCGGCCAGTCATGTGATCAACTTCCAATCAATGCTATCATTATTAGCTAGTCCCAGGTCCTATCATCCAAAGTCAAAACATTACTTTTCTGGACATTCTAAATTTACTATGACTGTTAGCTGTGCAAGAATGAGGTGGGACCATGCTTGTGTTTAATGAATCACGCACAGAAATGTGTGGTCCTTGATAGCAGAGCTGCAGTAGCTCATAATAGCTACTTTATTTTGTGATCATGATCTCCCTCCCTACAGCTAGTCCCATGAACTATATGCATGTGAACCACGAGACTAGGTGATAGCTAGCTATACCCTGTAGCATAGTAGCTAGCTAACCAGGTCATATTCTGCACTGAACAGGTGTACTATTATATGAATTCATTCCAATCACTCACACTCAATTAGCATAGAGGGTCAATAGTTAGCTATGCATGCCTGACAGTTACCAAGAAAGGTGTCATTATCACTGTAGGGTTTTTTTTTGTTTTGTTTTTTTTTGGGGGGGGGGTCTATGAGTTCCACTGGCTCCCTCATTTTATTTTCCAGAACAATTCACGCACTCTCCATCAAAGTATTAGAAGGTCACAAGAAAGTGTTACATGATGCACCAGTCCATACAAACACAAGAACCAATAACTTGGTTGCTATAGTAACAGGGTAGCTAGCAAGTAAAACATATACAGTGAAAAATCTACAACTTGTAACAGATCTGGTCTGTATTTTTGGACTGTATCAGACCTGCTGCCCCACCAACTACCTACAGATCAAAAATTAGTACTTCCAGTGCCTAGGGTTTACGGATTTTTATTCTGTTACAGAATGCTTGCAAGTTGTAGATTTTTTGTTGTGAATATTGTGCCAGATAATAATGTAATCCACTTATGTATGTCACTTGCTTGAGTGTTACTTACCCTTTACCAATTCAGTAGAACACAATTAAAATTTAATATAAGAAGTATTTCAAAACAAAAATAAACAATTCCCTTTACCAATTCAGTAGAAAATCATACAAGTATTTCAAAACAACAACAAAAACAAACAAACAAACAAACATAGTACAATACTAGCTACAGTAATGGGTAATTCTGTGACAGAAGTACACATGATAATATTAGTTTATGACTACAGTTATATAGCAATTGTTAACGATTAAATGCAGCAGAAATGTATTTATAAATCCTATTGCTGATTTTTACAGCCTCTTCAGCTTGAGGGAGACAGAGACACTTGGATGGGACTTGAAGAGGACTGTACCGATTGGGGTATCTTGACTTTATATAGTAGTCTTTACCTTCAAGTGTTCGTGCCAGTTCACTTAACCCAATCATGGCTGTATCGACTTGTTCCAGTGCCCTGGCATGACCGATCAAACTGTGATGCTGGAGGGCATCAGGGTGAAGACCATTTTTAGCATACATCCCTGCCTTCAGTGCTTTTTCTGCAACTTGGTGAGCAAGGAAACAAACGTGTGCACAGAGCTTGCTCTCGTTCTGCGCTGCATCATACATGGTCTGCATTGCAAGCAGGTCACATTCAGCTTGCTCGAACCACACCTTGGCTTTGAACTGATCAGGTGAGACTGTAAAAGATACCCCACTACTCTGACAACTGCTACTACTGCTCCTCCACCAGTTTTGCTCACTTGCATGACCACTCCTGCGCCGAATGATGATCTCATCCCAAAAATGAAACCAGTGGTAGTTGTGACTCCATGATGATGTGCTAGACTTGGACTCCCATCCTTCAGGATCCTCTATTTCAAGACCTTCTTCCATCCGCTGGATCTGCTTCTGAAGAAATTGGAAAGCTTTCGTTGCAAAAGGATGCTCATTCTTGTCTGGGTGCCATTTCAGATACATTGCCTTTATGGCTCTTCTTCTCTCATCTTTGTCTCGAATCTTTTGAATCCGTTTGAGTTCTCGACAAACTCTAAGTAGGATATCTTTAAGTTTATCATCTTTTATTGACTCCCACCATTTGACCGATTCACTATCTGGATCATAAAGATCAATTTCTTTTACATCGCTATTCCTGGTGGCCTCCTTGATGCGAAGAATCTTGTGCAGGTCAATAACGGATACTGTTTTTACACCATCTTCCTCCTCCCTTTCTTTCAGTCGTATCACATACTTATCAAGTTCTTCATCTTCATCAGCTGTATAGACTCTCCTAACTTTGTATTCCACACGAGCAAATATGTATTCATTTTCTTTCTTTTCATATCCAACGAGTTCTTGAGGTTTGAAGTTGTTATAAATATCAGAGTGCAAGCGATGGTGCCATTCTTCTGGTATTGGTTCTCCAAGTTTTGGGTTAAAATTGTAATCAAACTTCCTTTCAAATGTCATTCCTGAAATATCTATTCCAACGTCATTCAAAATTGTTTTGATATCCTCTTGTTTTTCAGCTTTAAGGAGCAGCTCCATGACCTTTTCAGGTTCTGTGAGTTTTTCACTGTTGATTCCACTCATCTTTAGCACTTCAGTCACTAGTGATTTGGTGAGCAAGTCAAGAAGTTTGTAGCGAAGGGCAGTGGCATTTGAGTCAATGTATAAAATAAATCCATCATTCTCTTCTCCACTACCATCTTTTCTGTAGAGCAAGAAGTCCATTTCTGCAGTACCAATCTTGACAGGAGACTCGAGAGTCAAGAATATGTCGACTTTTAGATCAGGCACACAATAAACTATCAAGGACTCAATAAATTTTTTCAAAGCAGCAGCAAACTGGTTGCAGGCTGTTTTGTCAGCATTGGAATGCTCCATGAGCAAGAGCCTTGCTGCTTCAGCAAAATCACTTATTTGGAATACTCTTTCGATCTTTTTGGCGAATTCTGAGAGATTAACCTGTGGCTTACAACTGCTATGAATTTTATTGGTCGATCCAATGGAAAGTGGAATTGGACGAAAAGTCTCTGGTATCTTTCGTATTAAGTCCACCATCGAGAAACTGTAGATTCTTAATTCTTCCTGCTTTGGGCAGAGGAGGGACATCATTGAATAATCCGGAGCTGAAGAAAAGTCAAAATTTAGAGTTTCTTTCTTGAAGCATCCACTATCATCATAAAGGAGTTTAGTACTCTTGTAGAGTTTGTAGTCATGACCTGGAAGAAAGTGATCTCCTTCATATTTATCATCGGAAGTCACTAAACTCAACTGTTGATAGAGAAGTTTGAGGAGTGCCTTCACAGATTCAACAGTGTTGAGATCCAGAGGCATTTCAATATAAGAATGGATCAATTTAAAGGCATGGAAAA
Organism: Crambe crambe; assembly: GCA_963924555.1. Classification (NCBI taxonomy): domain Eukaryota; kingdom Metazoa; phylum Porifera; class Demospongiae; order Poecilosclerida; family Crambeidae; genus Crambe; species Crambe crambe. The sequence goes on along the minus strand of OZ004584.1, from coordinate 5,193,037 downwards.
TATTGCTTAGTTTGATATTATGGTTGACTCCGACCTTGTCAAAGAAATTAATGTATGGTTTGAGTGCCACTGGCAGGGTAACAAGAAAAGGATGAAGTGAAGTTGCAAACTCTGATGGTATTGAAGTGACAACTTGTAAAGGGTGGACTAGAATTGGATGTGACGAATCACCAGAGCAGTCCTTGCTCACTGGAATAAATGGAGTAGAACTCAACTTGGAAGGAAATATACTAGAGTTGCTAAGGAAACTTATATTTTCTTTAATAACCATGAACAAATCTTTGTCTTCTTTGCCTTTGATGCAATCCAGACTGTAATTATCAAAAAGTTTGATGCTGTAAAATCGTGAAGCGGATATGTTACACACATTTTCAATAATTTGTGAAGCAGAAGGTTTCACACATATTCCCAGCATCTGCATAAAAAAACTTTCTCTATATTGCCTCCTTTTCAGCTGAAGACCTAGAGGATGTGATAACCTTGGAAGTTTCACCACAGGCAGCACTGTCCAAATCAACGAATCACATTCATCACTTGCACAATCCTTTGAAGAAACTAGGCTCACTTTTTTTGCACTTCCCTGTTGAATTATAGAGACACCAACAGTACTGGCATGTCGAATCCAATCTAAATTAGTTCTTTCTTTCGTTAGAATAAAAGGAATGCTCCTCAGATTTTGTAGAAACGTCCCATCTGTATGCCAATCATGCATTTGGAATAAGAATGTAAGGAGTACAGCTGATGCCTTCTCGAGTTCTTTGTGTTCACCTCTTGATACTTGAACACAAAACTTAATGTAGTCCTCTTGGGAAGGTTTCGTTTGAAGACCTATCTTTCTCAAGAATCGCAGCCAGTCATCAGAACACAGGGCTTTGGGAGGGAAGATATACTTGTCAGGAAACATTAAGAACACCCGATTGTCTGGATCATAAAATTTATGAGCCGGCTGTAAGGACCCATCAACACTCACTAGTATGGGCAATCCTTTCAATTTATCAATGAAGTTATTACCCATAGATTGTGCAACTTCGTCAGACTCCATATTGCTATAATCTTGAGCTTGAGGTAATAGTTTGTCTTTTATGCGCACAAGATGGCTGATTTGATCGTCACCATTCAGTAAATGGAAGTGAGGGAAAATAAATCGAACGTAGAAATTCAATACATGAATTTCTTTGATGCCAAGGGTACCAGGATCAGTTAATCTTCTCCATGGATCATGATGTCTGAGGAAAATAGAAGATGTTTGTGCTAACAACTTTTTCATTCCAGCCATACAGACGTGATCAGGCCAGAAATATGTTTCATTCATTAAGTTACAATATCTTCCATCAACATTCTTGAACAGTGGCAAGTGTTTAATGTTGTGGCAACTAATTAGATCTTGAGCAAAGTGAATCTTGCTGAAATAAGTGAACAAATTGATAATATGAGTATCCACATCTCTATCTGCCAGAAGAGAGCCCAACCCTCCACTCTCATCACAAAGATGGCGCAAGTTGGTGAGAATACTTTTAGGGTGAGAGAAGTCAGGGCAGAACGTTTTAGCTTTGAGAACTATTCTGCTTACAACTGGCATTCCATGATTTCTCAAGATTTCAAAAACGGAAGAATAAAGCCTAGTATCTTCTTCTTGAGAAGGATAAGTATTTGAGGTAGATTTTGGTATATGAGGAGGAACAACTGGCATTAAGAATTGTGGATCTGAGTGATAACGGTACAATTCATCACCATTGGATAAAATCAAAGCCCAATTTTTCACTATTTGCTTCAAGTGCTCTTTAAACACTCCATCATTGTGCATACACTGCCACAATGGTTTGAGTAATCCTTCTACATTGATATGGACACTGGCATTTTTGACTCGATCGACACACTTCAGGGTCCTGTTGAGTGTACAGCTTAGGATTTGCTGTATTAAATGCCAGTTTTCTTTGTGTGGCCTCAGAAAGTAGCTGCTATCTAATTTGAGTTCCTGAATTTCCCTGTGAAGAAATATATCTGAATTTTGCTCAAAAATGGAAGAAAACTCAGATGAAATGACTTTTTCTTTCTCATCAAGGATTCGCACTTGTTCATCAGCAGTCAACAGCAGTGGAAAACCAAATGGAGAAGAAGGAAAAATAACTCTTGAGGAAGGAACTCCATTTTCATCTTCTGAATAATACTTTTTTATAACATATTGTATGAATCTCTTCATGGATTTAACATTTCCAAAGGAAGTATCTGAGATGTGGATGGGGAATTTTCTGGTAGAACTTATTTGATGAAAATGTGCAGTATAGTATTCATACACTGAATCTGGGAGTGCCTGAGGGATGCTTATACCAACAGACTCGAAGTGTTCTTTGAGCCACATTGGTGCTACTGACAGCGTAATGCCTATCTGCTTCAAAATAAGACAAAGTGGTCTCAACTCCACAGACTCTTCCCAGAAGTATATCTGTTTTGATGCATCATCATTCAGTGTGGGATGCCACTCAACAGTGTACACACACTGGGGAGATTCCATTGGTGATGCAGTGTCATTTGACTGAGGTGGAAACATCTCAGGTGAAGATGATTCTATGGTAGTGATAAGAACTTTGCACTTTTTGTTTCCCAAGATTTTATAGGTGCTTTGTGCAAGATCCCTCATTTCATTTTCTGGACAATTTGTATTATTGATCCACTTAGGGAAAAAATGATAGTAAGATTTGATGTCACTTGATAAATTTGAAGAATTCGTGTATGATTTCTGTAGAATAATATCTTGAAGTTTAACCAGGAACTCTGCATAAGATGCTCCAAGTGCTTCTATTAGCCTGTTGTTCCATTTCTTCTTGTCATCGGGAGTCGAAGTATCGCGAGACTGCCACAGAGTACTGCGTGATGAAGAATCAAGAATAAAGTTGCCATTTACATGAACTGAAAGCTTGGATTCATTAGGGAGAGGGAGAAAGCAGAATATTTTAGGAGTGAATGAACCTCCTTTGATCTGAGCTGCTATCCCGTGCATTGGTTTGATGTGTGAGAGGTATTGCCAGTGCTGGGAAGGTTTTTTGATGTCACCCACCCCTTGCTGTACCAGCCATTGTTCCTCTTTCTTGTTAGGGACTTCTTCAATTACTTTAAGCTTATAATTCACCAAGAGTGGTTCTTTGGTACCATTCTCGGTGAATGTTACAGCTCTTTCCTGCAGCTTCAATCGTCCATCTTTTCCTTCATTGCCAAGTTCACTTTTATAATGATTAGCAGTGATCATAGCTGTAGGTCCCAGTTTACCATCTGTTATTACAAAGAATTTCAATTCAGTAACATGTTTGAGGAATATGAGAGCTTCCTTCATCTTTGGAGCCCATTCCTTCATCTGTTTTTCCAATTTCCATGCTGATAACGGTTGTGTCAAGCTCTTGTTTCTCTCCTCAATCAACTCAGATTTCTTCACTAGGTCTTCAGTTGAACGTAAAGGGAATCGAAACAAAGTGCCTCCTTGTGCGATCTCATTAGGGCAGTCAGAAAGATCCCCACGCAAGTATGCTGTTTTAAGATCTGAATAATTTGACCAAAAGTTCTCATCTACGTGATCAAGTCTCCTTCCTGGCTTCGTTTCACTAGCCCCTGGCATGTAGCGACAGTGAGGGTCTAGAACACACAGTGTTTTGCCATTAGTAAAGAAACTTGGACAGTCAGTGAGATGGTACACCACATTAAAACCTATTCCATACTGTCCAATGCTCTCTGCCTTTGACCTTTTGCTTCCAAGACCGAGCTTCTGTATACCCCTCATATCATCCTCTGTGAATCCCTTGTCATTCCAGACAAGCAGAGCTGGTCCTTGCAAATCTTTCCATTCATCTGAAAGGACTTTTTCTCTTCCATGTGTCCTTTTATCCAAAATGAAGTACAGTTTAGTTGCTTTTGCATCATCAGCATTTTGCAGTAATTCTTTGAGCACAGTTTCATCATGAGTGTAAGTATCAAGGATGTTACGAATTCTCTGAGTCAATTCTTCATGCTGGCCGAAAGGAATGCCAGCAAAATCATTATACGTGGAATCATACATATCCAATGCCTTAGTTCGTACTGCCCTCACACCCAGCCTAATGGCTACTGATCGAGGTATGTAGTCATGTACAAAGTAATGTTCTTGCTCCCACCTGTACCATGGGGCATCGTTCCATGCTAAGTCTTTTACTTCTCGCATGTAAGAGTTCTCATCAGGCAAATAGCATACATGGTTCTCACTTTCATCGAAGCTTTCTTCTAAAGAAATTTCTAAAGCAATAGCAATATCCGCTATGATTTTCCCTTCTCTCTGACTAATTTTTTCTTCACCAAATTGTCTCTTCATCTCACTCAGAGCATGCAAGAGTTGTTTGGTTGAGAAATCTTTCTTCAGGCGTAAATACTTCTTTAGCTTGCTATTCCCAATTTTTAGCAGGGAGGGCAACGCATACAAGTGTGGTCCATCATGTTTCCAACTTAGAGCTATCTGTTCTGGATAAATGAATTCAGTTCCATTCCAGAGAAGCCCAGGGGGTGAAAGAAGCCTTTTAAGTGTGGTGCCACACTGACATTCTTCAGAGATTTTTCTTTCAAAATACTTGTATATCTCATTACAAGCTTCAGTGATCCACGAAGTTGGCCCACGTGAAGAATACACATTGGCAATATGTTCTAGATGTTCCAACACATCTGCTACAGTTGGTGATGGTTCAATTTTCAAAGCAGAAGCAACATGATGAGGAATAATAGAACCACACCCACCATTTGAAGGTGAATCTTGAGAAATGATACAGGTTCTGGAACCCACTAAGAGGGGGTTCTGTTTAGTATAACTTATGACCTGTAAACTACTGAGCAAGGTTTTACTATTACCTTCCCAGTTCAATTCGCTTGGATAATCACTTGGCTTCTGTAGAATTGGAAGAAAATGAATCCCAGTCAACTCTTGTGGCAATGATAGTCGAAGATTAGGCTGTTTCAAGTTAGTATCTATGCAATGGATCAACAAATTAGTTCTTTTCAGAGCCTTTTCCTTGTTTGATGCATAGAGCTTCTTCACACTCTTTGCTCTTTCAACAACCATATTCCATGGAAGCTGAGATGATATTGCTCCAAGTCTCAGAAGCTTGATACGGATAATATCGCTACCAAAACTCTTTATAGGAAACATGCTATCTTCGGGCTCATAAAGTGAACTGAGGTCACTGGAAATATCAATGATTTCACTGCATTTCTTCAGAGCCTGTCCATGAGGAGTACATGGAATACAGTTGTGGTCTTTGATGACAGACTCGAGTTCAGGTGAAGGACGAATGGCATAAGTCTTGATCAAACTCAGAAGAATTCTATTTCTGGTATCAGTAACAATGGAAAATTTTCCTATATTCTGGAAAAATATGTGGATGAACTGTATTTCATTAATAGTTGACCTTTTGACCTCATTTGCTAGAGAAGGGTAGTAACTCAATGGAAGGTGAATCAGTGGATATTTCAGAACTTTCAAAATATCAAAGACATCATCAAAACTTTCCTCTTGAAGAATACTAGGTGAGACAAGTCTGCTATTACTGATGCACCGCCATTCTTGAATGGATTCTGAATAGCACAATTCACTGGTAGCAATCAGTTCATACAACTTGGGAACAAAACAATCCCAAGGATTGTGAGTCTTCAGTGATTCCTGTAAAGGCCAGAAAGAATAATACTTGTAATCTTCAGCAGATATCTTCCCTTCCTGACAGAGATCACGCAATGTTGTTAGTAGCTTGTGGTAAGATAAAGGAATGCTTTCTTCCATCAGACACACGTTGAACTGAGACTCGTCACTCTTGCAGACGCTGTCAGAATAGTGGATGCCTCTTCGATCATTCATCACTGCAAAGTTGGCACTGACGTGGACAGGAAGACCAACTTCCAAGTGTAGAGGGAGAAAACAAAATACTTCCCCTCGGACTTTTTTTGGTTGGTAAGTGAAGGTGTGGGCACTGGATAGCCTCTCTAATGAACAAGCAACAGCACTTACTTGACTATTTTCAATATTAATACTTTCTGCCACCAAAAAAAGGTGCTCAAAAGTTGATGATTTGGTTCCTGCTGACACATTCACACTCATAGTTTCTGCATTTGTCATGTCCTGGGTTCTTGCTGACACTTTCACACTCACGATTTCTGCATTTGTTGCATCTTGCATGTTGCCTTTTGAGGTATTCTGATTCACCATACTCTTTGATACCGTCAAGAGACGAATGGGACTTTTTGGGTCATCATCGATACGACTAAACGTGATGGTCTTTAAGTGCTTCATGAACAGCAGCAGCTTTGGGCCTGCTTCTTTCACATCAGACATCAACTTGTCTACTTCATCTTTTCCATACTTTATGCCACTGATGCTGCTGGAACGAGTGCGAAATGGTAGACGAAATAAAGTTCCATCATAAGGAGCATTTACCTCAAAGTTAAAGAGGTTCTTGTATGGATCCATCTGAGAGGAATATTGGACACACTTATCAGTGAAACGTAACTTTTTTCCTGGCTTCAGAGGATTCTTCACTGCATCCTTCAGGTACTCAAGTGTTGGGTCAAATATGTACAGTAAATCTCTGCTAATGAAGGAAGGCACATCAGTTATGTGGTAGACTGAACAAAAACCAACTCCAAATTTGCCAATCTTCAAAGGCTGATCTTGCTTTGTAGCTCCAGCCAATTTCTGAATATTTATAAAATCTTCATCTGAGAAGGTCCGATCATTCTGAACAATCAATGCTGGACCATGAGATTCTGCCACCCCTTCAAATATCAGATTACTGGCATCTTGGCTGTGTTGGCGTGCATCATAGCAAATATTGACCTCATTGGCTCCTGCATCATCAGCATTTTGTAGGAGCTCTTTGATGATGGTTAATCCATCTTTATAATCTCTGAGGATGTTTTTCAGCCGTTTCACTAGAGGTTCACTCTGACCAACGTCTTCAAAGGCATCATCTGAAATGTTGAGCTCTTTGCTGAGAGGAGTCAATCCTAAACAAGAGGCGAGATGCACGAAGTCTTTATGAACGAATTTCAAGGACTTATCTTTGGACAGTTGGAAATTCTTCAGATAGTTCAAGTCAGTGTACACCACATCATTGACTGCGACTAACTCGGGATAAGATGACTCGGACTCAACTGGAACACAAACATCATCCAAGGTGATTTGTTTCTTTCCGTGATCACTAACACAATTCAGTATGTTTGAAACCATTTCCCACACCACATCACAGCTGACCGAATGGTTCTTACTCTTGATCATATTTAGCAGAGAAACTAGGAGCCAATCAGTAATTTCCTCATGAGCACCAAATTTGAGAAAAAGAGAGGAAAATTTTTCTGTGATTACATGGAAGAAAGGCGAGAGAGAATACAAGAATTTTGGATGGCGTTTGAAAGCAATAGTTTCTGGTTTCACAAATTTATGAAGTTCACTGATCCACACCCAGTTGGTATTGTGCAAGTCAACACTCGGAAGTTCTGATTTTTCAGGAAAAAATTTCAAGTTGTCATATAAGTAAGAATATGTTTGGTTTACAATTTCATCCATTTGACTGGAATTGAATTCACTCTTGTGTTTGATGACCTCCATGAAGTGTGTTATCACATGTTTTACAGGAGGCTCAGGACAGAGAACAGAGCAGAGCTCAGATGGACAGAAAACTATGTACATCTGTGAGCCCACAATGTTTGGTAAAGTGTCTATATCTTTACTACTACATGGAAGCACAGAAGAATTCATTGTGGTCAGGTGAAAGGTGCACTTTGAACCCTTCCATGGAAGACAAAGTGGATATTCCTCTGAAGGGGGAGAAGACTCTATGGGCAGGATGCTCTTTTCAGATGCCAGATCTACAATGGCCAGTACTAAGGACATAAATTTCCTTTCTGAAACTGAAACCGTCACCTTTGAGTTTAACAGGTCTTTGTGAGATCTGATATAACTCAAAACTGCTTGTGCTCTAGTTTTACTTGAAATTTTCTTTCTAGAAATCTCAGTCAGAATATTATAAAGATCTTGCCCACTAACAGAAGTCTTTAGACCATATGCACGTAGATGCAACAAATATTCTTCTTTGTTGAAGGGAGGTAGAGGAAATACTTCCTCTCCTTTGTACAGTTGCTTGAGCTGATCGTTTGAAGGATCATAGAGATCTTGAGGACACTTGCAATCTCTACATTCAGGAGTATAAAATAAGAAAGGGAGTTTCTCTAGAGCATTGATAAAAGTAGGAGATTTTATACTTGAAAATACATCAAATATCTCCTGCATAAGAGGGCTGAGCTTCGACATGGGTTCAAATGTACCACTACTGATTAGAGGGAAGATAAACTGAAGTATGAATTCTTCATTTGAACGGGGAAAACAAGTGATGTGGCTTATGCGGAGAATAGTTTCATTGTTCTGAGAGAGTGACAGTACAACCAGGTTTGAGGGTAAGTTATGTCTGATACAAAAATGATGAGGTTCCATTATAACTTTTTTTCCAACAGATGATGTAGCTAAGGAAATAGGTGTTGTGCCACTAAGCGTAAGAAAGATGTTGAGATTCTCAATGACTTCTCTGTATTCTGCAAGGTTGCGTGGATTTGAAGCTATGAAGTCTTGAAAAGCTTTGGCATTTTCAATCGAGAAGGATACTCGCTGAATTGAAGAAAATGAAACTGGATGGACCTTTTTTAAAGCACTGAGAATGCCAGATGGCTCAAAGGGATGCAAGTACTTGAACAAGGCTTTGTGTTTAAAGTATGGTACATTCCCACACAGGGTGTACTTAACATCCAGTTTATGTAGAATGTCCTGCATATCTTTAGAAAGTGTATCAATACTCTGGACACACACAATACCAAAATCCACTTTCAATTTCATGATACTCAAACTTGTTTTGGAATGAGCAATAGGAACTATAAGCATGCCTTCAAAAAGCTCAAGTTTGTAGTCCTTCACCCATTCCCAAAAGACTTTAAGCCAATCTTTAAGTAAATCAGCTTCATCCAGTTTCAATTCCTTCTTTTCTTCCCAATCTTGGGGAAATACAAGTGGCAACAGATTAGCAACTCCATTGGCATCAAGAAGTTTGAGCTGAGTTTGATTTGAGGTGGCAACTTCTTCGAGAGAACTGTGAAGCACAGGGTGATTGGGAAGATTTACTAGACAGCATTCAGCATTAGGGAGAAGCTCTTGTGGGCATTTTCCATTGCAAACATAATAAGAATCTGTCTCTGTACTGGCAGATTTGAAACTCTTGAAACTGCCATTGGCAAGAGGTAGCAATTGAAGACTGTCCAACTCTGAATATTTTCCATCAGAGAGACAATACTGAAGCAGATCAAGCCTATTAATACTTTCATTAGCATAAGATTTTTCTTTCTTTCTGATAGCATGTCTAGTCAATTCAGGGGAAACGATCTGTAATTTTTTTGATTCATACACTAAATCTAGTGCATGCCACATAGTGGGAGGAATATCAACAAGATGATATTTGCAGGAAGTAAGCACTGTCTTCACAGTTTCTTGGATACTGTTACGTTCAGGGATGAAAGTAGCACTGCTTACTTTAATCCACTTCTCTCTGAGTGACCACAAGCAGGCATGCTCCTCAAATAGATCAGAGTAGAGAGGATGAAGGAGACCTTCCCAACTAGAACTTTTAATCTTGACGACATCAGGAAGAGCAGTATAAAAATCTTCAGCTACTAGGTGCTTCAAAGCTGCTTTGAGGAGGAGGACATAGCACAAAGGAAACACTTTCTCAACCAAAGTCTTATTCCAATCTGCAGATAGGTCGTTAGTCAGTTCAAGTCCTGGCCACTTCAGGGTTCTACGATCATCATTCAAGCTGAAAGTGCCGTTGACATGAACAGGAAGATCTGTGCATGTTTCACGAGGCATGGGAAGGAAACAGCATATCCTCCCACTTTGACATCTTCCCCCTAATTCCAGAGCTATGCCCACCCAGGGTAAGACATGGAGGTCCTCAGCCATTTCCACAATGCTGTCATCTTCAGAACCAACACAACTTGAGATGAGCCAGCGACTGGTACCACTCAAGGAACCAATTTGGTCTGTAACACACACAGTAGCTGTAACAACACTTTTAAAGGTCTCGTAAGATCGCTGGTGGTTAGAATACGAATCGTGAATTCTTTGACAAAAAGAAGCTCTTTCCTGTCTCAATGACAGTGGAGATGTAACCATTCCCTGTCCTAATGAAAGTGGAGATGTATCCATCTTAACACTCTCACCAGATATCTCCACTTTAAATTGTAGAATATGTTTCCCCTCTTTACTAATTTCATACACCTCCACTGTTTCCACCGATCTCAAAAAGAGTAACAGTAGTTTAGCTTCTTCTCTGAGAGCATTCATCAATTCCAGCACCTTCTTTGGGGTGTATAGATTTTTGGAAAGTTTTGATTCCCTGTTCCTAAGAGGGAAACGAAAGAGAGTTTTGTCGTAGCCATTGGGAAACTGTCGAGAGCTACTGAATCCAGCAATGCCATCAAGGGGGGCAAGATGATTCGGGTAATCTCTCTGCATTACACTCAGCTTCTTGGATTTTCCGCTTCTTCCTTCCCATATTTTCCTTTGGGGTTCAAAAAAGCCTACTTTTTTTCCACTCACAATCATTGGAAGATCTGTTTTAAAAAAAGAACAAACCTTATTTCTAGACAAAGCCTGTTGATCACAGAAGGGTTCTAGTTAATGTGTAGAGTGACATAGCACCATGTGGTATAGGAGCCATCCCTACATAGTGAGTTGCTACTGCACTTCTAATAAAGCACACAAGCACACTCACATTGTTAGCTATCTATTTTTTCCCCCATGACCATAGCAAGGAAAATAAATACACTGAAGTTTCCCTTAACTGTACCATTAAACAGGGTGCTCGAGTATAATTAATGCCATAGACCCACCTCCTTAAGGTTTAAACAGGTGACCTATGCATTTAGTAGGTATGTACAAGAGTTGATAAGGTGCTGGGCATTGTCTAGCAGCAAGGTGGTGTAAATCATTGACTGTTCTTTGCCAGAAACAGCTAACAAAGAAGTGAAATGAAGCAGATTGAAAGAACACTAAACTTATTAGTGAACTGAAGTACTGTATGATGCACGGGTGTTTCAACCAGGCTAAATTAGATTCATGTTAATTCATTTTAATTTATTTCTGGTTTGGACAAGACAATGCACGGTGTCTCCAAGAAACATTCCAGGAATCACTAATTCTAAATAACAGTAGCCCATAACTCCCCCCCCCCCCCCCCCCCCATTCCCATCTATTGACCTAAGAGGTCACTTGGTAGAGGTCACTTAGGATATTTCCAGGTAAAGCCACTATGAGCTGAACAAGGGTCACAAATAAAACATTCTCTTTGTTGAAGCTCACAACAAATCTGGAACTTTTTCAAGACATGATAACAAGAATTGTATTGACAAAAGATAGATTTGCATGTGTCTCTTTAGTTTGAGTTGCTTCTCATTTTTCCTTGAGGACTAAACCTATGCAAAGAATCCATCTTAGTGGTAATTTTTCATCTTTAAGGACTGTTAAATATCTGCAATGGGGAGAAAACAACCTAAACAACCACTGGTAGTAGTTTACCAATATTTTACTCACCAACAGATGCTTGCTTGATACAGTTGTCAGATGGTGCCCCTGTCCCGTCATCTCTCATCTAATAACCTGTGGCCATTATATTAATAACTTGAAGGGAAGCACTTCACAGCCCTCTACGTACATATGCTCTACATATGAACTAGATCTCAAATACTTGGTTGGGGACTGTCAAACCACTCTCAAGCCCATTTAAAAGAGTGACCATTAGAAGGGGGTCAGGACTGAGATATGGATGGCTCAAGTTGTGAATACTAGGAATGCAAGTGCTTGCTACTAAAGCATAGAACATTTATGGCCCCTTGTAACTCTTGTTAGAGAGAGGAATAGAGTAGTATCCTAGAAAATTAATCCTTCTATAAGTACATGTGATTTAATTGATTTTTGCTGACCTCGTAGTGCATCCTGAAAAGTGAGAAGCAACTAGCTTCCTAGTAATCTTGTTACAGCTCCCAACTCAGTATCCTTCAATAAGCCTAATAAACTTCTGATTTTGAGATAGTTAGCACTGCTGTAGTAGTGTGAATAGAGCAGCATATTTCTTGGAAAATCCTATGTCAACGTGGAGGTGGGCTCTATTTTGTTTAATTAGCCACCAGGCTGTTGCTATAGTGCATTTTGTGACATCATTCGGGTTGCTAGGCCTATTGCTAAATATAACCACTATTGAATCAATTTATATTTTCGTGACCTCACATGAGTGCAATAGATTGAAACACCCATGGATGATGTTCGTATGCTCTTTACCCTGCCCATGCATGGTTGCTAGAAAATTTTAACTCCAGATCCTTAGAGCAGTAATGTATATTGTAATTGGGTATTATTTCATGTCAAAAATAATTCGTGCAATAAATATTCATTTCATAATTACAGGAACAAGTGTACGAAACTATTTTAACAATGAGCAAATTACAGTAACACTTACCAACAATTAGTTACTACACATAGAAATACTGAAGCTATTGGTAGATGCTACAAGCAGCCTGGATATTGAATTTGTGTATTATGCATACTGGTGTATAATTAGTGGGTGTGGTTATTATTAATATCGAGCTCCTTAATTAAAGTGCCTATAGATTCCTCGATATTCATTATATGTAGTAGCTGTTTATCTAGCTAGCCTAGTTATGCGGTTATATGGTTGAACTTTTGTATGTGAGTGTAGAGTCCCAGGTAGAAATGGTAAGTAAATGGGCAATTTCTCAAACATGCTTTGATGAAATTGTCCCAAATTTTTGTCACGTGTTCTATAATGATTGAACTATCTCTATAGCAAATTTCAAGACCTAGGTCACTAGTATATAGTCAAGAGTTATGGACAGTTAAAATATGGAACAATGGCAAAATCAATGTGTCTATGTTGGACTAATCATATGTACCTGTCACATGATATACTGAATTGAATCCAATTCCAAACCGTCCAACTTTGAAGGGGTCATCTGCTTTGACACTTTGCTGCAACCTTTGTATCCCTTTCCAGTCTTTCTTCGTGAAGACACCATCATTGAAAGAGATGAGAGAAGGACCCTGAGACTCAACTAGCTGATGGTGGAGGAGCCCGGTCACTTTATGTTGTCGGTGGTCCACGTAAAAGTGAACTGATTTGGCTTGTGCATCGTCAGCATTTTGAATCAGTTCCTGTTATAATACTACAGTAGTAAAAAGCTGACTAAAGTAAATGTGTGAAACAACCCGTTGGTTATCTGAGTTGGAAATTGGAACTCAGATAACCTAAAATGGGTTGTTTTTACACATTTGATTTTCTAGTGAATGTGTGTGTGTGTGTGTGTGTGTGTGTGTGTGTGTGTGTGCGAGAGAGAGAGAGATCTCACTGGGTAAAAACCTTATAGATACTCAATACTACAGTATAGGGGTTTTGCATTGTGCACATGCAATTAGCTGGTCGGCAAAAATGAGTCTTGACACAGGTATACTGGACTAGCTCAAGTGGGCCTCTGACTAGCTGAATGGCATCTGATCTCAACATTTTCCTTCTGGATACCAATCTTAACCAACTCAGTGGCAGATCTAGTATAGTTCAACATAGTTCATTCGAACCCCCCTTTTTCCTCTTGACACATGCGCATAATTATTATTCTATTTAGAGCTCATCAAAGTTCGTGCAGTTCGTTTCAAGTTCAGTACCAGTTTTTTTTCTTCGAAGGTCTAGCATGGTTCATTCAGTGTCAGCGATTCTGATCCAAGAAGATCCGAGGTCAGGATGACTCAGAAAGCTAGAATCTTTTTTCCCGAAGTCTTCAACTGGTTTAGTTATCAACCTTTGGTGCCACCAGAGATATTCTATACTACGTAACAGGGATAGGAAACAGTAAAATTTTTGCAGCTTATGACGTCACACATGTGGAGCTGTGCGCGTTATTTTTTGTTTGCGCGTACATAAAGAATGGCTGGGTGGTGTCAAGGTAACAAGGCCTAGCTGTTACTCTCACAGAAATAAGGGCTGATAATTCACACCAGTTCCTTCATGCCTTCAGTGCAAAGGAAAAAGCATGCATAGCTGCCAAAATATTGGACATGAAAAGAGTGGAGACCGTGTAAGTTGCAAAGGCTAGTATTAACAACACACACTATAGTTTTGTTTTCTTGTTTTTTTGCTTAACATCATTATGTTGTGCACACACTATTGATTAGTTTGTTCAACAAAAACTTGGTTTAAGTATTGATATGTGCATTAGACACAGTTTTGAGAGTTGTCAATTAATTTCATCGCCATGCATAGTAGCTAATAGCTAAAGGCAATATTTATAATAGCTATCTGTTGTGGCTTAGGCCTGCTTCAAGAAAAGAGGAAAAACAGGGAGGGGGAAGAGGAGTAAGGCCAGAATTCAAAAACACCACCTCCATAAGGTATAGTATAGCTAGCTATAGCCAATGTCATTTTTAGTAGCAATTACATGCAGAAAGCAGTGCATGAACATCAGGCTGGAAGTGTAGCAAAACATTTACCAGGAGACTGTAAGAAAAAAAGTGGTTATAATGATGAGCAGAAAAAGCGGATGACAATGTTTGAGTTATGAAACAATTGAAGGATTGAAGATGAATCTTCAATCCTTCACTAGTGCTCAATGATCCCTGTAGCTAATGGTATAATTCTGCATGCAGTTTTTTTCTTTTGTTGAGATGACTCGGTATCTCCTAAATCAGAAACAAAGATTATTCATCCTATCAGAAAGGTTTAATCAGGATCCTCTGGAAGCATTCTTTGGTCAGCAGCGAGCAAGGGGAGGCAGAAGTGACAATCCTGATGTAAAAAGATTTTAGAAAATTCTCAGGCAATAAGAGTACAGAGATCAATAGCCATTGGTTCAGGTGGAAATTTTATGTTAGTACAGCGGTTTAGCAATTTTTTGTGCACTTTTTGATAAAAGCATGAATTTTTGGTACATAGTTATTACACATCATAAAGGTTATTTTCAGATAGGGAGCCCTCTTGAAATTGACCCCTGGTGACCTCTAGTCATCAATTAGCTTCGGAAACCACGACCTCCTATTTTAGTACCATTCATACTTGGATTGACTATTAAGTGTTTGGTATCAGAGCGAAGCTGACACTTTGAGGAGTAAAATGAGACCAGAATCATGCCCATATCTCATTCCACTCCAAAGTTATGATAATTTTAATCTTATTTGCATGTATGCAATGTATACACCTCTAACCACTATGTTTGATGGCATGTTACTTAATAATTAGTGTTATAACTTTATTAGTGCTTACATTACCAAGTAGCTACAAAAGCAAAAGTTACAAGCACATGTCTGAAATTGTAAGCACATTCATGGAATTACGGTCACTCTGATTACTGTGCTCTGATCTGCTACCAAGTCAAGTAAGTTAGGTATTTGCTAACTACCACACTTTATTGCATGTAGCTAGTCAGCTTTGTGTTACTGTTATACCAAAGGCAAAATGTCACATGTTTGTAAATGCTACTTTAAAACGACCTAAATTAGCTGCCATTCAAATTTTTTTGTTTGTTTTGTGTGTGTATGCAATTTGAATAATAACAATGGCTTATAGGTTAGTGCATGGTATTGCCTAGATCATACTAGATTGAAATCGAATCAATAACATTAAATTTTACCCCCCAGATGGTAGCTATGCATGGCCGTACCACTACAAATGAGCTGGCTCCAGCTCTGGGATGGCAAAGTGGCAACATTGATGAGACATCATGCTGGCTAGCATAAATCGGTTGAAGTTCAACCAAACAAAATAGGAACGACTGCAGAAAAAATCTGAAGGTACACCAGTATCTGTGCAAACACTTTCAATAAAGTAACAGTTGACCTCGAAGAGGCCAAATGTTTCCTCTGTAAGGATCTGCAGGTCTTCACAATGCTTCTACCTACAATATTGGTGAGGTTTGGAGATGTGGGAAGACACTGCTCTGTTGGCTAAGCTTGCATTTGCACCTGTGGACATGATTGCTCTTGAGACCAAATATCACCACAAAAGTGAGTGATGCCCATCTCCATGGTATAGCATTTTGCACAAAATCTAGGAGCCTAATGCAGCACATAAAATGAGCTGCTTATCAGTCTAACTACTGGAAGAAGGCTCTATTTGCTCAACAGAGGGACTTCCCAATCCAGCAGACTGGGGATGGAGAAAGGAGTTGGGAACCACTGTGGACCACTTTTTCAGAAGCATTATAGGCATGCTATGAATTGATCCATTGTGGATACAAGAAAGGCTGTACTAGATGGTGCAAGTGTGTGAAGGTGTGTGAAGGCTGCCCTTGTGCACCGCTCTGTGCCCCTATTATGGAGATTGCCAGTAGCTAATAAACTGACACAGTTTATCAATTTATACAGTCACAATTAAAATTCTCGTAACTTTGGAATGGAATGAGATATGGGCATGAGTCCAATCCCATATTACTCCTTAAAGTGTCAGCTTTGTTCTGATACCCAATACTTGATAGTTAATCAAAGCATAAATGATACTAAAATAGGAGGTTGTGGTTTCCAAAGTTAATTGACGTCTAGAGGTCACCAGAGGTCAAATTCAAGATGGCTCCCTATCTGAAAATGACCTTTATGATATGTAAAAACTATGTACCAAATTTCATGCTTTTATCAGAAAGTGCACAAAACCTCCTTTTTTTTTTTTTTTTTTTTTTTTTTTTTTGGTGTTAAGCCGCTCTACTATGTGAGGAAACGTGGGCTATAGATGAGCTTGGAGTGACATCATGCAGAATATTATAATAGCTATACCTCATTATAATAATGATAATAATAATGTAAAGATTATAATAATTATGCAAGAGTATCTTCACTCTGTGCCTTCGACTATCTTTCTTTTCAACTCTTTATACTCAACGAGCGTTTCATCAATGGCAGTTTTATGTTCGCTATCCTTCTTTGTTTAATAAAATAAAATTAGCTAATACTAAGATAGTTACATAGCTAGCTATGACCATAGATAGTAGACACGGAACAGGATTGGAAACTTAATACTACCATGCGCGTGCTATCCGTGTTTGCCGGGAAATTTTGGCGCGAGATATGAATCCATAGTTACCACATAATAGTTAAGAATGAGTTCTGCAAAAGATATCAGAGCGAATATTAGTTTAGTAGCTTAATATTAGCTGGACTAGAGTGTTTCCATGTTGTGCTTTTATAAAAATAATAAAATTTAATATGAGACTAGATCTAGCTAGATAGTATAAATCTATGAGAGATTCAGTATCTCAAGTTTTGAAAGATGAAGAGTTTAGTCTTCCTCTCCAGCCATCTATAGATGCCCGTTCTTGTGCAGAGAGCTTTATGGAGTGGATAATAAAACATGATAATGCAAATAAATAATAGAAATGTAATAATAATAACTATTTAACCCATAGCTTAACACTGCAATCAAAAAAAACTAACAGCTATGAATCAATATAACATATATCATCCGATAGACAAACTATTATACTACTAAAAGATATCAAACGCTTGACTTCTAAATTTATATTAGTCCTGTTCTAGTCCCACAAATTGGTACGTAGGCCTATAAAATCTTTAGCAACATATCCTACACCAAAAACAGTTATTACACTCTTTATTTCAGTCTATTCCAGTAAGAAACTTTACCTTCCAAACTTCTATAGGATAAAATTGCAAAAAAAAACACTTGTACTCGTAGCTCTAGTCCCACAAAGTCTGTACCTCTCTTCCTCAGAAAATGTATTGCGACAATAGGGCTAAATTTTCTATGGTTACAACGCGGATAGCACGCGCGAAATGTATTAGCTTAATGGGAGTGACGTCACATGACGTAGGCAGTTTCCAATCCTGTTCCGTGTCTAATATCTATGCTATGACTCCTTCCTTAAATCTTAAGTACACTGTCTAGTACATTTTCGGTGACAAGAGTACTTTTCTTTAGCTCTTCCAACTTAGAAATATCTAGAAGAACTTCAGCTAGGGGTGGTTTCCTTAATTTTGGCTCAACATAACAACGCGCATGTGACAATCAATTTTGGGCCACGCCCACCCATTTCCTATCCCTGTTACGTAGTATAGAATATCTCTGGTGCCACAGAACCAGCAAGATAGCTAGCTGCTACTGCACCTAGTTGGGAAATAAAAAACATGCTCTAGCTACTATTACCATTATAGCAAGCTTGTGCACTATATGCCACTCTATTGATTGCACTTTTTACTCTATAGGAAAAGTCCAGAGTGGAGGTTGAAGGTGAAGTGGTTGTTGTTCCTGCCTCTTCAATACCCTTCCCTTGATGCTAATGAGTTATTAGCATCTCTGTCCCCCCCCCCCCCCCCCCCCCCCCCCCTCATTCTTGCATGATTCTTTGGATGTTTCTGATTGATCTACTCCCCTATCAAGTCCCCCATCTCATCCCACAGCTAGTCGCTTAGCAGATTTTGATATTCCAGCCTCTCCTGGCCCCCATTATCTATGCATATGATGATTATGATGATATTATTGATAGATTTAAATGTATTTTCAGTGTTAGATTTAAGGTAAAGCGGGGCAATTCCGAACGGCAAGATAATTCCGAATTCTCAACTACTGAGACTTCTGAGCTCAAAGTTGGAAGATAGAATCTACAATGACTGATAGTAGATTCTATCTTCCAACTTTTTGAGCTCAGTAGTTTCAGAAATACTCTTCACCTCATTCATTCAACATGCTTTGATTCCTTCAGCATTGTTAATCATGAATATTTTTTGTCAGTTATATTTACATCAGTCAACATTCAATTGTCAGTTAACATTACTAAGTTTGTCATTGTCCATCATTGGATTGTCCATCGGATAGCTACTGAACTTCTGCTGTTCATAATATCAAGCTCAAAAGTCATTAAAAGTGGACGTGGTTTATAAAGATTTCTGCCACCCCCTTTTACAAATAAACTTTGACCTTCAGTGAGCACGAACTAAATAATGTGTGCACAAAGCAAAAGCCCTATAGGTACAGGTATTACGACCCCATGGCATCAGACCCTCAGCATTGTATTGTCAAGATGATCATCATCTCCCTTGTTTATAATTAGCTATTGAACCTTGAAAATCTGTCCATCCGGATAACGGTTAAGAATTCCCTGTATAGCAATATAAAGAGGAGGTTCCTTTTGGCCAAAATCATCCTCATCTGAAGAATCGCTCGAAGACTCCATCCTCTTCGAAAAATAAATAATGGGCAAAGCTGAAAGGCACGTGATGGGCGTATCTCAGACCTTTTCTATTCGTTTATCAACCGCATGATCTTATTGGGCGCGCGCGATCGCGATCCTGTAAGTGCATAGGTGTCACCAGTATGATTTAGCCAAAGAATTCCAGGATTCAGGTGTTGTACTTGCTGTTTTCTATAGTAATCACGCGCTGATAGCTCTGCTAGCGAGTCTTTTAGTCAGTATGTAGTTACTTCCTGGGCTTTGAAAACATTTAATTTTAGGAGCTGATTTAAAATGCCAGTGATGCTGGATCGAGCAAAAGCAGTTTATGGCAAAGACTCCAGTATTTTCAGCCATTAATATAAAATGTGTATAGTGTATAGTGAGTTTACCTTAATTTCAGTATTTTTGATGATTGCAAATACTGAAAATCAATATGGTTGGAGGCTCTGTATTTACCCAATTATGACACGAGCATCTATAAACATAATTTTTGGGCTAAGCTGGTATAGTCTTGCAGCACAGACCATAGATATACTAGACTACGTACACAGGATTGGAAACAGGGCATGCGCGCGTATAATTTATAAACCGTTAAAGTGATATTCTGCCCCTACAGCTCACAGAATAGTACAAGTAAGCTAAGGGGAAGGTATTGAAGAAGTGAAGAGTCAGAGAGGAAGGAAGTTATTAATTATTCATAACTTTTTTCCTTGTAATTATAACTATGAGTACCTATCATTGCTCATTATACATTAATTTTATGTGATTGATTTGAAAGAAAGGCCAGAATGACTTTTGGTATTAAAATTAGACATAAATTCATTATTATTATAGCTAGATAATTTTTTCCCAAAGTTATCCTCCAGTTACTGCTCAGTTCTCTCTCATCAACATTATTGCAATACTTCCAGCTTTTGGCTGTTGGGTTTTGACACCATCCACCTCAAGAATTCGGCTCAGTCAGCTGTCCTGTGGACCCTATGGATATTAGGGGGGAAATATAGTAAGCTTGCCATCTCCATAGGATGACTATTGTATAGAAAACGAATGCACCAATTCCATTTACTGTTCTATCCTTTCCCTGAAATAACTAATACAGTTTCAATATTGTTAATCTATTTCTTGGGAGAGGGATTACAGTTTTAACACCACTTGCAAATGCTAGAGACAATATATGTTAGCTAATACAAAAACCAACATTACTATTCCATGTAGCTAAAGTTTACATGCCTTTTGATCAGAAAATGGGCAACAGCAATTGATTCCATCAAGCGTGAGAGGGATTACAGTCCCATTAACCACTACAGTAGTATTTGTAGGAATAGACTTGAAAATCTGAGCTGAAATTTATTTCATACAGTAAATCTATGCCCTAGTGTATTATAGTATCATTGGCATAAGTCTTACCTCACGGATCTTGTCAGAACAGCAACTTTGACAAAAGTGCTATGTCATTCAGCTGTCAACGCGCCTCGGTTGTTACACAGCCAATTCCTCCCAGTAACGTATCAACATGTACCAACATGGACCAACACCTGTGTACACATGTTGATCCGGGTGTTTAAGGCTCAAGTCTCTACAACATGTGCTTGCAACATGATACAGGTCCAGTGTACAACATGATACAGGTCCAGTGTACAACATGAACATCATGATGCTTTTAATTATTAATGATAATAATAATTCCTCAAGTTGAATAAAAGTTAATACTGTGTTAACTGAGTAGAACTTGCTCATTACATCGTGCTTAAAAGTTGTTCCACCTAAAATAGTTATTGTTTCTCTTTCAACTAGAGCTTTTCTTGATTGTTGGACCCCGCAAGAATTGCTACATTCATGTATGATGGTGATAGACCCAATGACATTCACAGAAGGAACTACATAGAATCTGTCTGTTGCTTGTAATAAAGGACAGTCCATTTCGTTCACTATTGGTACTCCACCAGCAGAAACTTTACAAAATTTTTGGAGGACGCAGTAGCTGGTGTGATCTTTAGTGTGCTTTACACAGGCCGACATCAATCCATACTCTACCTGTATATTATAGGGACAATAGTTGGTTTGTTTGCATACAATGCTACAGTGTATACCTCCTCATCCTCTCCTCTGTAAGAAACATAGTCACCAACATAACTCATCTCCATATGTGTCACTTCAGTCGCCTTGAAAAGAGACACTTCATCTTGGCAAGAAATGCAATCATTATGCATGTTTCCTCCTATGAATTGAGGTGTTGTAGTAGTTCCATTAATGGTTTTAAGTGGAGTGTCCATAAATGTACATTTGTTATCGTCATCCTGCAGAATGCCATGGCACTATAGCCGTGTCAAAGCCTCATAGCAAAAAGTAGCTACACACCTTTCTCAAGACACCCGGTGTGTAGATTGTCTTGTCAGGCAAAACTTCCTTTGAAGTTCTTCCAAATAAGTACTTCTGCACCTCAGGTGTAGCAGCTAAGGACTTCAGTCCAGGGCCAATCCTGCATATATGCCTTGTATGATACTACGTATACAGACAGGTGTACTATTGCACACATGTGTACATACCTTGATCCTCCTTCCAGAATATTTCTCAAGTGTTCTAGGTAGGTGAATTGGACTGCAACATCATGACTGGAAGCATGTCTGTTAGAATGAACATTGTGCAATCTCATGAGTCCATTGAAAGACTCGCACCTGTTAATGGTCACAAACACACAGTATAAAATTTTAAGTGTTACGAATACTTGCTCATTTATGTAACATGAATGGGGAAGCAAAGCTCCTGTTTACAATCTCTTTTGATAACGAGCTGTGTAGGCTCACTGCTCGCCTCTTTCGCATGCACATGCTTAATTATTGTGCACATGTTAATTTATTTGAGGCCACAACATTTTCTCGATTTTCCAACAAATAGCCTGTTATGTATACTCATGACACAGCTGAATATAGTAATGTTGCTGCATGTCCAGTTAAAGGATTGACCAGTTACATGACATGTTTGGTTTGCCAGTTTGCAACAACATTATTATTATAGCAGAGCTATATATACCTTTCTGTGTTGAATGAGGCTGTTCTTCCAAAGTCTAACATATTCTGGGGTAAGTGCAGCAGAAGATGAAATTTAGGTTTATTTAGTAGAACACTATTGTGTGCTTTCACTGATGTTATTAAGTCTTTACAAGTTTGCTGTGCAGCTTTAAAATCATTTTTGCAGAATAGCTTACAATAAGCAAGCCTGAACACCTATAAACAGTAAAGGGTCTATAAGCACTCTAGCTAGCTACTTAATTATTCTTATCACCTTTGCGAGAGAGAGCCAAACATTTTTCTCACTTGTTGTGAGCAGTGGCCACACAATGAATATTCCCACTTGGGCCCACGCCTTAAAGTCTCTTCCAACGAGAGAATTGGTGTAACTATGATTTTCCAGATTAAGTGTAATACCATCACAACATAAATCATGCACATACTGACAAATTGACTTTCCACTGATCTTTGGTCTTACACCCGAGAAATGGAAAGAATCCGTTTTCGACATAATGATAGCCTTCTCTCCTGGTGTAAGTCTATCCATTAGTTCTCGTAGAAGGTATTTCACTGGGCCAAGTAAAATTGTGTGCAAGCACTCAACTGGTGTACTTCTAAAATATTTAATGATAATTATGTACAATTATTTGCAAATTCAATTGTGCATGCACTTACCTGTACAAATCTACACTCAACTTATTCAGTGGGTTGTAACTATCCCTTAACCCATATTTAGTAGTCTCTGAGAGTCTGCCTTTGTTAGTTGCTTGTTTATTTATGAGCAATAGCTGTGCTGATGCTTGTTTCTTGGATCGTAACCTTGCTATTGATTCAGGCCTTTCCTCTTTATCTGCCTGTGGTGAGTGATGATTGTTATGCTTGTATTAATTGTACACTTACTGAACATATCCTACAGAACTTTCTTGCAGTATTACCAAGATGATTGCAGAGTTCTGAGCTCATGGGATTGTCAGCCATGATAAACATCACTGGAGCTATCACAAATTTTGCTCCAAATATGCATCATACATTTCTATGCCCCTTTCTAACTGCAGCAAGTTCTCTACTAAGGGCTCAACCAGTGACAAAGCACCAACTTTATTAGAACATCCCAAGAAATGTATGTTTTCCAATCTGTTTTTTTCACTCTGAGGTAATCCTATAACATTCATGTCACATATTTTTTCAACTATAGCCAGCAACTTACTCATACAACCTTAAATACCTGCTAATATTAAATTCCACACAATAAACTTGTTCCACTGTTTACTTGTGTTTCCACTAGTATCATCACAAAAAAGAAGCAGTGGAATTGTCACAATTGGAACATAACTTGATTTTAAGCTTGAGATAGAGCAAAATTCTTTCCATTCCTATTGAAAAAAACTATAATATGTAATGGTAGCTAGCTATTACTTAAATTTTTTCCTTACAGTTTCAGTTAATTGTTTGAAGTTTCCATTACTCGTTTCTTTTATAAGCACATCCCTGCTCATACACAAGGTAGAAGGCCCAGCGATTGAGGTGCACAATATTATGCTAACATCTTCTTCTAATACATACAGTCCACTTAGTTTGGAGAACTTAATGGCATGAAATAGCACATGCATTAATCCATTTCTCTGCAAGAAAAGTCAAAAATTAATCGTTTATATGTAGCTACAGCCATCATTACCTCAACAAAATTCACTACTTTACCACTGCACAATATTTCCTGGGAGTCTTCAAGTCTCAAGTCAATAATATCACCAATAAAAATGTGCTGTCCATCCTTTAATATTATCATAGGAGTCCAGAGACGCTTCTCAGAATGCCATCTATCTGCTTCATACAACTCACTAAAAATAATATATACTCTGATTTTTGCAATGTCACATGTTCTTTAACCTTATAGTTTCATCCTCTTCCATCATCACTGGGTAGCGCTTAATAAGTGAAGCAATCCTTGGATTGCACATACACCTTCTCACAGCTTCTTCTGGCATGTTACAGTAAAAGGGTATACCATTTGCACTATAAAACTGTAAAAAAAAATTGGAAACTTAGAACATCACAAGCAAATGCAGGTAAGTCATTGATTGCCTTGAGCTGTGTTAGGCTAGGTGCAGTTGGAAATATCTGTTGCATTGCAAATATGACGAACTTTAAATGAGTTTCACCCTACATGTGTTATTACAATAATTAGATCATAGCAATCTATATTATAGTAATCCATCTATACCATGGGTCTTGGTGAGTGCAACATCATGTACAGCAAAGCAGAAGCAATTGATGTAAATGGACTGAAATCAGTCATGTCATGTTCAGCAAGTCTTACTCTTACACTTTCTTCATTTTCCAAATTGTCTGCAACTTCCAATAGTATAGCGGCACAATTATGGCTGCGCTGGTATAGTTATACCTATAACATACCACCATCATCAGAATCTGAGTCTCTATCACTAGCATTGTTGTCTATGCATCATACATCACTAACATGAGTACTATTTTAGTACCTTCACTTGTACTTGTAATGTTGTCTTGAATCCCAGCAATTGTTTCTGTCATAGACATAGTCATTGCATATAGTTAGTGTCAAGGTATTTTACATAGCTAGGTATAATGTACTTTGATACTCTCCTTCATCAGCATTGGTTCCTGATTTTTTAGCACCCTGCATGTATGAAATTTAAGCTACAGGAAAGTATATAGCTACACTTAGCTAGATGTACCTCAGCTAGTATCTTTAAACTCAAAATCCGTAAATTATGGCATCGAGACTGGCAATGTCTTTTCAACTTGCTCGGAGATGCAAATCTGCGATTACAAATGCTGCAATAGCGATTACTTCTTCTCACACCTTCCACTTTATCGATCTCCAGGGGGAATCAGTGAGAGTTTATCGCAGGATTTGTGTGGACGAAGAGAATGAAGAATGGAATACTGTGGCAGTTCCTTCCAGATGCACTGTGGAAGATATTTTCACTGAACTGCGCAAGCAGAATGTACAAGTTCATGAAAAAGCACTTGCTGACTTCACCAATATCAATCACAAAGTTTGTTGAGAGCATCATAGTATAATATATATATATATATATAATTATCTCCTTCCCACAGCTATGTGATAAAGATACAGTCCCATGTGTTCGGGATTTATGCTTAGTTCCTAATAAAAAAAGCTCAAAGACACCCAAGGTATAGCTGAACTGCTCTAGCTATAATAACTTTCCAATTATTATTACAGGTCACTTATAAACCACCACCCTTAAAAAAATTCTTTTGTCATTGATTGATAGCCACTGAATTTAACCAAAATATTGGTCAGGCCTAGGCCTGACTGGCCTGACCTGTTCCACCACCTATGCATTCTAGTGTTATATGATTCATGCCATAATAGAGACCATACACGTACCATCTAATATCATTACCTAGGGCAGCTGGGCTCAATGTTGAAGACGAAATCATCTGATTCTATTACTGGAAAGATTTCAATCTTTTGAGATGTAATCTGCATAGAATTTAAATTATTATCTCTATAGTAACCAACAGAGTTCTATAATAGCTCACATCAAAACTGTCTCGAATAACCCTTAAAAATAAATCAGGTGGCAAAGTTCTTTGATCAAAAAATGCTTGTCGTATATCTAAACCTGTTCCAATGGACTGAAAGAATGATCCAGGTATTTCTTCTGCAAGACTCTGAATAATGAAACAATGGAACATGACATGACACTTACAGCATTATGTGGTGTGAGGCTAGTAAGAGATACATTGAAGATCCAGGAAGTTTAGGATACCTGTACAGCTACAATCCATTTACCATGTATACATCCTGAAGATGAGTAAGAGAAGCAAAGATGGGGATGATATCATTTTCCTGTAGCTTGGCTCTCACTTGACCAATAGAAGGATAATCAAATACATTCCACATAGTATAATCCAAGTTCCCAGTCACACTCTGTCTACTGACATAACAGTTGCCATCATGAGGTCTTGATATGCCTGCATACTATAATGGGAATCTTTTATACGTAGTAGCACTACATACCTAAATTGGGCATTGTTAATTTATTTTCATTGTCAGGTTCAACAATAACATGAAAATTAGAGTTAGCTAACTAGGGCAATGTGCAACATTAATTTTGACAGCGAGCAAGCAAGTTAGTGCTACAACTCTTTAGAAGATTTTGCTGTTGAGTTTATATGTAACAAAATACCTAAATAAGCCTAGAGCCTCTACAACTACTACTACGTATAGCAATGTGCAACATTCAGATAGTGAGCAAGTGAACAGCTGATAGGCTCCAGTGTTTGATATTGCTGTCAGAGACAAGAGTCATGTAAGTTGTGGTTCCAACCGGGAAGCTCCATACATAGAAAGCTGTAAAAACTTACCATAAGCACTTAGATAAGCCAAGTGATTACAATCCACTTAGATAAGCCATGATAAAAGGCTGTAGAAAATGATCTGGCTTGATTACAATTGGAGCATGCGCATTATGCATCCGTGCAGCGCTACTAGAGAGAGAGAGAGAGAGAGAGAGAGAGAGAGAGAGAGAGAGAGAGAGAGAGAGAGAGAGAGAGAGAGAGAGAGAGAGAGAGAGAGAGAGAGAGAGAGAGAGAGAGAGAGAGAGAGAGAGAGAGAGAGAGAGAGAGAGAGAGAGAGAGAGAGAGAGAGAGAGAGAGAGAGAGAGAGAGAGAGAGAGAGAGAGAGAGACTCTAGTTCATGATGGGCAATTGATTTTGTGGCACTGAGGAACATTTGCTCATCAGTTGTAATGTTGTAATGCTGTTATTTGCACTCCAGCAGTGCATGGGCTCAAGGAGTTAGAGAGAAACACCTATCACATTGCTTAGTAAAATTGGCACAATATTAAACAAACCTTAGCATCTCCTGCAGTATGATAACGTTGATCAGTAAACACAAGGATCAGCTTTCTTGCAGTAATCCTCCAGCCAATGACATCTGTACACACAATGGACTGCTGCAATCCTTCCAGCATGGCTTCTGGTGCATCATCATTGCTCACAGTGACCAAACCCTTGAGTGCTCGCTATTATTATCAGCATACACATACATAATGCTATTACCTATGCCATTATTATTTTCATGGGACAATGTGTAGTTATGGGTCCTACTTGTTTGCAAATCCACAAATAAAGCTAATAATCATCTCATAAATTTTCTATCCTGTAATAACTATAGTACAGTGAACCAGCCTACAGTGAACCTGCCTACAGTGACCACCCTCTGGGCCGGCCACAAAAAGTGATCTTTACAGGGAGGTGGTCTCTGTATGGAGGTCAAAATCAATTGAAATGACATTTTGGAACATGTCTTTATAGAAGGGTGGTCTCTGGATACAGGTGGTCTTTAAGGGCAGGTTTCACTGTAGCTGCTTTAGCTAGTTACTGCTATTTTATAGGTCACTGACACTGAATTCTCCCACATTGTCTGTTAGAGAAGAAATATGTCGAAAACTGTAATCCGTTCTGAGTGATCTACTTGCTGCATTACTACAAAATGAGTATGGTACGTAAAAAATTGATTCAAAATGGCTCCACTTTCACTCACGGCAAAGTGAAGGGCTGTATTGGTTTTTCATTGAATGCCCCAAAGCCTATCCTGAAGTCTGCTGTTATGTTTCTCAGAGTACCAGCTGCCAGATAATGTTAATCATTACAACAGTGAGATGAATGTGGGCTGTATAGAGCATTCACATATTTTTCATGCCTCATCATGTTAATAAGGGGTGAACCAAAAAATATAAATCAAAAGGGAGAGGTTGATTCTTTACACTTTCCTAACTGCTAATTATGATGAAAATATCTCACCAAGAGCCAATGAAACACTACGTACGTAGGTTATTGAGCAGTGGTGTCATTGAGAAAGATAGATCCATAAGGATGTAGATATCTAGAGGGTAATTTTCTGTGGGAGTAACAGTCACTGTGAAACTTTGGGGCTCCCCTGAAATAAAAAGAAGAGATGATAACAAGAATTGATAAAGTACATATGTAGCTAGCTAGATTCAGTCATGATCATATTGAAGGACTCTAATCTAGTAACATTGTCCGGACATGATTAGCTATCATTCTTAATGTCATAGGAAATGGACCGGAAACTGTCCTATTAGCTACTTTGAGCCATGTAAAAATGCCTCCAGTAATTTGACCCAGAGGGGGCATTTCTATATACGTATAGCCATATGTGTGTAGAGTTATTCAATCATAGTGCTTCATTCCTCCTTAAATATCATTACTCAGTTGATCAGATTTTGTATCTATGTACAAGTCATAGCTTATATATTCACTAAATTGAACGTACCGACTCTTAGTCTGAATTCAGCGGCTACTGGAGTAAACTGTTTCACTGACACAGACTGCATTGAAAAATAGACAATAGTGGTATACAAAATGGACTGTCTGTACCGGCCTCTCTGTGAGGTTAACCACTTCACCAAGCGGATTCTCAATGCGTGGAAGAGGACAGCTGGAATTAATCTGAGTCACATTCATGCAGCGTGATCCTTCAAATTCCTACAATGTTATAATAGTAGTCTCACACTTTGTCTATTGGTAATCAGTAATCTGAGCATTGTTGTTTAAAACCACTGGCTTGTGCATTTCTCACAAAAAATATTGCTTGTGTGATATTCGTTATTTCCATGCCTATAAATGAATTAAAGCATCTCTCTCTCTCTCTCTCTCTCTCTCTCTCTCTCTCTCTCTCTCTCTCTCTCTCTCTCTCTCTCTCTCTCTCTCTCTCTCTACGAGACTATAAGATACAATGATGTCCTGCTGCGCCAGTTGCTGAATAGCTATGGTTAATGTTTTATTTTCTGGTATAATGTTTGTGTTACACAGTGGTGACTCACAGTTTTTCATACCTATACACATGCATCTTCAAAGTTTCACTTGATTGTTTGTTCATTATTATGTGTTTAGTTAACTTCTTTTTTCAATCACAGATAATCATGATGCCTACAATGTTTTGGCTGAAATGCCTCAGCCATCATCAGGGCTTACATAAATATAAATAAAACAATTTCAAAATCAAAAAAATCCACATACAGTTAGATGGAAAAGGCTATTAACTGTTATGGGAAAAGAAAGCCCATGCAAACAATGATTTTCTTAGTCTCAGTAAAACTCAACATTATAAGAGAGTTTATTAAACGAATTCCTCTATTAACGTCAACAGTGCAGCATTGTTTACTTTGAGTAGCTGCACACTTCTTTTGATTTATGTTGACATCAGTAGCTGACAATGTAAATCTTAGCTAATAGCTAAGTCAGGCATGCGCTATGTCCTGACTGATTAGAGTAACTTACTGGATGTGAGCACCATGCACAGTTGTTTGATAGCCCAATGCAGTCCTGGCACAACATGGCTCCATCACAATTTATAGGTTGAGCTTCAAAAATATATATATAGTTAATGACCTATCTAAAATTAATTTAAATGCGTGCAGCTGCAAGCTGACTAGGTTAGGGCTTGCTTACTCTTTGCCGTCCCGGCGATCAATAAGAAATAAATCAAATAGTAAATGGCCATCCGAAGCACAGCGATCGCAGAGTCACAAGAACCCATTCAATCAGGGGCGGGGCTAATCTTATACAGCAAAGAATAAAGCTTAGCTGTTTATTAGTAGGAAGGATAAACACTAAAGATATAGATGCGATAACAATGATGATGATTCAAACTCTGCTTATTTTTCTCAGCTAGCTAACATGATAAAAGAATTATGAAACAAACCACCTTGGTAACGCAACTTCGGATATTTGAAAATGATCACAATGATATTCAGAGGAATATTTCGAGGTCATTAGATTCTAAACTAAATAACATCATTCGATCATTGACTGGATAATACTCTAATCTTTCGGTTGATTCATGTTCCCATGTCTTGCAGTTGAATCCCTCCTCCCCATCAGGTCACTACTGGATCAGGTCCTCCAATGGCTCTGTTATGTGGGTGTATTGTGACATGAGGTCATGTGGTGGAGTTACTGGATGAGAGTGGCTAGTCTGGACTGGAGCAATGAATCTCTTCCATGTCCCGATGGATTCAGAGAACGCAATGACTCTGACATCTGCAATTGTGGGATCAACTCCACAAATGGTCCTTGATTTTTGAAACATATAGCTACACAGAGTATACCTAGTAGAGTCTGTGGCAAGATAAATACTTATCAATTCGGTACTCCGGATGCATTCAGTACAATACATGGGCGTGGTTCAAACATAATAATTGACTCTATATAATTACATGGATGGTGTTAGTCTTACACATGGAAGCAGGAGACACATCTGGACTTTTGTTGCTGCTCATGGTGATAACAGTAGAACAACATTTTTAACCAGTGTCTGTCAGTGTATGAGGCGACATAACATAGCCCATCCTTCTTTTGTGGGAATGGACTAGCTACTATTGTGATACAGGAAATTGAAAGCCAGTAGGACTTCGTACTTTTTTTTGCTAATGACTCCCTGGATGGTGCTGGGTGTGCTTCTACTAGCATGTGCTGTTCCTTCAATAACCCCCCGTGATTCCACAAGCAACTCCCATCAGCCACCACTGACGACATATAGATGAGGGTGTGTCGTGATGAGGGCAGAGACAATGAAGACATTGCCATATCAAATGTTGAAATTTATGTGCTGAGATCACTTTAGTGACTTTTGCATTGTGTAACTATAACATGACATGAGTGCTATCTTCTGACTCCCTGCATAATAATGTATACTCACTTGATAGCTACCTTGATCATAGCTAACTGTTAGCTCTCTGTTGGTGTTTTAAATGTGTCAAAGTTAGAGCAGATTGATTGGTAGAGCGAATAATCAAAGTTAGTATATAGCTCAGCTATAGCTAACACTAATTATTATGTTGTATAATTTTATGTGGGACTGGATCTTTCTCTCCATAACTAGCTAATAGCTAGTGGCTATACTCTCAAATTTTAGTCCCGACAATGAATTAGTTCTCATAAAAATTAGCTTTATGAAACAAACCAACGTTTCAACCGGTGTCACGTAAATTCAGGGACCCCATAAATTTGGGGACCCCCGACCCCAAAATTATCGTAAAATTAGGGTCCCCCCTGTAAAATTAGGGACCCCATGCATGCTCACCGCGCCCCCATTCACGTTCACGCGCATACCATGCGCGCGGGATTGGGGCGCATGCGCCGTAAGTAAAACAAAAAGCCTGTACTACTGTCCAGCTGAAGATGGAAGATGCTCAGGGAAGGTTTACCTTTGACTAAATATATAACTACATTAGCGATGGTATATATCCAGAAGGCTTTGAAAAGGGTGAAAAACTAGCCCTAAGAAAAAGGTGTAAGTTTTTCATAGTGATGGAGGCTGATCTCTACTATATTGGTGGACAAAGTGAGTTAACTGGGGGATAAATACCAATTTTAGATACGCAATAGTTGCATGCAATCTTCTCTAGCTATCTATGAGCCCTTAGGCTTATATTGGATCATCCCTGCAGAGAGAGAGAGAGAGAGAGAGAGAGAGAGAGAGAGAGAGAGAGAGAGAGAGAGAGAGAGAGAGAGAGAGAGAGAGAGAGAGAGAGAGAGAGAGAGAGAGAGAGAGAGAGAGAGAGAGAGAGAGAGAGAGAGAGAGAGAGAGAGAGAGAGAGAGAGAGAGAGAGAGAGAGAGAGAGAGAGAGAGAGAGAGAGAGAGAGAGAGAGAGAGAGAGAGAGAGAGAGAGAGAGAGAGAGAGAGAGAGCTCTTCAATAAAGTTGGCCCAACTTGAATTGGTGCACAACTAACATTTCCATAGCCCTATGCTGTAGATTGATGTGTGCTTTTGTTGTGACAGATTTTTTCATGATTTGCCATTTATGCATTACGTAATGGGGTAGTGGTTATTGGTTTTGTGCATGTCTTTTCTTGCTTTACATTTTTTTTTTCTTGTTTAGTTTTTTTGTATAGGACTATGTTATAGCTATAGTCAGTGAGGTTCAGTTATTCTATACAAATTAGAATTTAGTAGCTATACTTTCAAGCTCCTGCTCCAGGTCCTCTACATCCTATGAGGGTTTATACCCATATTATTATGACTGTATTTGAGTAGGTAAGGCAAAGTCTCGAGCTAAGCCCAGGCTTGTGGTTGAAGATACTGAAAAGCGAAGACGAATTATTGCAACTATTCATGATGATAGCCACTTGGGTATCCACCAAACCAATGATCTAATCTCTAAAAAATATTATTGGCCTGGTTTATATAAGGATATTTCAACCTATGTAAGTATTTGCATGTAACTACTAGGTAATTAATTCAAAAATTTCCTCAGGTTAGAACATGTGATCAATGTCAACGTAATAATAAAAAGCTGAAAAAAGCTTCAGGTTCTCTTCATCCGATTCCAGTTCCTTCAAAATTATGGTGTCAAGTAGGAATGGATCTTATTGGCCCCCTTCCCAAGACATCAAGGGGAAACAAGTATATTGTAACATTAACAGACTACTTTTCAAAATGGGCTGAAGCAGCACCACCCTTTAACAAGACTGCTGAAGGAATTGCAAAGTTTATGTATAGTGTAAGTTTAAAATATACCAAATTGCTCCATACTTTGATATTTGCATTAATTGAATCAAGAGTTGCTATAGTAATAGACAGACAACAAAATGATATTATCATAGATTACTAATCTATAGGTTATGTGTCGGTTCGGCTGCCCTGAAGTAGTTATTACTGATCAAGGAAGGGAGTTTGTTAATGAATTGACATCACAGCTTCATCATTTAACCAACACTGAACACCAAATAACAAGTGCTTACCACCCCCAGGTATATGCTATACTCTTTTGCTATACTCTTTAGTATATAGTTATAATAATAATTACATTGTAGGCTAAACTCATAATGTACTCTAATCCAAGAACTGATGTCAACCTTGAGTCTGACACTGAATCAGGTTTGTTAATATTATAGCTAACTATAATATACGTATGGTAGTAGCTATTGTAGAATATGCCTTTTAGGTGGAGATTTCATTTCTTCAGAGAGCAGGGAAATTTATGACTGGGTGAAGGCAAAAATTGAAGGTTGTTCTATAGTTAGCTATAAATGTATATGATTTATACTGCTATGCAGCAAAACGAAAGAAAGGATTACCAAATAGAGAGGATGGAACAAATGTACAGCACACACAAAAGGCCGGTATGTACAATAGTATAGCTACATAGTACAATGTCATGCATGTATTTGTAAGACCTTGAATTAGTGAAATGTATATAGCTAACAGCATGCATGCACTGCCATGGAATTTGTAGCTATAACACATCATGAATATACACATCCCCTAGCCCTACCCTTAAGCCTTATTAGCCTCCTATAGCCCCAAAGCCCTAAATATTATAAACTATAATGTGCTGGCTGTAGATTAAATCACAACATGCTCATTGTCAATTTTGTTTGGCAAAGGGTCATGATCTAAGTGTGTGGCTGTAATCTTTGCTAATAAGAACAGATTAATATGAAATAACTAATTCCTTTTTAGTTCCTTGTAACCCTAAGGCACAGTGTGAATATGCTATATCCAGTCAAGATTTAGAACTGTCTCCGCATTGCAGCAAAAACAATGGACATGAGGAAGGTATGATAATAATTAATTATAATAATCTTTCAAACTTGTGCATAATTTTATTGTAGATGATTATATTGATTTGATAAAGAATGATCTTGTTAATAAACCTGTTCAGTATTGGAGAAAAGATTTAATGTTATTTGATGAGGACAAAACAGCCTTACTACAGGGCAAGTGGCTTACTGATGCTATAATGTCAGCTGGTAGCTATTAAGCTTCTCAGAGAACAGTTTCCAAATGTGAAAGGATTGCAGTCCACTTCACTAGCAATGCATTCTGGATTTGAAATTCAGAGAGGGGAATTTGTTCAGTGCCTGAATGTGTATGACTCTCACTGGATAACTATAGCTGGTGATAGTTCTCCTGGGACTGTCAACATATATGATAGCCTTCCTAATTGTGCATTATATAGTAAAACAAAAAGGCAAATAGCATCCATTTTGTTTACTGACCTCTCAACCATTACTGTGAACTTCATTGATGTTCAAGTTCAAGTAGGCAGTGATGACTGTGGACTCTTTGCACTAGCTTTTGCAGCTTCACTTTGTGCAGGCGAGAATCCCGCAGAGTTAACTTATAGTCAAGATAAATTTCGCTCCCACCTTGCTAACTGCATTGAAAACCAATGGCTCAACCCCTTTCCGCAAACAAACAAGAGGACAAGACCCAAGATTCATAATACAATGAGATTCAATGTCTACTGCACATGCAGGGAGCCTGAATATGGCAGGATGGTGGAATGTATGACTTGCAAGGAGTGGTTTCATGAGGGGTGTGTCCAGGTACCACCAGGACTCTGGAACAACAAAAAAATGGATTGGTACTGTTATATGTGTGCTAAGTAGACAGTTAGAATTTGGAAACAATCATATCAAAAATAATTATTGTGTCCGTATTAGGGGGTCCCCAAAATTATTGAGGGATCCCCATGTTTATGATTAACTGGCATGGGGTTCCCTAAATTACTTAAGAATGGGATCGGGGGTCTATAATTAGGGGGTCCCCATATTTACATAACTTTGGGCATGGGGTCCCCATAAATTTGGGCATGAGATCCCCAAAAATGAGGATGGTGATACATAATTAGGGGGTCCCTAAAATTCTTCAGGGGTCCCATATTAAAATTTGGGCATGGGGGTCCACAAAATTACTTAAAATTGGAAGAGGGGTCTATAATTAGGGGGTCCCCATATTTACATAACTTTGGGCATGGGGGTTCCCATAAATTTGGGCATGAGGTCCCCAAATTACTTAAAAATGGGGATGGTGATACATAATTAGGGGGTCCCTAAAATTCTTGAGGGGCCCCATATTAAAATTTGGGCATGGGGGTCCACAAAATTACTTAAAATTGGAATAGGGGTCTATAATTAGGGGGTCCCCATATTTACATAAATTTGGGCATGGGGTCCCTAAATTACTTAAAAATGGGGATGGTGATCCATAATTAGGGGGTCCCTAAAATTCTTGAGGGATCCCATATTAAAATTTGGGCATGGGGGTCCACAAAATTACGGAATAGGGGTCTATAATTAGGGGGTCCCCATATTTACATAAATTTGGGCATGGGGTCCCCAAATTACTTAAAAATGGGGATGGTGATCCATAATTAGGGGGTCCCTAAAATTCTTGAGGGATCCCCATATTTATGATAAATTTGGGCATGGGGGTCCCCAAAATTACAAAAAAATGGGGATGGGGGTCCCCATTTTGTGGGGGTCCCCATTTTTACTTGACACCGGAATACTCTAGTCTTCATCAGAGTGATAAAAATGCACATCATTTTGTCCAATGCATACACTGTTTTGAAGTGGTGGTTCATAAAGCTAATTTTATGAGAACTAATTTGAATTTTATCATGTTAACTGAGCAGAATATTGAACAATTTCATAATTTGGCTATTTCTACCTTACCCGAATATTTCTCATTTTAGATCAGTGAATGTGTATTAATTGAGACTCTTATTTTAGTCTTGTGTTCCTTATCCCTCAAAGGTGGTTCCAGCAATCATATCTAGTGCCACACAAACGAGATAAGCTGTTTATTGTATATAGGAGGGAGGGAGGGTGGTCAATCTACCAAGTCATTCTTTTCCGAACTGCAGTATTAACTCCATCAATAAACTGAGAGACAATTCATTGTAAGAATAAAAATGTTTAGCTACCACACACCATTTTGTCCCAATGCACACGCAGTTTTGTTTTTAGTGTGCAGTAGCTACATACTTATTTTTTACAGTGAAGGAATAAGTTTCCAAATTCCTTTCACAGATTGCCCGTGCTGATTTATATTGGCCTAATGGACATAATTATGTACCAAAAAGAACTGAGAATAGTAGGAGAATAATAGGTACCAATTTTTGGAGTGACATCATAAGCAATGTGATGTCATGGTTAGATCAGATCTAGAGATCTAGATCTAGTCCACAGTCTAATTAACACGCTATCTAGCTAGTTAGTATGGCTGAGCCTAGTACTAGCAGTGACTATCCATGCCAAGATACAGATAGGTCTAGATCTACTGCTGACCTGAGTATGTTACAGTACAACTACAGGAAAGAATTTTTGAAATAAATAATTTGAGAATAATTTGAGAATAATAGGAAGCTATATACACCTCACTGAAGAATAATGGGCACAGTTTTTGTGAATACAAGAATAGCAAAATTAATTTTTTTGAGCAAAGGCCTATACATAGCCTGTACGTATCTAAGATAATCATCCTGGAATTACAGGGTAATTGGTACATGTGCATGCATGCATGCATGCGGTTGAAAGTAAGCTCCCTTTTCAGAGAGCCTGGGTTTGAGGCTCAGTGATTTCTACTATTGATTGGCACAAAAGGCCAAACACTTTGGAAAAAAATAACACACACACAAAAAAACAACAACAAAAAACAAAGAAATGTAAAAATGCTTATCTTTGAATTTGAAAGGAGAAACATTATTGGAAACATGAATAGTCTTTATCTCCCCCAAAAAATTTTTTTTCTCGGATTGACAGGGGGGATAGCTGGCAATATAAATTCCCAAAATTTAATGTACAGCACCTACCTTGCAAGTAGCCATAGCCATAATTTATCATAGACACTGCAAAAACTGTAAGTGTGTACTTTATAACCAAAGGAATGTTCCCTGTATACAGTATAACAATAATTATGGTATACAGTTTATACATGTAGTGTTTACAGAGAGCATTCTTTCTTTAGTTGGCTATGTAGTACACACTTTCACTTTCAGAATGTAGCATAGAAGTGGAAAAGCTACATGCATAATTTGCAACTGTTATGTATGCACGGGCAGCTGTAATGCCTATTACTATTATTAAATTCTCATGATTTAATAGCTTTATGGCCACCCAACTTCAATGAAGTAGTTGCCATATGGCCAGCTGCCTGAAAAAATCATTTTTTTACTTAGTATGAAAAATAATGGAGGCTAATGACTAGCTCTGCCAACAGTATAGAGCTGCTACAATCCTAATCTGTATGTAAGAGAACATGTAGTTGTAACTAAACCACTATTATTGCCTTGTATGTTAGGTTCATTAATAGGCTTTGGTGCCACCTGTGCCAGTCCACACCCGTTTCATTTCCTATGATTATTTTATCACCCAAGCACTTGACCATGTGTCTTCTTATTACACTTTCATAAGGATAACATCAACCAAACAAAAAGTAGTTAAAGCTAGCTACTATATAGTCGTAGGAAGAAATTGATTTTACGAATTATGTTTAATTATGCCCTTAAAACACACATAGCATCTACACCTTCAATTGGCCCCAATACCACCATTGCCCCCCCCCCCCCCTCCCTCTGTAAAAGTCATCTTCCTTCACCCATGTTAAGTGTACTTAGGAGCAACAAAGCCATGACCAGATACAAACTTTATCTTTATACAATAATATCCCAAGAATCTGTCAAAATTGCTAATGTCACTTTTGACATAACAATAAATTACTTAGCTACTGGCTTTGACTCACAGGAATTGTGCAAGCCAGAGATTCCATTAGTTATTTTGTATCCCTATCTGGGCTTGGTCATAGTTTCATGTACTAATTTGGGTGGTACGTATATAAATCCAATGCAACTAAGCTAGCCTGTGATCATAATGGAGTAGCTATGCATACAATAATGTGTTACACAAAATTAATGTATGTGGTCCTGCTGGACAACAACGCTCTTGTGTATAGTATCATGTTATTGTCTTTGATATGAGGTAACTAGCTATTATCAAGTAGTAGTTGCTAGGCCTGAATGTGGTCAGGTATCTAATTAGCTATATAAGTGTCTACTTAGATCACTGTGGTTCCAACTTAGAGACCTGTGATTATCATAAGACTATATCTACACAGTTTATGCTATCGTCTGAGTTGGTTAGATCATGACTAGCTACTGGGTTTACAATAGACACCTTGGCTTCCTCTCGGTATCTATTGCAAACCTCGTGTAGTCACTCCCGTTGTGATCTAATTAACTTATACATAATTTTGACAAGTTTCCTACATATATAATTATAGCTAGAAGGAATTATCTTATATCCATTTCCCTTCATAACTCTCTGATTAATAATTACGTATGTCTCCCACACAATTATAGGCAGACTTGAAGCACATGCAGGACTATATGGTGGGAATTGTCTACACTCTTCATTACACCCCAGGAAAGGTATGTGGTTGGTATGTGGTACACCCTTAGTGTATGGTCTAAACCCTACTTTTTAGTAGTGTGAAGGTCAAAACTACATATATATAGCTAGAAGGAATTGTCTTATCTTCATAACTCTCTGATTAATAATTATATATGTCTCCCACACAATTATAGGCAGACTTGAAGCACATGCAGAACTATATGGTGGGAATTGTCTACACTCTTCACTACACCCCAGGGTTGGTATGTAGTACACCCTTGAACCCTACTTTTTAGTAGTGTGAAGGTCAAACTGAAAAAAGTGGTCAGGTAGCTAAATACTCCCATGCCTGACAAGACATTCTGCAGTATTTTGCCCATGAATATCATTAATTATCAAGTTAGCAATAAAAATGGTGAGATTCACATAAGGAAAGATCCAAGGTAGGAGACTGTCTACATTTTGTATATTCGCAGCTATAAGGTGTGTGATCCAGAAAAGAAAACCATGTAAGTCTAGATACGATTCATACTTGTAGCTATTAGCTAGCTAATTATCAGAGAGTGCGGTAGCACTCTCTATGTAGGGATGACTCGGACGGCCGCGCGCGCCGCCTATAGACTAATACTAAAGTGAAATTCTAGTTCTCCCACTTAGACCTAACAAAAGCTACTGTGAATGATTATCCAGCATACTAGAGCCTACTACAATGTGCAGACCAAGTTTCAGGACCAGGGAGCTTACCGTTTCAGAAATACGGCAAGCAGGTAAATCGCTATATTCTTCTTCTTCTCTATTATTATTATATTATTATTCTTCTTCTTAAACAACCATATCTCTCGAACCACTCAAGCTACAGCCATGATTTCTGGACAAATCCACTCCAAATTCTACCAACTACGATCTTTTCTACTCGTTGATCCTCGAAAGAGTCGATGAAAAAGGAGACACTATGGAGCACAGCACTCGACTAATTCAATTAGGAAGCCATCTTTTCTATAATATGCATGCGCATGTATTTGAATATCCAATTATTCGGAATCATAATACTCAGCTGTAGCTAGCTAGCTCTAGCTCTGGATAATGATGATGATAGACTACTGTATCGATTCGGGGATTTAGATTCACCACGGTAGACTCTATTTCAGCATCTTCGACCTCCAAGTATGGCTCAACAACACAACACCTTGACTCGATAATGATTGGGCTGGTATTGGAGAACTATTGGAGAACTTCTTTCATCTGTCCCTGCATACACATAGAAGAATGAACTCTAATCATAGCTAAAACCATAAAAGAGAGGAAAAAAGACCAGGAACAAGTAAGGGAAAAAGCATTTCGTGAAATGAAAAAAAGATGTAGGGATGACCACTGCTCAAAAAAGTAAGGAAACAAGAAGGATGGAAATGGGATCAATCTTTGTTCTGTATATCCAGCCAACAATCCTTACATATAATATGTCGGGTAACTTCAGATTATAGTGTAGTAATGTACGTATATGTAGGGATTGTTGGCTGGATATACAGAACAAAGATTGATCCCATTTCCATCCTTCTTGTTTCCTTACTTTTTTGAGCAGTGGTCATCCCTACATCTTTTTTTCATTTCACGAAATGCTTTTTCCCTTATTATAGTAGTAGTTGTAGAGGCTCTAGCCTGGTACTTTGTTAATATAAACTCAACAGCAAATCTTCTAAAGAGTTGTAGCACTAACTTGCTTGCTCACTGGCTATCAAAATTAATGTATCAAAGTGAATTGTAGGCGCTTGGCTTATCTAAGTGCTTGTGGTAAGTATTTACAGCTTTTGATGCGTGGAGATTTCTGGTTGGAACCACCACTTACATGACTCTTGTCTCTGATGCAATATAAAGGGAGCTTATCAGCTCACTGTCTAAATTAAACAGCAAAATCTTCTAAAGAGTTGTAGCACTAAAGAATACTTGCTTGCTCGCTCGCTGTCAACTGAATGTTGAACATTGCCCTAGTTATATTAATCGTTATGAAAAGAGATCAATATTCACTCCTTTCAAGGCAGTTAAAGTGATATTCTGCCCCTACAGCTCACAGAATAGTACAAGTAAGCTAAGGAGAAG
Organism: Crambe crambe; assembly: GCA_963924555.1. Classification (NCBI taxonomy): domain Eukaryota; kingdom Metazoa; phylum Porifera; class Demospongiae; order Poecilosclerida; family Crambeidae; genus Crambe; species Crambe crambe. Next base: position 5,152,441 of record OZ004584.1, on the reverse strand, counting down.
GTATTGAAGAAGTGAAGAGTCAGAGAGGAAGGAAGTTATTAATTATTCATAACTTTTTTCCTTGTATGAGTACCTATCATTGCTCATTATACATTAATTTTATGTGATTGATTTGAAAGAAAGGCCAGAATGACTTTGGTATTAAAATTAGACATAAATTCATTATTATTATAGCTAGATAATTTTGCCCCAAAGTTATCCGCCAGTTTCTGCTCAGTTCTCCCTTATCAACATTATTGCAATACTTCCAGCTTTTGGCTGTTGGGTTTTGACACCATCCACCTCAAGAATTCGGCTCAGTCAGCTGTCCTGTGGACCCTATGGATATTAGGGGGGAAATATAGTAAGCTTGCCATCTCCATAGGATGACTATTGTATAGAAAACGAATACACCAATTCCATTTACTGTTCTATCCTTTCCCTGAAATAACTAATACAGTTTCAATATTGTTAATCTATTTCTTGGGAGAGGGATTACAGTTTTAACACCACTTGCAAATGCTAGAGACAATATATGTCAGCTAATACAAAAACCAACATTACTATTCCATGTAGCTAAAGTTTACATGCCTTTTGATCAGAAAATGGGCAACAGCAATTGATTCCATCAAGCGTGAGAGGGATTACAGTCCGTAGTATTTGTAGGAATAAACTTGAAAATCTGAGCTGAAATTTATTTCATACAGTAAATCTATGCCCTAGTGTATTATAGTATCATTGGCATAAGTCTTACCTCACGGATCTTGTCAGAACAGCAACTTTGACAAAAGTGCTATGTCATTCAGCTGTCAACGCGCCTCGGTTGTTAGTTGCTAACGAGAGCACGTGATCCGTTTCCGATCCCGTAAACCTCTTATATCTATATAATAGTTAGACAACGAGACCAAGGTACCTACGGTCTATTTAGAAACCTGAGAGCCCTGGGCTGTAGCGTCCCGAGCGCAGCGAGGGCGCTACTAAGGGCCCGAAGGTTTCTAAACAGACCGTAGATCCCGTTGGTCGAGGTGTCTAACTTATTTAGACTATAGCCAATCACTGGAGTTGTTTAACTTACCTCAACACGCACTTGGAAACAATAACCATGGTTTTTAAATGCAACAAACATGAATCAGAGCGCACCTAGAAACAATAACCGTGGCCACCGCGATGCGTTGCTAGAATTGGACCAATTGGAATGACCATCGTTACCGGATTTACCTAGGGCAAGTGAATTCTAAGTGCTGTAAGGCGTGATTCTAAGTGCCATAAGGCGTGATTCTAAGTGAATAGAATTCACCAAATGGACCAATGAGATTCCTTGATTGTGACTAGCTATAGTCTAATAGACTATAGCTAGTCACAATCAAGGAATCTTATTGGTCCATTTGGTGAATTCTATTCACTTAGAATCACGCCTATAGACTATAGCTAGTCACAATCAAGGAATCTTATTGGTCCATTTGGTGAATTCTATTCACTTAGAATCACGCCTTATGGCACTTAGAATCACGCCTTACAGCACTTAGAATTCACTTGCCCAGGGGCGGATCCAGGAATATTTAGAAGGGGGGGTCAGTTGTATAGTATTAGGCATATCCACACGCAGATGGCATTCCACATCTGCCACTGTGCTTGACCGTATCCAACGAGTTAATTAATAAAATCATAAATTGTTATGCTAAAATCGTATACCTTTTGAAATACTTGGTCTGTGGTTTGATGGCTGCTGCTCATTGCTACAAGTGCATGTGCGCATGCTCAGTTTACCCAATGGTCGTCATCGAAAGAAATTATAATTGAATCGCGCGCTTTCCAATTGATCGCATGCACTAGCACCGACTATGGTATGTGGAACGCTGAGACATAAACTGGAGCTACTGCTACTAGGCACTTCATAAGAGGTTAGAGGGGGGGGGGGGTCCTGACCCCCCTAGACCCCCCTCTAAATCCGCCCCTGTTGCCCTAGGTAAATCCGGTAACGATGGTCATTCCAATTGGTCCAATTCTAGCAACGCATCGCGGTGGCCACGGTTATTGTTTCTAGGTGCGCTCTGATTCATGTTTGTTGCATTTAAAAACCATGGTTATTGTTTCCAAGTGCGTGTTGAGGTAAGTTAAACAACTCCAGTGATTGGCTATAGTCTAAATAAGTTAGACACCTCGACCAACGGGATCTACGGTCTGTTTAGAAACCTTCGGGCCCTTAGTAGCGCCCTCGCTGCGCTCGGGACGCTACAGCCCAGGGCTCTCAGGTTTCTAAATAGACCGTAGATACCTTGGTCTCGTTGTCTAACTATTATGTATATCTATGCACAGACTCAACACCTGGTTCGTGGAATTTGTATTTCTATTGTTAGGACAACAGGTCAAAGTTCAATCTTTCTACCAACAATCAGATTTCAAGCTAGTAAGTGTATGTATAGCTAATTCTACTCTTCCAGGAACCAGTAGTAGTTTATTATGTGGAATACTATTTCAGTTAGTTTATGATAGAGTGCAGTTAAATATCAGTGTCACTAAGCAATCTAATGGAAAGAATAGGCTTAATTGCTGCCTGCTGTGAAGCCTATAGTGTGGGGTACAAAATTTTTGGTCCATCATAATGCCTATAAAGCTATTAATTTTTAAAATGGATATTTTATACTTAGTCACTGAAGCAGATCAGGGATATTAAAGCTTTTTGAAGGTCAGTGAATGGGCAAGGTTACCCTGGGGGTGAACCGTGCAGTATAGTACAAACTAAAGTCTTTATGCACAACCTCAGGACGTGGCCCTGTGTTGAGAACACACCTCAGTATCTTGTTATATGTATACATGTGTGTGCATGCATGCATGCGTGTGTGTGCATGTCTGCGTGTGTGTGTGGCATTACACTTGAGAAAATTATGATGTGGCTGTTACATTTTCTAGCATGACCAATAGCTGTAACTCATTCCACCAACTCATTCCACCGTTCCAGTAACTAGCTAGCTAGTTTAATTACTGCCTCCTAGCAACTACTCCATGTACCCTTGCCATAATTTAATTATACATATGTGTGTGTACGTGTCTCAACCACATGCACTGAACCTATATATGTTTCCTGTCTTCATGACATGGGATGTGTATATGTAACTTAATTAAGACTGTAACATTTGCTCTTCCCAAAATACACCTTCAACATCAATTTAGATTAACTGTAAACACATGAATGTGCATGCAATACTATCCTTTCAATTGTGTGCATGCTTACATATGTGTGTGATCTTGCTCCATCTCTAGTACATAATTATGTGTCTATTGAGGAGAGCAAGTCAATATGTAGTTTTTGCGATGAAATATTGGCAATAAGTACTACAATTGCCAGGGGCTGACTCACCAGAGTGTAGTCAATAAAGGTTGGTTTGTCGACCACTTCCAACACATATTTCACATGATCCTCGTTTTCAGGCTGGATAATCTTAATTGGTGGCTCAAGCTTTGGCATGTGTAATTTTTATCTTGTCAGGTTGTCCCCTCTATGAAGTGCAAGTTGGGGTCCTGTAGGTTTCCCAGAATCAGAGGCCAAAACATGGTCACTGTGTACGTCATTATCAAAAATAATGCACACCAAGTATGTCATAACGTGTAAAATTATGCATCAATTCCATAACAAGTCTCTGTGAAGCTTGGCATGGGTTATGAAATGCTTCACTTGCCAACCCCTAGTTTAATCAGTGATGATTTTTTTAATGTAGCATTTCAGATCTAATGATGGAATCACTCGAACTGAAGATGATATTATGTGTAATGTATGCCGTACTGAATTCAGGTAATGAATAATATAATAATATTATGAATTTGCTTTAATTAAAGAACCTGAGGGCAATTGGTCACATCATTATAAGTGTTAAAGGTCTATCATGTGCAACATATGAAAATTTGATATTTCTATATTTATTTGATACAGCAAACTTGTGTCGTATACCTAGCTATGTAGGACCAATTAGCTCTGTGGCTGAATTTGGGAAAGCCAGCCACTCAGCATTATTTTTCTGATTTTATTTGGATTGTTGATTGCAAAATTCTAGGTCCTATAATGCCCAAGGTACAGCTCTTGATACGAGTCGTATACAACTTAATTAGCTAACTATATATAGTTTCATACTTCTAAGTCCTTGTTAATAAGTTGCTATAATAAGTGGCAGGTTATTTCCCAAATCTGATCGCATACATATGGACGTATTAGCACAGAAGTTATAACCCACCTATATTATAGTAAAGTAATTATTGGTTCCTACTCAACTGATGGTGTGCAATCAAAAATGATATTTTTCTGAAAATTTTGTATACATTAAGTCTATGTAACTCTCATGTAGGTAGCTAAATTGGGAAATATTTATACTAGATAATAATTCATGTTTACAATTTTCATTCATGTTAGTTTATTTTCTGTTGCTATTTTGTACAAGGCAATTAATTTTCATGTGATTAATTTTTGTTGTTGAACATGACCAGATAAATTTACGCTTTTGTAGGAGTAACTCATGTTGCTCTCACTGGTCCTGCTGCGTCCTATGCTGGTGCTGAAGCCGTTTTTACCTGTAGTGGTGGTGATACCGTGAATGTGCAGTGGCTGGTGAATGGGACACTATTAAACAGCTCCCACATGAATAACATAGTGTCTGAGTTCAGACAGATAATACGTGTGGGTAACCTACTCTTACGTGATGTCCAGCTTCAGTACAATGGGACCATTATCCAGTGCAGAGCTAATACCAGTTCTGGAAGTATCATCTACTCCAATATCATGACACTTCTAGTACAAGGTGATATGCATGCATCGTGTTAATACGCTTGCATAATTCTATACCTGAGCATGCACACTCACCCATGCTTCACGTCTAGCTACTCTTTTTCCTGATATAGCTCATGAGCTGGAAATACTCATTTAGTAGAAGCTAGCTAAACAGGTTGTCAATGTTACACAGGTTCTCCAGAGCATTCACCTCAAAGTATATAAAGTGATGGCAATTATTGTTCTCAATTGATCATCTAGGTATACTTTCAGCTGTTGGTGACCTAAGTGCCACTGCACTGGACTCAACCATCTCTCTCACCTGGAACCCTCCCTTCACCTTGGACATCACTGGTGTTGACCCTGACATCACTTACAGAGTGGATGTGATCAACTCCACTTCCTCACAAGTGATCCACTCACAAGGAGGGATCAATGTCACACAATACAATTACACAACTTCACTGTCACCTGAAAGAAGAGCATGTGATGTCTTCAAATTCACAATCACACCAGTTAACATAGTTGGCAATGGAAGTGAATCTAGCATATCTAAAGGTTTCCTTAATGTTGGTGAGTTAATGGATAAACCCATAGCGCATACCAATTGAGTACGTACCATCTGTACACAGTTCCTTTTGTCCTGAGTCATGATGCCAGCCTGATAAATGGATGGTTTTCATTCCATATAAGAATGGTAAGTATGTATACCATACAAATAGAGTTAGCTAGTGGAGCACTGTTTGTTGCATTATATAGCATCATTGATTAATTTATTTTCCGACTTATTATGTACTATTTTTTGCTGTCATCTATGTATGTAGTCTGTCATGGTTTGTAGAGTTAATGTTGTTGGCATTTCTATTTGGAACTATGATGATGAAGAAATCAGTGTGCGAAATATGATTGCCACTATCAATGCTAGTGATCGCACAATCATTCAAATTACAAGTTTCTACTTGATATTGAATCGTCACTACAATGTAACATTTAATGTCAGCAATAGTGCTGGAGCAAACACACTAAATCTGATGCTGAGTAGGTTATGATGTTAGTTTGCTGTCTTTTTGTTTATACGTAGCTAAACGTTTGGTATTGCAGGTACGCATGATGTTCAATGCACTGATATAGAAAACTCCACAGTCAACATATCTTGTGTTGAGAACACCAAAGCCAAAGGAGCACTCTGTATCTTGATCTCTGTTCATGATGGATGTGTCGATTTTTACTCATCTGTATTTATCTTCATTCAAAGAAATGAAGAACATACAATGCCACTTTACTTGAGACCTGGAAAATATAATGTTCTGTTTTATGACGTGGAAAGTAATGGAAGATTACTATCTGGTGTTGGTTATCCAGCCTATATTCAGAAGATCAATGTCACCCAAACAGGTATCAATAATTATTGTTAAGAGAATTTCTTTTTATCCTTTCCTTGATTATATCATAAATGTACAGGGTCAGTTCCTGTCCCTAGATCTCCTCATCTTGAAAACTGTGATGTGAGTCATAGCAATGGAAATATTCTAGCATCGTGTGAATTCCCAAGTACTTTGATGGCAAGTGGTTTTCAGATCATTCTTCAGTTCAATGACCCAACAAATGTTGAGAGTGTTCGTAGATTGATGGTGGATCAGACCCTTGATCGTAACACTTCAGTCTCCATCAATGTGAGCAGGAGTGGGACCTATTATGCCACGATATTTGCAATACTAAACATGACAATATTGGATGAGTTTCCATCATATTCAAAGGAGTGTCTGGTGAATATCCAAGGTCAGTATTGATATACTCTAAATCCATAATATTTGCTTTAAATTTTTCAAATATTTAATATAGATGGAACAGAGACTTTTTCACCAATTACAGGAAATAACACTATGCCAAATGACTCTTTAATAGGTGAGCTAAAGTTGTTAGTTTCTTCATGCATACCCAGCAGGATTTCAATTAACTCAATGAGCAGATCTAACCATTTTAATTATGAGACTAAGTTTTTCAGAGCTAGCTATTGCCATAAGGCAATATAGCTAGTTATCTAGCTAGCATTTTTTCCTCCATTATTTTGCACAGCAATACTTATAGCTAAGTTTCAAAATGTTTACTTTGAGAGTAGGGACCAGCCTATTATGCCGGAATAATTTTAGGCATGATAGGTACTCCTGAGCATCAGGCATAATGCTAGCATATGTAATAGGTGAATTTTCAGGCATACTATGCTTCCAAACAGGAAGCAAGTTATCTCATGAACCATAATTATTTTTAAATCATGCATATGTATCATTGGAATGCATGCAATGATGACATCTTATCAGTGCATTATAACATGGCTGAACAATCTTTAGGCTGAGTAAGTGTGTGTAAAGAAGAAAACCTCAATTTTTCAGTAAGGTTATGGGCACAATCTAGAGCATAATGGGGTCAAAGAGGAGCAAAATGGGTAACTTTTTGGGGAATTGCTCAAAAGTATAAAAGGCCAAAAAAATTAGCATAATAGCCTGATGCTTATTTGAGATCATGAAATTACGGGGCATATAAAATTATTGTTCTGGCTATAATTATGTTATATGTAGCCATCATAATTGTATTTATGATGCCTGTAGCTATGTGGTAAATACCTATAGTTCTCATAACTGGCCATTCCATCAACAAAATTAATTTTTAATTGTATTAGCTGTAGGTGTAGGTATTGGAGTTACTGTTCTCGTGGTAATTGGAATAGTGTTATGTGGAACTACCACTTTACTATTTCATAAGAAATGTAAATCAAACAGAAATCCTAGGTAAGTATGTGAATATTATGTAGCTAGCTCGCTATTTGTATTACAAAACATTTTTAATGCTCTAACAGCTCAGAGAAGAAAAGCCAGAATGTAGAGTTTCAATTAGATCCGACTGTTATCAGTTCTTCATCAAGAGTCATGTATGAAGATATAGCAGATCCTCCCAGTGCCTTCAATTGCACTCAATGTCCAGCTTATGAGACTACAACTGAAGTGGACAAGCATGAATATGAGGATGTTAAACTCTATGGCAATTTAGACATTCCCACAACACAAGAAGCCTATCAGCTCACACCATGTTCTGCTTATGGAGTCCCAGTGCATTCAACCTCAAATTAACAGCTATGGCGAGCCCCCCAAAAACACACTACATTTTTTTTTATAACACTGAATAGTTAACTTCTCATTAGTATATATGTACAGAAGATTAAAAAATTAGCTATAATTGGCACTAAAATTAATCTTCCTTAGTTAGGGTTTGTATACCAACCCTATATAACTAAGGAAGCTACAGCTAGAGATCAAGAGTACCTGGTCAGTTATTAATCTTACATGTGCAGAATGTGCAGCTCATGTACGTAGTGTAAAGCTGCTGGAATAGGGATGCATATTATAGCTATGATAGCTCATTTTTGATGCTTCTATGACTGCAGCTATATTAGATCCAATTAGCTATGTCACAAATGTCCCACTGTTATAGCTAGCAAATGTAGAGATTTAAAAACTGAACAGTCACCTAAACAAAAATTTTAAAAATAGCTAGCTGGCTTTAAAACAATAACAACAACAAAGCAAAAAAAAAAACCCTGTAACCTTTAGTGAATGTGTAATTCTTGAGCTAAATGTTACTTTAGTATATATAGCTAATAATTATAATAGCTGCAAAGGATTGACAAAAAGATTAAATCAATTCATAGCTTCTGTTCTAACTGGTCTGCAATTCTGCACTCATTAATACTAGGTGCCCTCAATATTTCTAGCACAGATGACCAGCTATATTCCATTTTAGTTACTTGGTTTTCCCATACAGCAAACACTTCAGCAAAACAACGAAGTTGATCTTTGGGATGATTTTGTTCTATAACATCTAGCATTCCCTTTCGTATTCCTATCTTTATTCCAAAGGGATGCCACTTGGTTGGTATCTGTGCAGCAACTTCATCCATCAAGTCACTTAATTCTAATTCACAACCATTCCTGAGAGAAGGGGTAGGTGGCTGATCTTGAGTTCCACCATCTTTAAGAAATAATACAAAGAAAAAATTCACAGTAGCTAGCTCATTGTAGCTCTGTCAATAGTTGAAGAGCATGCAGCAGAAGCTTGCTTTTCACAGGAATGCCAAGCCATATCTTGGCTGCCATATTCAGGCACTTAATTGTGAAATTAAGGGATGAACAGTTATTACTTTACACTGTTAATATTAAATTTACCTGTGTAGCATTTCAGTACGACTTGTGATTGTAACTCCTTAGTCGATCCTGTAAACTTAAATGTGGCACAATCTTTAGGACTATCTCTTTCTCCTGACACCTGAATATCAAAATGAGGTGGATACATATCCAAATTACACAAATCTCTTAGTTCTTCTTCGGTCATGTCAGAATCATACATCACTTCCTCTTGGAATATCTATGTATGAACAAAAAAACGGAACTAACAGGTGTGGAAAAAAAATTTTTCAGAGCTATCCCCCCACAAAATTCAGTACAATAATAGCTACGTATACCTACAGTACCTTATTATTATTATTACAGCAAAGTCTCCAACTTGTGACATCATTCTCCCACAAAATTTCTATCGGATCTTTCATGGAACGAAATTTGAAGTAGCCTACCAATGTTACTTTGAAACGGCCTCTCTCTTGGAATAACTCTTTGATCATCTGTTAAAGTATAATTATATGTATGTAAGATAATAGCTACACTCAGATATACAGCATCAGTATTACCTTGGTACATGTTGGTAGACTGTAAGTGACATAAAAGTACAATGACCATTCAGTACTTTGTATCTCAGGCATGACACGAATTAAACTGAGTTTCTCATCTGGTAAATGCTCTAAGCCAGCAGCTATACATAAATAGCATAAGTGTTCTGTTTCTAGAACTCCATAATAATCAAAGTACTCTGCTTGCTCTCCAATGCATTCAAAGTGATCTGCCCCATGATATGCCTTCATGAAAGAGATTTTGTTATCACCTACTGAAGTTTGGCTTTGAATATCCAGAAAATGGGGAAGCATAACTTCAATTTGCTTGATAAATTTAAAATGTGGATCATTTTTAACACACACACAAGTGATTGGAGATACAGATCTGTAGCCTTCTGGTAACTTCAATGTGCTGGTCAAAGTAGCTTCAACTTCAAGTTCTATTACTTTATTTTCAGGAATAGCCCCTTCTGGTACCCTGATTACAATGTCATGTGTAGTATCATGATACAAACCACCCTTTGAATCAAAACACTTATTTCTACTTCTTTCAGTTAGAAATGCTGTTTGGGTTTTTTCACTTGCAGAAATACTTGATGCAGTAGAAGTATTTGAAGTATGCACGTCTTTGGTGGAATTGATATTACAATGGTGGTTTAGTGCTTCTTCCTCATCAGCACTCTCTGATGAAGTGATATCATTTAGAGCCTCTGAGACATCAGTACATGAAGATGTTAGTGTATCCAGTCCACTGTCATCACTCTGAGAAATGTAAGACTCACCATCTGAATCATAGTATTCTTCTTCATGCTCTCTTTTGTAGAGATAATCTAGTGGTGAAGTTATTTCAGGCAAGTGTGGGAATTTTGAGTTAAATAAGATTTTCTCCCATGAATTTAAGTCATGTACTGTGCATTTCCCTTCATCAAGAAGGTACTTGACAATATCCCACTTTCCCTTAAGGATAGATAGCTTAAATATCTCCTTTTTATCATTCTCATTTGGAAGACACCCTAGATACTTTGCAGCTTCCAAATAACCTTTTCTTAAGGCATAGTAGGAGGGAACATGACTATGATCATCTTGAGTCCATGCATGGCAGTTGCACTTGGTGATCAGATATTTTATCGTATCTAGATTACCACTTCCACTTGCAGCATGAAGGCAATTTCGTCCATCATTAAGACAAGAATGAGGATCACAATGGTGTTTAATGATCAGATATTTTACTATTTCAGTGTATCCACCCTGGCAAGCAAGATGAAGAGGAGTGACACAATGTTCATCTTTACTCATGGGGTCAATACCACAATCTTCAATCTGATATTTTATCACTTCTTCATGTCCTTCAAGGCATGCGATATGAACTAATGTAAGACCAGGAAAATATGAAGTATTCCCTTTGGTCCATGATAGAATTGTTGTGATGAATGGATTGGCACCTTTTCCTGTGATCAGATATTTGAGAATATCAAGGTATCCTTTTTCAGAAGCAAAATAAGCAGGGGATCTCCCATACAAATCGATACAATTAATATCACATTTTCCCTCAGTAACCAATAATTTAACAATGTCAATATGTCCATGCATGCAAGCTAAATGAAGACAATTGAGATGATCTTTATTGAAAAAATTGGGATTTAAACCTATCTCAAACATCAGGAAGCATATGATGTTCTTTTTACCATGAATACATGCAGTGTGCAATGGAGTGTTATCATTTTTATCAACATAATTTGAAGCAATTATTTCACTATAAGTCTCTTTAATCGACAAAGAGAGTGACTGATAACAATATGCTTGTAAGTAATCTTCTTCGACTGTATCAAATATGTGTTGCAGCAAATACTTTAATGTTTTCAATTGGCCATGCTGAGCAGCATAATGAAGAGGAGTGCATCCATTGCAATCTTTAGCCTCAATGCTGTAATTAAGGCTCATGAGATGTTGAATATTGCTCAAGTTTCCACGCTGGCAGGCTAAGTGGAGAGGTTCCACAGTGAGGTACTTCACTGTGGCCAAGTGCCCAAATCGACTGGCAAGGTGTAAGGGAGAGGTATTATTTTCATCAGTGCATGAAGGGTCACAATGATGAGTATCTATCAGATACTGTATGACATCAAGGTGACCAGTTTGACTGGCATGATGAAGAGGTATTCTACCCCATTGACCCTTACTGTTGGGATTACACTTTAAGTCTTCAATGAAGTACTTGACGACAGCCAATCTCCCATTAAGAGAAGCAGAGTGAAGAGGTGTATCGTTATACTTGTTCTTGGACAGTGGGTCACATTTGTGTTCCACAGTGAAGTACTTCACTGTGGTTAAGTGACCATTTTGACTGGCAAGATGTAAGGGAGTGTAATTATTTTCATCTGTGCATGAAGGGTCACAGTGATGAGTATCTATCAGATACTGTACAATATCAAGGTAACCATTTTGACTGGCATAATGAAGAGGTATTCTACCCCATTGACCCTTACTATTTGGATCACACTTTAATTCTTCAATGAAGTACTTGACAACAGCCAATCTCCCATTAAGAGAAGCAGAGTGAAGAGGTGTATCTTTATACTTATTCTTGGACAGTGGGTCACATTTGTGCTCCACAGTGAGGTACTTTATCGTGGCCAAGTGACAATTTAGAATGGCAAAATGTAAGGGAGTGTAATTATTTTCATCTGTGCATGAAGGGTCACAATGATGAGTATCTATCAGATATTGCATGACATCAAAGTGACCACTTTGACTGGCATAATGAAGAGGTATTCTACCCCATTGATCCTTACTGTTGGGATCGCACTTTAAGTCTTCAATGAAATACTTGACAACAGCCAATTTCCCATTAAGAGCAGCAAAGTGAAGAGGTGTATCGTTATACTTGTTCTTGGACAGTGGGTCACATTTGTGTTCCACAGTGAGGTACTTCACTGTGGTTAAGTGACCATCTCGACTGGCAAGGTGTAAGGGAGTGTAATTATTTTCATCTGTGCATGAAGGGTCACAGTGATAAGTATTTATCAGATACTGTATGACATCAAGGTGACCATCTTGACTGGCATGATGAAGAGGTATTCTACCCCATTGACCCTTACTGTTTGGATCACATTTTAAATCTTCAATGAAATACTTGACAACAGCCAATTTCCCATTAAGAGAAGCAGAGTGAAGAGGTGTATCTTTATACTTATTTTTGGACAGTGGGTCACATTTGTGCTCCACAGTGAGGTACTTTACTGTGGCCAAGTGACAATTTAGACTGGCAAAGTGTAAGGGAGTGTAATTATTTTCATCTGTGCCTGAAGGGTCACAGTGGTGAGTATCTATAAGATACTGTATGACATCAAAGTGACCATTTTGACTGGCATAATGAAGAGGCATTCTACCCCATTGACCCTTAGTGTTTGGATCATACTTTAAGTCTTCAATAAAATACTTGACAACAGCCAATCTCCCATTAAGAGAAGCAAAGTGAAGAGGTGTATCGTTATAGTTGTTCTTGGACAGTGGGTCATATTTGTGCTCCATAGTGAGGTACTTCACTGTGGCCAAGTGACCATTTAAACTGGCAAGATGTAAGGGAGTGTAATTATTTTCATCTGTGCATGAAGGGTCACAGTGATGAGTATCTATCAGATATTGTATGACATCAAGGTGACCATTTTGACTGGCATAATGAAGAGGTATTCTACCCCATTGACCCTTACTATTAGGATCACACTTTAAGTCTTCAATGAAGTATTTGACGACAACCAATCTCCCATAAAGAGCAGCTAAGTGAAGAGGCGCATTGCCATCCATATTCTTGGATAGTTGGTCACATTTGTGCTCCACAGTGAGGTATTTCATTGTGGCCAAGTGACCATTTAGATTGGCAATGTATAAGGGAGTGTTATTATCTTCATCTGTGCATGAAGGGTCACAATGATGAGTATCTATCAGATACTGTATGATATCAAGGTGACCATTTTGACTGGCATAATGAAGAGGTATTCTACCCCATTGACCCTTACCGTTGGGATCACACTTTAAGTCTTCAATGAAGTACTTGACGACAGCCGATCTCCCATTAAGAGCAGCTAAGTGAAGAGGTGTATTGTTGTACTTGTTCTTGGACAGTGGGTCACATTTGTGTTCCACAGTGAGGTACTTCACTGTGGTTAAGTGACCATTTTGACTGGTAAGGTGTAAGGGAATGTAATTATCTTCATCTGTGCATGAAGGGTCACAATGATGAGTATCTATCAGATACTGTATAACATCAAGGTGACCATTTTGACTGGCATGATGAAGAGGTATTCTACCACATTGACCCTTACTGTTTGGATCACACTTTAAGTCTTCGATAAAATACTTGACAACAGCCAATCTTCCATTAAGAGAAGCAGAGTGAAGAGGTGTATCGTTATACTTGTTCTTGGACAGTGGGTCACATTTGTGTTCCATAGTGAGATACTTCACTGTGGCCAAGTGACCATTTAGACTGGCAAGGTGTAAGGGAGTGATATTATTTTCACCTGTGCATGAAGGGTCACAATGATGAGTATCTATCAAATACTGTACGACATTTAGGTGTGATGGGGTATTACCCTCATTATCAACATAGTCATCTAACTCAGACTGCAAGTTTGCTAGCAAGTGGACTATGCATTTGAACACATTCAAGTGTCCATACTTAGCTGCTATGTGAAGGGGTGTATACCCAGTATCATCCTTGCTCTCTATACTGAAGTTGTATTTAGTGATGAGCTCTTCAACAATATCTACTCTTCCATGCTGGCAGGCATAGTGAAGAGGAGTGTATTTATTCAATAACTGGAGTGTAAGTGTTTCATCTTTGGTCTCATCCTTCACATCTTTGATCAGAGGCATGGCTGTTGTGAAGTCACCTGATTTCAAAGCCATTTCAATTGCATGACATTTTACTTGGTCGATGGATGTCATGTTGAACTCAAGCTATGTAGCCAGCTTATTTTGAATTGTATGTATGTATACAAGAAAGGATGTCAATTGTCGAATCGTGGCAATTATTATATTGTTTACGCAGCTACGTAGCTGTGAATGATCAATACAGTGATATTACTAGGTTTGTTATAGCCAGAAGCAATGTATTTTTGTTTTAATTGCAATTATTATTATAATGAAGAATATTCGCATGAAATCCGTATGTCCACCAAATCTACATAATGACAAATACAAGTTGTAATTATTGGGAGCAATCACCTTGTGCAGATATGTAGCTACTGGATGAAGGATTTATAATTGGCCAATTTTGAAATCAAACTGAATATATCGTATGGCTGGAAATATTGGCAATTTGGTAGATTGCTCTCACTTAAAACTTGGTGCATTTAATATTGGTGGAATGTGTATGCTCATTGGCACATGTGCGAGCTTGCTTACGTGTACGTATGTGTGCAGCATGCTACATCGAGCATGCACATGCATGTAAGCACGAGTAGTTGCTCTCAATTGATCAATGGTGTCTGAATTCTCTGTTGAAAGCTGTGTTAGGGGACATCATATCCTATAAAAGTATCTGGACACTGACTTAAGGACAATAGCTACAGCTGTTGATCGACCTTGTCATATTTTCAGACTCGTAATGTTGACAACCTTTACTATAACTATGTAAAAAATACTTTACAATTGTTGAATTATAATTTTGGTGATTGCAGTCTTCAACTGCCAAACCACCAAATTAAATTCTCTGCCAATATTTCTGGCCATACGGTGGTATTGAAGCACTCAACTGCACATTGCTAGCTAATTATCCAGTGGCTCGAATTTGAAAATTTGGAGGACTACTATATACGTAGATCACTCAATTCCTTGCTATAATATTTGGAGTGATGATCGCGAGCGAAGCGAGCCCCTCTCTATGGTGTACAAACTGGATAGTGGTGATATATTGGTACGTCAAGCCCTGAAGGTAAAATACTACATATGAGCAAAAATAGCTAACTTTTAGCTAATGATGGAAAGTGAAGTGAATGAACACTGCTCTAAAACTAAGCAGCAAAAAAAGAGCAAGGTTTGACTAAAGGAATGTGAAGGATAGAGCCAGAAGAAGCTCAAGGCTTGAGAAAGGGATAGGGGTTATAGACTTTATGAGAAGAGGGCATGCAACATGTAAAGTTTTCAAAAAAGCAGGCTGTGTTGCTTCACTTGCCCTTCTGTGCTACGAGCATATAATGACCACTCATGAGCTTTATTGCTATCATAGCTAGATCCTCATGAAAATATCAATTTTACACTGAGTGTGTATATTCAACCAACAATCTCCACACATCTGCACTATAATCTGAAGCTATTTGACGTATATGTATAGGGATTGTTAGCTGGATATAGCTACAGAACAAGGATTGATCTCTTTCCATCCTTTATCCCTACCCTTTTTCCTTACTTTTTTGAGCAATGGTCATCCCTACATAACGGAAATATTTTTCCCTCACTTGTTCCTGGTCTTTTTTTCTCTCCTTATGGTTTCATGTATGTACAAATAAATGCAAGAGTTCATTCTTCAATGTGTATGCAGGGACAGATGGAAGAAGTTTCTTGAGTATGTATATTATGATTATTTATCAGGAGTCAAGGCTTGAAGTGTTGAGCTATACTTGGTCGAGGATATGAAATAGAGTCTACCAGTAGATGGATCAGTGAATCAAAAATCCCTGAGTAGTCTATGATCTAGCACGCACATATCTATCTTGTTGAATTGCCAATGCACCAGAAGTCTACGGTGGCCCATAAGGGCCATGTCAAAGTAAGAATTTTCAATTTCCAAACTGAACATTTCTATTTTCTGAAATGAGTATTTCTAAAATGTATATTTCCAAAATCGATAAGATTCTGAAAACATGCATGCACATAGATAGTAGTTGATAGGTAGTCTTGTTGGGTATACCAATTTATAGAGACTATAGGCAATGCAGCCTCCCCTGGATACTAGGTTTATGCATATAACTACTAATTAACATGACTAAAAATGTTTATCTATAATGCATCAACTGAAAGATTTCAGATAGGTAAAGTGTTATCAACCTAAGTTTTGTTTCTGTTGTTCCTTTGAGATCATAAATAGCTAAATCTACCTAGGCTACATGGCTATACATCAATGGCAATCTACCCAACTCAGGCTCAAATTAATAGGCTAGTTGGAGGGTGTGGTCACATTCAGTTGATGATTTTATGTAGGTTGGAGTGTTTTGAAAAGCTTGTGTGCCTAAGTTCAATCACTCTCTTTCTAAATGTTGCTTACTTCTCCACATAATATTAGCTATTATGCTAGTTTGCAAAGTGAACTTTTCCATTCTTGCTATCTCTAATCTTGCCATTTCCAATCTTACCATTTCCAATCTTGTTATTTTCAATCTTAGCTAGCTAGCTACCATTTCATTTTCAATCTTGCTATTTTGCTCTTCATGGTAAGATTGGAAATGGCAAGATTGGAAATAGCAAAGACTATAGCTAGCTATATAGCTTGCTGTCTATGCAGAGGAGTGGGTAGATGGCACACTTAAACTGTATCCTTATAAAATTATATTTAATGCAGAGGAGTGAGCAACATAATTAGAAACAGAGTGATCCAAACATGAACTTACATGCAGCTAGCTAGGCAGCATGCATACAAGCTTTTTCAAATTCCAACCTATATAGCTACATAGAATCGTGTAACACTTTTCCAGCAAACCTAGCCTTCATACTCTTCAGGATCACTCTAAAAAAACTACACTGAATGAGACCACACCCTCCAACTAATATGCACTGGTAGCTTTAGCTTAGTAGCCATTTATCTGGCTAAAATTATTCATGTATAGCTAGCCTAGGTAAGTGGCAAAGTATGGTTCCACCGTGTAGTGGAATTGTAGCTAGACATTTTGCATTTTGGAAATACGCATTTTGGAAATGTGCATTTTAGAAATACTCATTTCAGAAAATAGAAATATTCAGTTTGGAAATTGAAAAATCTTACTTTGACATGGCCCTTATGGGCCACCGTAGAAGTCCATTGCCATAATACAATGTTAATTTCACGAGAATACAAACAGTATCCGGAAAATTACTGCAAACTCAGCATAAATTACCATAAGGAATGAGAGCTGTTTTAGTGTGAGTTAAGGAATAAAAATTGTGCCCATATCACTTTTGGTTGTTAAATTAATAATTGACGTAGGTGATTCAACTGTACTCTATCTAGAGCTAGCTGAGTATTATTATAATTTTGAACAATTGGATGATTCAAAAACATGCACATGTGTATTATCAAAAAAATGGCTTCCAATATTAAGTTAGTCGAGTACTGTGCTCCATAGTGTCTCCTTTTTCTTCGACTCTTTAGAGTATTGATGAGTAGAAAAGAACGTAGCTTGTATGTAATGTAATGTAAAATACTCCCTGTCACCTTGTCCCCCTGTCCCTGTTTTCCAGTGACCAGAATTCAGCTTTTTTATGAGTTTATCAGACTCTTTGCGTAAAACCTCGATTATTGACCATACTTTGCCCCTCGCACCATATTTCCCTCACCGATGGTCGTCAAAGTCTCAAACAACAACCATAGGAAAGATCAATTCATCCTCTATAACATCATATAAATTATTTTCCTCACAATTGGATAGAAATTTTGGTATGCTGAATCTACTATGTCAACTAAAAATCATTGATCGACCACCGACATCTATTTTTGACCACCCAATGAAAATCATAATATCAATCATCGTCTGTTCCATTCTTTTTTTTCACCTTTGCTCCACTACATGTTAGGGGCCTAAAAGATACTTTTATACTATTTTATGCTATAAAATACATCATAAAAAATGAACGAAGCATTTCTACCATAAACTGCTTCATAATTTAACAGTGGAATGGAACTGCTGCAGAAGTTCTCCTTTTCATTGGATTCAGATGATAATTTTTGGACACAGTCTTCATTGGTCTGTGTTTCATATTCCTACAGAATCCGGTCATAATCTATCCATACAGTCCTCACTAAACAAGCACCAACTTTGACTTAAGTTGATAGCTTTCGTACCTTTTACGCGATCATCCAGAGCCATGGCGATGGGTAACATCAGCTAGTAACTTACTTTCATACTGCAGTTGATAAATACGTGCTGTTGAAGTCCTGTTTTCTCTCTAGAGCTCCGTTTATGTTTGTTTACTACCGTAGACTTTCCGTATACTAAGTAGTCGACAATTGGTGCTGCGATGGTCGATAATAGGTGCTGGTCGATAATCGACAACTTACGCTACATATCAGTAAAGGCCTTAAAAAATTATATACAAAATTAGATCAATGGTAATCTTATTATAAACTGTATAGACCTTCCAGATCAGATTCATTTTGGCTCATACAATAATTATTATGATGAAATCTCCAATGATTTACATAGCTACAATATGTGAACTTTAATTTTTGATAGCATTACATCAAAAAAGATGATGAACAAGTAAAGGAAAAAATATTTATTCTAAATAAAAAAGAGAAGTAGGGATGGCTGTGTGCAGTTCAAAAAAGTTCAGCAACAAGAGAGCAAACTTCAGTCAAGTAACCCCTTACCCATCACCAACTACGAGCAAACTATTCCTACTTCACTCCCATGATGAGATATAAAGGGAGTGAAGTAGGAATAGTTACCTCGTAGTTGGTGATGGGTAAGGGGTTACTTGACGGAAGTTTACTCTCTTGTTGCTGAGCTTTTTTGAACTGCACACAGCCATCCCTACTTCTCTTTTTTATTTAGAATAAATACGTATTTTTACTTTACTTATTCATCACCTTTTTTGATGTAATGCTCTTTTATTTGATCATAGGCAACTGGATGCTATCAAAAGTTAAATTTCACGTATTGTAGCATGTAGTTCATTGGAGATTTCATTGTATGAGCCGAAATGAATCTGATTTGGAAGATCTATACAGTTTATAAGATTGCCATTGACCTAATTTTGTATATAATTTTTAAGGCCTTTACTGATATGTACCTGATATACTGTTGCATCAAGGCTTGATTCATAACCATACTAGTGCCTAGGGTTTACACTCTGAGCATCAAGAGACCAACATCAAGAGAAAGAGAGAAAGCTAATGACAGGTTCTCTAGTCAGTTGCGAAGTCAAGGTCCAAGAATCACGCGTACAGGGCGGGGCATAAAAATGTCTGCCTCGTTGTAGGTTGAAAGCTAACAAGATGGAAAATGACGTGCTATTTTTGAACATGTCGAGTTAAAGGTAAAGGATTATAGCACAGTCATTTCTGAGTAGATTGGTATAATTTGAATGAAATAAGTTGTTTGATGATGATGATGATGATGATGATGAACGACCAGATGAAAACGGCTATTTTCGAAGTCACTGTAAAATGATACTGCTTTGTTCTCTGCTCTTCATACTTGAGTCCTAGCATATTGAAGGTGTTCTGTCTCCAAGTTAGGAGTTGCTGACTGCAGGAGGTAAGTATTCTGGAGTTATGGAAGAAAATATTAAGTACTACTCTGATGGAGCATCCGTGCCATCCCTACTTAGAGAGTACTATTGTATTCTCTGATAGACAAGCACATATTACATTTATAGCATGATATCAATGCCTGAACTCAACCTGAGAAATAATTATAATCAGTGACCTCGTTCTGAAAGCGCTAGCGTGTACTCTAGCACTATTTGTTTGCCACAATAACTCGCGAACCACTCATCGTTTTTCTCTTAGACAAAGTTCATATTATAGGAAGTTTGTTTCCCCTTAAAATTTCAATTTTTCACTTCCATAGGCAAGTTAACTTCTAATTTACATCACGTGGGAGGACCTCGACGATCTAATGTCAGCGACCTAGACCTATTCTTTCGGTGACTGGTTGTACCATAATGCATCTATTGTCAACCATTCCTCATATTTTAATTGGAAATATAAATGAAAGATATCAGCATGAAGTATACATGGAAGTCCACGGGTTAAAGTCTTCAATGCCTCGAATGGACTAGAAAATACTAGAGAGCTAACAGACTCAGAATCCTGAAATAAACCCTAGAATGAAGCAGCATGCTTTCCCGGCAACTTGGTGGACTCCACCCACTGCAATACCCCATATATTTTACAGTAATACTGGCCTACAATAGATAGCCGACGATAGGTAATGGTCAAGAAATGATGAATGACGCTAATAGAACAAATTAAAACAGCTCACTGAGCTCAACCTTTTGTAGTATAATAGAAGAAAACTTGGAAGGCAGCAGTAGCTAAGCTAGCTATTTATAGCTATATACTTACCTCTGTAGCTTTTTAAATGAATAGGTATGATTTACATTGATAGCTAGCTAACTAACAGTAGTTTAATTATAACACATTGACATTAGTTAATTATTAAAGAGCTGTTTAGCATATACATCCATTATATGTAATTATGTAGCTAATATCCATACATGCAATATTAACATAATGAGGCTTAGCTATAGTTGCCATAGCTGTAGCCAGCAAACATTAGCCATTCAGCTTCCCACAATAGCTAATCCAAGCTAAGGCCAAGCAAACTTAATAGTTTATTGTCACCTTCTTCATCTAATTTTGTCAGTTTTGTAAGGTGTATGGCTAGCTATTTCAGATTATCATAAAAACTTCAGCAATTTGCTGCTAGATTTGGAAATAGCTAATAGCTAGATTTAGTTATTCAAAGTGAAGTAAAATATTGAATACTGATATCCCTCCATCATGGAAATCTGAAAACCTTGTGACAATAAACAGCAAATTTAGTTTGCGTAGCTAATAACCATGCATAGTCTATTTAATTTTTTTAATAACTTACTGTCAAACGTTTCTTTCACAGGCAAAGCTTGAAACATCACATAATTTCCAATTCACATTACTGATGCCCACACACAATCATCTAGCTCCTACACTGTAAAAACGACCCATTTTTAGGTCATCTGAGTTCCAAATTTGTAAAACAAATGTGTAAAACAACCTATTTTAGGTTATCTGAGTTCCAATTTGGAACTCAGATAACCTAAAAATGGGTTGTTTTTACACATTTGTTTTATGTAATAGTTAGAACACGGTAGTCTGGTGATTATGGCCAATAAACAACCGAATCCGAGGGCGCAGCCCGAGGATAAGGTTGTTTATTTGGCCATAATCACCAGGACTACCGTGTTCTAATTGTTATATATCCCCAGGGCGCACGATTTCATTGGTCGGTCTGTAGTTTTAGTTAGCTAGCTACCCCTTAGTTACGAAACAAAACGAAAACTCCTGCCATGGCTCCTCCCTGTCCTGGGATGTGCGGTTATTCATGTGCGGTTATTCAGACGCCAACTCTATAGAACCTCGTGCTCTCGAGCCCGTTTGCGAAGACTACGACGACTACGAAGCTCAACTCAAACTCCTCCCATGCCCACCACACCCAGCTATTAACGAGTTCCTCCACCCACGTTTTGTTTTGCTAGCGACAGTGAACTAGCTAAGCTAGCAGAAGGTATGACGCCAAAAAATACTGAACAAATACCAAATGTGGCTTAGATAATAATTTCTTCCAGTGGAAAATTGCAAGAAATAGCTATGAAGTTTCCTTGTGACCCAATACCAGATGACTTCTTCATTTTCCAACAATCACCCAGAGACAGAAATAGATTCTTTAGTAATAGTTAATGACAATAATATCATTATTTTCATAATCATCTTCTTCCAACAGTCATCTTTCAATAGTCAGCTATAAACTACCAACATAATACAGAGACAGAAATAGACTCTTTAGTAATAACTAGTTAATGACAATGTTATCTGATCATTATCTCAGGTTATCTTCATTATTATCATCTTCCAAAAGTCAGCTTCAGAAAATCTAAAACTGTTGTTATTCATAGCCTGGGGAACAGTGCGTTTATGAGTCATAAACGCACTTTACCCTAAGGGAGGGAATTTAGATAATAGTTAGACAACGAGACCTAGGGATCTAAGTTATTTAGAGACCCGAGGGCCCTGGGCTGTAGCGACCCGAGCGCAGCGAGGGGGCTACCAAGGGCCCGAGGGTCTCTAAATAACTTAGATCCCGTTGGTCAAGTTGCCTAACTTATTTAGAACATAGCAACATAGCAACATAGTTTTGGAACTTAGAAAGGCTTCAAATGAATCGCTAAAGTTAGCTAGTCAGCCATGAAAGCTTCGTGCACGGAAAATCCAGCAGCTGAAAATCACCAGAACTAAGGTAGGCTTTCTAGCTTATACGCTTAAAAATATGAACTAACTAAGCTTTCTACGCTACCTTCGGTACCTTGTTACTCTTTTCTAGGCTTTAGTTGGTACTCACTAGTGTCAGGAGGCGAGAAACTAGCTTTTACCATTTTTTGACAAGTCTTCTAACACACACCCACCAGGCGGGGTTGGTTGGTTACTATGGATTCATAACAATATTTCTAATTGCTGCCCACCACAGGTTTACTAAGTGCCCGGGGCACTTAGTAAACCTACTGTTAGGCACTTAGTATCCCTGTGATGCATTATGAGGTTTAGAAGATCTGATTTTGTATTGTGAATGTACAGAGCTGTGTTCTAATGACAGTAAGAGCACTTTTCTCTATGGGAGTAAATGTATTAGGTGGGATATATAGCAGCCGTTCGATGATATTCAGCTCTTGATGATAGCATGTGTAGTTAGTTACATAGCTATCATATCCCTTACTTCAATTAACTCAGCATACAACTTGCTAGCTAATAACTCAGATTTGATAAGCCTTTTGATCTAGCTAGCTGTAAGTGGTCTAGTCTTTATAATATATAGCTAGCAAGGTTACAAAGCGTAAGGACATTTTTTTAAAGACTAACATGCGCCCACATAGGCTTGGGCGGTTTTGGGAACGGGAGAGGGTAATCATGAGAAGAGATGAGCTGGAGCAGCAGTTGTGAAGGCGGGGCTAGCTCCGCACATGCGCAATTAACATGTGGCTGCACCGGTATCTTGCACTCTCGGCTATTTTACTAAGTTTGATTGACCTCCAAAAGCAAGCGACTCTCTTCACAACTAAGAACATAGGTTTTTCCTAAAGTAGAACAGCTGCGTGAGTATAATAGAGAGTATGTGTTATTTACTTCACCATGGCAATTGCTATAGCGACAGCAGCCATGTCTACAGGCACTTGCTTCTCAAGATGGCTGCCATTATTGGAAAGAGTAAATAACACACCTTCTCTATTAAGTAGAAAAACTATGTCTGATCATAATTGGACAAGTAAAGGAAAATTGATTAGAGACCGTAAGAACTAAAGAGACAGGCTTACCAAGTTTAGACTATAACTATGAAACCAGATTGATTAGGTTGGAACTTCACTCACAGACTGGAGATAGCTAATTATTTAAATTTTGAAATTAACTAGACATTTTTATTTCAATTGAATTCCAACTGTGGATCTTTCCCTATCAAAATTCATTATATTCACCATGATAACAAAAGACCTTTGGACAGCTTACTCACACAGCTACATAGTTCTAAAATTAGCAGGGGAAGGAGTCATTGATATATAGAAAAAATGAAGTTAATTTCAAGGTGAATAAATAATATTTGTGGCTGAATTAATTTAGCTATGTACAATGTCTGTCAAAGTTTACACTATGTGCAGCAGCTACTTTTCTAGCTAGCCTCAAATCTTTGAGTTTGCTGCACAATATTGTCACTATCTCCTCCCAGCAGGCAACAGGGTTCTGTTTCATGTATGACTTTGCAAGGTTGAAGGCTGTGAGACCATCACTACTATGCTTCAAACTGTTGCATATGTATGGAAATATATTGAGATAGTTACATATTATTTCCCTCTTCTCATCAATTCTATTTATAGTTTCTTCAAGTGACACTCCTGGATCTTGTTCCTTTATATCATGACACTCTGCACACACACACATACACACACAAACAATCATTAGAACTTCTATGGTAGTAAGTTAGCTACTTACCAAATTTGGTAGTAGGGGGCATGGGGACATTCCTCTCCCACTCCTGAGAATCTAAATTCATGAATAGTGAATAAAATTGATAGATATCAACATGAGATATACACACAACTTGGGAAGAATTGTCATCACTATAAATTTTACAGAAGGGAATCACCCTATTTCATGGAATGAATCATTCCATTGCACATAATTATATATATATTTTTTCTGGCTAGCATTGAAGTTTTCTCTGCACTTCATAACCTGAACAGTGACCCAGTCAGACTGTAATACAAAGTCTATTTCATGAGAATACAAACAGTGTCCGGAAGATTATTGCAAACTCAACATAAAATGAGTAGCAGCTATTTAGTGTGAGTTTGTAGCTTTATTCTACAAAGGACAGTAGCTAAACGTGCATTGGAAGATATTCAAAGATAGGGAAGGTTTATTCAAGAAGGTAATGATGCATGGTTATGAAGTTATAGTATCATTAGACTTTCTGAGTGTAGACAGTGTTCAAATTTCAGTGGGAATTTGATTTTTTGTGCTAAGATGTATCATTCCTGCCTGCAAATTTTGTTTTGTTCTGAGGATTTTCTTGTGTACTTTATGTGAATGCATTTCACAAAAATACTGTCATATCATTGCAAGACCCCAAGACAATATCCCCCCCCCCCCCCCCCCCCCCCCCCCATGGAAAGAGTACTACAATAATTCATGTGATCATGTGATATATATTTCTGCAGATTCAACTATTTAGCAACAGCTGATGACGTAGCTATACTAACACACACACTATGGCAGCAAAGAAGACAGAAACTTTGTGATGGTCATGCATGTACACACTTTATTGAAACAACTTTGATTTTTGATATTATGATAATGGAGGCTATAAATATCTAACAAGTCTTGCACCGAACCTGGGAACTGGTTTTTGAATGCAATGCAATTAGTATTTTTATCAGCCATGTTTTTATGCACTGAGAATTTTTTGGAAAAGGTCTCTGTATATTGCCGGAAATTTGACGCTTTGGCTGTTTAAGCATGCCATTTATTGCACACCAGCTGCCATACTATGTCTCTGCTGAAGTATATTCTACCAAAGGAGAATCCAGTCCTGAATCCAGTCCTGGTTGATAAAGATGCGTGTAGCTCTTTATCCCGTGAAGATTTAAAGCTTGCTGGAGAGAAGTCAATGAATGTTTGGAAACTGATAGGCCTCCCTGGGGTAAATCAGAGGAGTAGCACCTTTAACCTGGGATAGTGTTGAAGAGGGCCATCATTGTAAAGAAAGAGAGAACAAGCAGCTGAGGGATGCGTCCAATGATTGCACCGTCTTAAGAACAGTAACAACATAAGGATCGCTACTGTTGTCAGTCTCTCTTCTATGCTCCCAAGTCCATACGCTTTTGTAGACATAATGGCCCCTCACACAACTGGAGAACTCAAAAGTATCGATGATATAGTAGCTAGCTAGCTATATGTACACAGCACGCATGTGCAATGCACACGCACCGTCGCGTCATTGGGATTTTTATGAGAAAATCGTATAATATAATTCCTGTCAATATTTCCAGCTATACAGTATTATTTATCAAGAAGTTGTTGAAATTTCATATAAATTAGAAGTCCAGATAACCAGTAACCAACACACCAACATACATGCTTCTTTAAGGAAATAAAATTGTGCCCAAAACATCACTTCCAGTTGTAGAATAGGAAATTGACGCTGGTGGATAGACTGTGAAGTTGTTGGTCAGAAGTACAGTAGTGAACACATTTCTTCCCATAAGACAAAGTATCAATAGCAAACTTGTTCTACAGTTCTTTCTACAGTAAAACCTCCAAACAATGAGCTCCCAAAGTGCAGCCATCTTCTACAACAGCTAAACTAGATGGAACAGATTACTCTTCCCATACTCACCTTTATCTTTTGATCTCCTAGAGTGGGCACTCCCATACTCCAAACAAACATCCCCAAATGCAAATTCTTATAAAAAAATAACGTCCCAAAGCGACCAGCCAGGAAACCACACCTATAATCATCATAATAATAATGCCAGCTAGTTAAGAGGTGTCCTGCATCAACAAGTGAGTCCTTCATTCTTTTGATGTACACTGGAAGGCCAGTATAGGAATTTTAGTCCATTGCCAGTATCTCATCATTATTATCAATAATACTTTATGCTGCAGTTACAGTGATAAAATAAAAATCTCCAAAGAGAGACTAACCTCTCAACAAAGGCTAAAGGGTATGTCCCCAAGGGTGGTTGTTGTTAAGAGGTTTCTACAATTTTCCACATGTGCAATTATAATCTTTTCATGAAACAGGACCCCAAAACTGATCCCATTCCATTCTGTAAAAATTAATAGTGATGTCCCTCCTTAAATATCTTTCAGAAGGTATTGTTTGAAATTCTATAAGGACTAACCGACTAACCTTTGAAAGCAAATCCACAGCCGATAGCTATAGCCACTATGCATATGCTCATCACTAATAATATTATCCCTGAAAAACAAAACAAAGATATAATAGTGTTTGAGAAAAAATATAGGAGGCCATTTTTCCAACCCCTGTTCTTACCATAATCACATCTTTGAATAATTCTAGGATTAGCTGCAGGATTTAGAATAATAATGAAGTTTGGTGTCCTTAGAAATTTTATTAATCTTGATAATTATTTTTAAATCATGCTTAGCTACCTGGTATATATGATGCAGGGAAGGTGTTTCTTAAAGTGCTCTGTTTAGGGATGGCTGTGCGTAAAGTTCAAAAAAGTTCATGAACAAGAGAGTCTACCCCTCCTAATTTCAATAACCACACCCATAATAATATTATTCCCGAATCACTGGACTAGCTACATACTCTTCACTCCCCATGAGAGCACTCATGGGGAGTGAAGAAGGGATAGAGTAGTTGGGAATATTGGGTGTGGTGTGGTTATCAGAGAGTGCGGTAGCACTCTCTAAGTAGGGATGGCAGGTCAAAGTCCATAGGACAGTATAAACTAAAAACTCTTCTTTCTCTTCTACCCTTACTCTACAGGTTCTCAGAAGGCTACAGTGAATTATTATATCTACAAAGAAGAGAGGAGAATGTTCAAAAGCCAAAAATTCATTCGCCAACATAAGAAAAAAACGAGTTCTAAAATTGACTTTTCGTTCTTTTTCTTTATAATCAGAGAGTGCGGTAGCACTCTCTAAGTAGGGATGGCAGGTCAAAGTCCATAGGACAGTATAAACTAAAAACTCTTCTTTCTCTTCTACCCTTACTCTACAGGTTCTCAGAAGGCTACAGTGAATTATTATATCTACAAAGAAGAGAGGAGAATGTTCAAAAGCCAAAAATTCATTCGCCAACATAAGAAAAAAACGAGTTCTAAAATTGACTTTTCGTTCTTTTTCTTTATAATAATAATAATAAGATCGACGTACCGACTTACTGGCTATAGTCATCAAAATTCTGCTTTGGCCATCTGTTAGAGCGGCACCTAGAGGCTGATCTTTTGCTATTAGTTTTGACTAAGGCTCTACTTCACTATTCGATAGCACTCGGAACACAGCTGCTAATCTTTCTACGCCATTTTGAAGGGGGCGGGGCTTATGGGCGGAGCCACGTAAGCTTAAGTTTAGCTATAGCCAAGGTCTTCATTCATTATCTGATGATGTTCCAGTCACTCCTTGCTGAATTACAGTACAGATGCTCATCCTATAGTAGCATTATAGCCAGTACTTGGCTGTAGTGTAGTCAGCTCACTTCACCATGCCGTGTACATGTCATTTACATTGCTGTTGCTGTAAAGTTTTATATCAACAAAACTTAAATAGCTAAACAAATTCTTCAACCAGAGACACTGTATGTACCTACAAAAGAGGTTTATGTAGAGCTGGCTTCGTATAGTACTGTACTGTAGCCTCCCTCATTCAACTTCAAGCACTAAGAAAAAGGATAGAAACAAGTGAGCGTAAAAAATTTCTTCAAATAAAAAGGTTAAGTAGGGATAGCCTAAAATCTAGCTGGGCTATCTATAATGTGCTGCAGCCTCGTATGAAAAAAATCTTCGCGATATTACCTCATAAAAGGGGTGGGGCAATTAATAGCAGTTCTCCTCATATAACACCTGCACAGGATGTGGCCATTTGATGGCATCCACTATTATGATCACTACACCAAATGCATAAACTCCCCATACTCCTCCCTCAAGCAAGACATACGTACCATCTCAATAATTATTTCAGTGATCACATATGTAACAATTAGCTAATGCTGTTCACTTTTTAAAATGTTCACTCCTTTCAGTACTCCATTACACTGCAGATGATCATCCTTCAAACTCTCCTCCCTGAACAGAATGAAATACTGATCATTAAATAAATTTAGTTCAATCAAGGAAGCCTTTAGTGTCTATCAATTTTCATAATCACAAAGAAAAAGAATGCAAACAAGTGAATGCAAAAAATTTCTTCGAAATAAAAATGTGAAGTAGGGATGCTATTATAACTGCAGCTTCATTATGAAAACCAAGTACTGCAGCATCGAAGCAGTATGGCCCAAAAATCGAGCTGGAATATGTATCATAACTGCATGCAAGAGAGTGAACTTAGTGAAGTGACCCTTACCCATCATCAAGTACAAGATACTATTCCTACTTCACTCCCATGATCAAGGGCCAAGGGAGTGAAGTAGGAATAGTATCTCGTACTTGATGATGGGTAAGGGTCACTTCACTAAGTTCACTCTCTTGCATGCAGTAATGATATATATTCCAGCTCGATTTTTGGGCCATACTGCTTCGATGCTGCAGTACTTGGTTTTCATAATGAAGCTGCAGTTATAATAGCATCCCTACTTCACATTTTTATTTCGAAGAAATTTTTTGCATTCACTTGTAATAATAATAATAATGTATAAGATCGACGTACCGACTTACTGGCTATAGTCATCAAAATTCTGCTTTGGCCATCTGTTAGAGCGGCACCTAGAGGCTGATCTTTTGCTATTAGTTTTGACTAAGGCTCTACTTCACTATTCGATAGCACTCGGAACACAGCTGCTAATCTTTCTACGCCATTTTGAAGGGGGCGGGGCTTATGGGCGGAGCCACGTAAGCTTAAGTTTAGCTATAGCCAAGGTCTTCATTCATTATCTGATGATGTTCCAGTCACTCCTTGCTGAATTACAGTACAGATGCTCATCCTATAGTAGCATTATAGCCAGTACTTGGCTGTAGTGTAGTCAGCTCACTTTACCATGCCGTGTACATGTCATTTACATTGCTGTTGCTGTAAAGTTTTATATCAACAAAACTTAAATAGCTAAACAAATTCTTCAACCAGAGACACTGTATGTACCTACAAAAGAGGTTTATGTAGAGCTGGCTTTGTATAGTACTGTACTGTAGCCTCCCTCATTCAACTTCAAGCACTAAGAAAAAGGATAGAAACAAGTGAGCGTAAAAAATAAAAAGGTTAAGTAGGGATAGCCTAAAATCTAGCTGGGCTATTATCTATAATGTGCTGCAGCCTCGTATGAAAAAAATCTTCGCGATATTACCTCATAAAAGGGGTGGGGCAATTAATAGCAGTTCTCCTCATATAACACCTGCACAGGATGTGGCCATTTGATGGCATCCACTATTATGATCACTACACCAAATGCATAAACTCCCCATACTCCTCCCTCAAGCAAGACATACGTACCATCTCAATAATTATTTCAGTGATCACATATGTAACAATTAGCTAATGCTGTTCACTTTTTAAAATGTTCACTCCTTTCAGTACTCCATTACACTGCAGATGATCATCCTTCAAACTCTCCTCCCTGAACAGAATGAAATACTGATCATTAAATAAATTTAGTTCAATCAAGGAAGCCTTTAGTGTCTATCAATTTTCATAATCACAAAGAAAAAGAATGCAAACAAGTGAACGCAAAAAATTTCTTCGAAATAAAAATGTGAAGTAGGGATGCTATTATAACTGCAGCTTCATTATGAAAACCAAGTACTGCAGCATCGAAGCAGTATGGCCCAAAAATCTAGCTGGAATATGTATTATAACTGCATGCAAGAGAGTGAACTTAGTGAAGTGACCCTTACCCATCATCAAGTACAAGATACTATTCCTACTTCACTCCCATGATCAAGGGAGTGAAGTAGGAATAGTATCTCGTACTTGATGATGGGTAAGGGTCACTTCACTAAGTTCACTCTCTTGCATGCAGTTATAATACATATTCCAGCTAGATTTTTGGGCCATACTGCTTCGATGCTGCAGTACTTGGTTTTCATAATGAAGCTGCAGTTATAATAGCATCCCTACTTCACATTTTTATTTCGAAGAAATTTTTTGCATTCACTTGTTGAAATTAGGAGGGGTAGCTCTCTTGTTCATGAACTTTACACACAGCCATCCTCTTTTATTCAGAATAAATTTTTTTTCTTTTACTTGTTCATCACCTTTTTTGATGTAATGTTGAAATAATAATGGTGCATGTATCTAGAATAATTATAGAGTCAGAGATACTTATTACTTCGTAACTATTATTTTATAGGCAACTGGGTGCTCGCTAGTGTGATCCTCCTACCCAAGTTAATCAAAAATTCATCCCAAACATGTATTGTAGCTATGTAGTTTATCAGAGGTTTCATTATATTGTATGAGCTGAAATGGAAGGACAAATAATGATGAAGCTCATATTGTCATTATTCTTTGATCAGAGGCATGGCTGTTATGAAGTCACCTGATTTCAAAGCCATTTCAATCGCACGACATTTTACTTGGTCGATGGATGTCATGTTGAACTCAAGCTATGTAGACAGCTTATTAATTTGAATTGTACTTACACAAGAAAGGATGTCAATTGTCGAATCGTGGCAATTATTACATTGTTTACGTAGCTACGTAGCTATGTGAAGTGATGAATGATCAATACAGTGATATTACTAGGTTTGTTATAGCCAGCAACAATGTATTTTTGTTTTTATTGCAATTATTATTATAATGAAGAATATTCGCATGAAATAAATTATGTCCACCGAATCTACATAATGACAAACAAAAATTATAATTATTGAGGAGCAATCAGATTTTATACCCTTGCAAATATGTAGCTACTTGATGAAGGATCCATTAACTTTATAATTGGCCAATTTTGAAATCAAACTGAACATACCGTATGGCTGGAAATATTGGCGGAAGTTAAATTTGGCGGATTGCTCTCGTTTAATTTGGTGGAATGTGCATGCTCATTGGCACATGTGCAAGCTTGCTTATATGTGCAGCATGCTACATTGAGCATGCACATGCATGTAAGCATGAGCAGCTGCTCTCAATTGATCAATGGTGTCTGAATTCTCTGTTGGAAGCTGTGTTAGGGGACAGCGTATCCTACAAAATTATCT
The DNA here is from genome assembly GCA_963924555.1 of Crambe crambe. Taxonomy (NCBI): domain Eukaryota; kingdom Metazoa; phylum Porifera; class Demospongiae; order Poecilosclerida; family Crambeidae; genus Crambe; species Crambe crambe. The sequence goes on along the minus strand of OZ004584.1, from coordinate 5,120,672 downwards.
GGACACCAACTTAAGGACAATAGCTTCAGTTATCGATCGACCTTGTACCTCGTGATATTTTCAGATTTGTAATGTTGACAACCTTTATCATACCTATGTAAAAAAGACTTCACAATTGTGTTGGCAATTGCAATCTTCAACTGCCAAACCACCAAATTAAATCCTCTGCCAATATTTCTGGCCATACTATAGTATTGAAGCACTCAACTGCACATTGCTAGCTAGAGTAAGTGATCAATCATCAGACGGATCACTAGCTAGAGTAAGTGATCAATCATCAGACAGATCAATTACCGGACACTTTTTCTGGCATCTGGTTTATACCAGCATAGTTCCCAACTGTCCCGAAACGTCCGGGACAGTCCCGGATTTATCAGCTCTGTCCCGTCCCGCCACGGAAGTGTAAACTGCCTATTGTTTGTCCCGGAAGCTTCTTTTTAGCGCTACAGACTACAGTAGTTTGTTTACTTAACAGCATAACCAGTCACTAATGAATGCACCACACTGCAGACAATGCAGTGAGCTAAGACAGCTGCATGTATCAATCAACAGTGCACAAGGTCAAATAACTCAGTGTCAGTTCTGTTCTGTTCTTCTCCACAGTTCTTGAGTCCTGTCTTCAGTCAGTAGCCAGAATATGGGCGTGGTACAGGGGCGTGACTTCAAAAGTAGGTGTGACTTGTGGTAGAATTTAGTGTCCCTGAAGTTAGTTTCTCAAAGTTGGGAACTATGTACCAGTAGCTACCTATGATTTAGGTATCAAAAGATAGCCCATTGAAAACTGATTCAGAATCCTGACTTTCAGTCATGGTTGTTAATTCATATAGATTTTGTACATCATTAAAGCAGGTGTCCGAAAAAATCAATAATCAAAAAAATTATCATATTTCAGACAGCTACCAATTTATGGCAGAGTTTTCTAGGTATGATTGTCAAAATTGGAAGACAGGAAGTTCTATCCTTCCCCTATCTGTGTCTCCATTTATAGAAGTCAAGCTTCAAATACCACTGCATTACAAACCTGAACTTAAAGGCACTTTTAGGTAATCCATATTCAGACAGCAAAAAATGGGTTGTTGACCCTTCACACTGAATATAAGCCAGATTCAACACAACCAGTGGAATCAGCATCTCCTTTTGCCAATTGTGACAATTTTTGTAACTAAACTATGAACAGTTATGATAATTATGAATAATTACATTTTCTCAATTTTTATATGGCTATTGAGAGCTGCACCTACAGATCACAAAAAACAAGCAATAATGACAGTAACAATAGTACCATTTATTTTTGGGACTTGAAACTTTGGGTATATCACATTCAGAAGGTGCTGATTCCACTGGTTATGTTGAGTCTGGCTTATATTCAGTGTGAAGGGTCAAATTACTAATTAACTCATTTTTGCTGTCTGAAAAAGTGCCTTTAAGTTCAGGTTTGTAATGCAGTGGTATTTGAAGCTTGACTTCTATTGATGGAGACACAGATAGGGGAAGGATAGAACTTCCTGTCTTCCAATTTTGACAATCATACCTAGAAAACTCTGCCATAAATTGGTAGCTGTCTGAAATATGATAATTTTTTTTGATTATTGATTTTTTCGGACACCTGCTTTAATGATGTACAAAATCTATATAATTAACAATCATGACTGAAAATCAGGATTCTGAATCAGTTTTCAATGGGCTATCTTTTGATACCTAAATCATAGGTACTGGTATAAACCAGATGCCAGAAAAAGTGTCCGGTAATTGATCCGTCTGATAATTGATCACTTACTCTAATTAGCTAATGGCTCGTATGGAGGACTAGATCACTCTATAATATTTGGAGTGACGATCACAAGCGAAGCAAGCCCCTCTCTATGGTGTACAAACTGGATAGTGGCGATATAATTATCAGAGAGTGCGGTAGCACTCTCTATGTAGGGATGACTCGGACGGCCGCACGCGCCACCTATAGACTAATACAAAAGTAAAATTCTAGTTCCCCCACTTAGACCTAACAAAAGCTACTGTGAATGATTATCCAGCCTACTAGAGCCTACTACAATGTACAGACTGAGTTGCAGGACCAGGGAGCTTACCGTTTCAGAAATACGGCAAGCAGGTAAATAGCTGGATTCTTCTTCTTCTCCAATGTTGTTATTCTTCTTCTTCTTAGACAACCATATCTCTCGAACCACTCAAGCTACAGCTATGATTTCTGGATAAATCCACTCCAAATTCTACCAACTACGATCTTTTCTACTCGTTGATCCTCGAAAGAGTCGATGAAAAAGGAGACACTACGGAGCACAGCACTCGACTAATTCAATCATTGGAAGCCATATTTTCTACAAGTAAGGGAAAAATCATTTCTTGAAATGAAAAAAAGATGTAGGGATGACCACTGCTCAAAAAAGTAAGGAAACAAGGAGGATGGAAATGGGATCAATCTTTGTTCTGTATATCCAGCCAACAATCCCTACATATACGTCGGGTAGCTTCAGATTATAGTGTAGTAATGTATGTATATGTAGGGATTGTTGGCTGGATATACAGAACAAAGATTGATCCCATTTCCATCCTCCTTGTTTCCTTACTTTTTTGAGCAGTGGTCATCCCTACATCTTTTTTTCATTTCAAGAAATGATTTTTCCCTTACTTGTTCCTGGTCTTTTTTCCTCTCTTTTGTGGTTTTAGCTATGTATAGAGTTCATTCTTCTATGTGTATGCAGGGTTCTCCAATAGTTCTCCAGCATCATTATCAACGAGTCAAGGTGTTGTGTTATTGTTGAGCTATACTTGGAGGTCGAAGGAAGATGCTGAAATAGAGTCTACCGTCGTGAATCTAAATCCCCGAGTCGATACAGTAGTCTATCTAGCTAGAACTAGCTAGCTAACTTAACTAGAGACAGCTGAGTAATATTATAATTTCGAATAATTGGATATCAAATACATGCGCATGCGTATTATAGAAAAGATGGCTTCCTAATTGAATTAGTCGAGTGCTGTGCTCCGTAGTGTCTCCTTTTTCATCGACTCTTTCGAGGATCAACGAGTAGAAAAGATCGTAGTTCGTAGAATTTGGAGTGGATTTATCCAGAAATCATAGCTGTAGCTTGAGTGGTTCGAGAGATATGGTTGTCTAAGAAGAATAATAATAAGAAGAAGAAGAATAATAATAATAATAAGGGAAAAAGCATTTCGTGAAATGAAAAAAGATGTAGGGATGACCACTGCTCAAAAAAGTAAGGAAACAAGAAGGATGGAATCTTTGTTCTGTATATCCAGCCAACAATCCCTACATATACGTCGGGTAGCTTCAGATTATAGTGTAGTAATGTACGTATATGTAGGGATTGTTGGCTGGATATACAGAACAAAGATTCCATCCTTCTTGTTTCCTTACTTTTTTGAGCAGTGGTCATCCCTACATCTTTTTTCATTTCACGAAATGCTTTTTCCCTTACTTGTTCCTGGTCTTTTTTCCTCTCTTTTATGGTTTTAGCTATGTATAGAGTTCATTCTTCTATGTGTATGCAGGGACAGATGAAAGAAGAATAGTTCTCCAATAGCATACCAGCCCAATCATTATCAACGAGTCAAGGTGGAGGTAGAAGATGCTGAAATAGAGTCTACCTTGTTGAATCTAAATCCCCGAGTCGATACAGTAGTCTATCATTATCATCATTATTCTAGCTACATATACCTATACCTAGGACCTAGCTAGCTAGCTAGAGGCAGCTGAGTAATATTATAATTTCGAATAATTGGATATCAAATACGTGCGCATGCGTATTATAGAAAAGATGGCTTCCTAATTGAATTAGTCGAGTGCTGTGCTCCTTAGTGTCTCCTTTTTCATCGACTCTTTCGAGGATCAACGAGTAGAAAAGATCGTAGTTCGTAGAATTTGGAGTGGATTTGTCCAGAAATCATAGCTGTAGCTTGAGTGGTTCGAGAGATATGGTTGTCTAAGAAGAATAATAATAAGAAGAATAATAATAATAATAATAATAATAATAAGGGAAAAAGCATTTCGTGAAATGAAAAAAAGATGTAGGGATGACCACTGCTCAAAAAAGTAAGGAAACAAGAAGGATGGAAATGGGATCAATCTTTGTTCTGTATATCCAGCCAACAATCCCTACATATACACACATTACTACACTATAATCTGAAGTTACCTGACGTATATGTAGGGATTGTTGGCTGGATATACAGAACAAAGATTGATCCCATTTCCATCCTTCTTGTTTCCTTACTTTTTTGAGCAGTGGTCATCCCTACATCTTTTTTTCATTTCACGAAATGCTTTTTCCCTTACTTGTTCCTGGTCTTTTTTCCTCTCTTTTATGGTTTTAGCTATGATTAGAGTTCATTCTTCTATGTGTATGCAGGGACAGATGAAAGAAGTTCTCCAATAGCATACCAGCCTAATCATTTATCGAGTCAAGGTGTTGTGTTGTTGAGCCATACTTGGAGGTCGAAGATGCTGAAATAGAGTCTACCATGGTGAATCTAAATCCCCGAATCGATACAGTAGTCTATCATCAGCTAGAGCTAGCTAGCTAGCTAGAGACAGCTGAGTAATATTATGATTTCGAATAATTGGATATTCAAATACATGCGCATGCGTATTATAGAAAAGATGGCTTCCTAATTGAATTAGTCGAGTGCTGTGCTCCATAGTGTCTCCTTTTTCATCGACTCTTTCGAGGATCAACGAGTAGAAAAGATCGTAGTTGGTAGAATTTGGAGTGGATTTGTCCAGAAATCATAGCTGTAGCTTGAGTGGTTCGAGAGATATGGTTGTCTAAGAATAATAATAATAATAATAATAATAATAATAATAATAATAGAGAAGAAGAAGAATATAGCGATTTACCTGCTTGCCGTATTTCTGAAACGGTAAGCTCCCTGGTCCTGAAACTTGGTCTGCACATTGTAGTAGGCTCTAGTAGGCTGGATAATCATTCACAGTAGCTTTTGTTAGGTCTAAGTGGGGGAACTAGAATTTCACTTTAGTATTAGTCTATAGGCGGCGCGCGCGGCCGTCCGAGTCATCCCTACATAGAGAGTGCTACCGCACTCTCTGATAGAGAAGAAGAAGAATATAGCGATTTACCTGCTTGCCGTATTTCTGAAACGGTAAGCTCCCTGGTCCTGAAACTTGGTCTGCACATTGTAGTAGGCTCTAGTAGGCTGGATAATCATTCACAGTAGCTTTTGTTAGGTCTAAGTGGGGGAACTGGAATTTCACTTTTGTATTAGTCTATAGGCGGCGCGCGCGGCCGTCCGAGTCATCCCTACATAGAGAGTGCTACCGCACTCTCTGATAAGGGAAAAAGCATTTCGTGAAATGAAAAAAAGATGTAGGGATGACCACTGCTCAAAAAAGTAAGGAAACAAGAAGGATGGAAATGGGATCAATCTTTGTTCTGTATATCCACCCAACAATCCCTACATATACACACATTACTACACTATAATCTGAAGTTACCTGACGTATATGTAGGGATTGTTGGCTGGATATACAGAACAAAGATTGATCCCATTTCCATCCTTCTTGTTTCCTTACTTTTTTGAGCAGTGGTCATCCCTACATCTTTTTTTCATTTCACGAAATGCTTTTTCCCTTAGAGTCTACCATGGTGAATCTAAATCCCCGAATCGATACAGTAGTCTATCATCAGCTAGAGCTAGCTAGCTAGCTAGAGACAGCTGAGTAATATTATGATTTCGAATAATTGGATATTCAAATACATGCGCATGCGTATTATAGAAAAGATGGCTTCCTAATTGAATTAGTCGAGTGCTGTGCTCCATAGTGTCTCCTTTTTCATCGACTCTTTCGAGGATCAACGAGTAGAAAAGATCGTAGTTGGTAGAATTTGGAGTGGATTTGTCCAGAAATCATAGCTGTAGCTTGAGTGGTTCGAGAGATATGGTTGTCTAAGAATAATAATAATAATAATAATAATAATAATAATAATAGAGAAGAAGAAGAATATAGCGATTTACCTGCTTGCCGTATTTCTGAAACGGTAAGCTCCCTGGTCCTGAAACTTGGTCTGCACATTGTAGTAGGCTCTAGTAGGCTGGATAATCATTCACAGTAGCTTTTGTTAGGTCTAAGTGGGGGAACTAGAATTTCACTTTAGTATTAGTCTATAGGCGGCGCGCGCGGCCGTCCGAGTCATCCCTACATAGAGAGTGCTACCGCACTCTCTGATAGAGAAGAAGAAGAATATAGCGATTTACCTGCTTGCCGTATTTCTGAAACGGTAAGCTCCCTGGTCCTGAAACTTGGTCTGCACATTGTAGTAGGCTCTAGTAGGCTGGATAATCATTCACAGTAGCTTTTGTTAGGTCTAAGTGGGAGAACTAGAATTTCACTTTAGTATTAGTCTATAGGCGGCGCGCGCGGCCGTCCGAGTCATCCCTACATAGAGAGTGCTACCGCACTCTCTGATAAGGGAAAAAGCATTTCGTGAAATGAAAAAAAGATGTAGGGATGACCACTGCTCAAAAAAGTAAGGAAACAAGAAGGATGGAAATGGGATCAATCTTTGTTCTGTATATCCACCCAACAATCCCTACATATACACACATTACTACACTATAATCTGAAGTTACCTGACGTATATGTAGGGATTGTTGGCTGGATATACAGAACAAAGATTGATCCCATTTCCATCCTTCTTGTTTCCTTACTTTTTTGAACAGTGGTCATCCCTACATCTTTTTTTCATTTCACGAAATGCTTTTTCCCTTACTTGTTCCTGGTCTTTTTTCCTCTCTTTTATGGTTTTAGCTATGATTAGAGTTCATTCTTCTATGTGTATGCAGGGACAGATGAAAGAAGTTCTCCAATAGCATACCAGCCCAATCATTTATCGAGTCAAGGTGTTGTGTTGTTGAGCCATACTTGGAGGTCGAAGATGCTGAAATAGAGTCTACCGTGGTGAATCTAAATCCCCGAATCGATACAGTAGTCTATCATCATCATTATCTAGAGCTAGAGCTAGCTAGCTAGCTAGAGACAGCTGAGTAATATTATGATTTCGAATAATTGGATATTCAAATACATGCGCATGCGTATTATAGAAAAGATGGCTTCCTAATTGAATTAGTCGAGTGCTGTGCTCCATAGTGTCTCCTTTTTCATCGACTCTTTCGAGGATCAACGAGTAGAAAAGATCGTAGTTCGTAGAATTTGGAGTGGATTTGTCCAGAAATCATGGCTGTAGCTTGAGTGGTTCGAGAGATATGGTTGTCTAAGAAGAAGAAGAAGAATAATAATAATAATAATAATAATAATAGAGAAGAAGAAGAATATAGCGATTTACCTGCTTGCCGTATTTCTGAAACGGTAAGCTCCCTGGTCCTGAAACTTGGTCTGCACATTGTAGTAGGCTCTAGTAGGCTGGATAATCATTCACAGTAGCTTTTGTTAGGTCTAAGTGGGAGAACTAGAATTTCACTTTAGTATTAGTCTATAGGCGGCGCGCGCGGCCGTCCGAGTCATCCCTACATAGAGAGTGCTACCGCACTCTCTGATAAGGGAAAAAGCATTTTGTGAAATGAAAAAAGATGTAGGGATGACCACTGCTCAAAAAAGTAAGGAAACAAGAAGGATGGAAATGGGATCAATCTTTGTTCTGTATATCCAGCCAACAATCCCTACATATACACACATTACTACACTATAATCTGAAGTTACCTGACGTATATGTAGGGATTGTTGGCTGGATATACAGAACAAAGATTGATCCCATTTCCATCCTTCTTGTTTCCTTACTTTTTTGAGCAGTGGTCATCCCTACATCTTTTTTCATTTCACAAAATGCTTTTTCCCTTACTTGTTCCTGGTCTTTTTTCCTCTCTTTTATGGTTTTAGCTATGATTAGAGTTCATTCTTCTATGTGTATGCAGGGACAGATGAAAGAAGTTCTCCAATAGCATACCAGCCCAATCATTTATCGAGTCAAGGTGTTGTGTTGTTGAGCCATACTTGGAGGTCGAAGATGCTGAAATAGAGTCTACCGTGGTGAATCTAAATCCCCGAATCGATACAGTAGTCTATCATCAGCTAGAGCTAGCTAGCTAGCTAGAGACAGCTGAGTAATATTATGATTTCGAATAATTGGATATTCAAATACATGCGCATGCGTATTATAGAAAAGATGGCTTCCTAATTGAATTAGTCGAGTGCTGTGCTCCATAGTGTCTCCTTTTTCATCGACTCTTTCGAGGATCAACGAGTAGAAAAGATCGTAGTTGGTAGAATTTGGAGTGGATTTGTCCAGAAATCATGGCTGTAGCTTGAGTGGTTCGAGAGATATGGTTGTCTAAGAATAATAATAATAATAATAATAATAATAATAATAATAATAATAATAATAATAATAATAGAGAAGAAGAAGAATATAGCGATTTACCTGCTTGCCGTATTTCTGAAACGGTAAGCTCCCTGGTCCTGAAACTTGGTCTGCACATTGTAGTAGGCTCTAGTAGGCTGGATAATCATTCACAGTAGCTTTTGTTAGGTCTAAGTGGGAGAACTAGAATTTCACTTTAGTATTAGTCTATAGGCGGCGCGCGCGGCCGTCCGAGTCATCCCTACATAGAGAGTGCTACCGCACTCTCTGATAATAGAGAAGAAGAAGAATCCAGCGATTTACCTGCTTGCCGTATTTCTGAAACGGTAAGCTCCCTGGTCCTGAAACTTGGTCTGCACATTGTAGTAGGCTCTAGTAGGCTGGATAATCATTTACAGTAGCTTTTGTTAGGTCTAAGTGGGGGAACTAGAATTTCACTTTTGTATTAGTCTATAGGCGGCGCGCGCGGCCGTCCGAGTCATCCCTACATAGAGAGTGCTACCGCACTCTCTGATAATACGCATGCGCATATATTTGATATTCAATTATTCGAAATTATAATAATACTCAGCTATCTCCAGCTCTTGCTAGCTAGCTATAGCTCTAGATAATGGACTACACTATCGACTCGGAGATTTTAGATTCACCAATCCATCTACCGGTAGACTCTATTTCAGCATCTTCGATCTCCAAGTATAGCTCAACAATAACACAACCATAGGTGTAGGAAGGAGTTTGGAATTGAATTGGGTGGGGTAAGTGTAATACTGTGAGACTGTAACAAGTGTTCATGCACCTTGCAAAACTAGGTACATATTTGCCATGCTCACTTTTGAAACACTTGTCGTAATTATTATTATGCCTTAAAAAGAACCAAAATAAAATTGTGGAATGTGAGGGGGCAATGCCCTGCCCCCCTTTCCTACACCTATAACAACACCTTGACTCGTTGATAGGGCTGCTATGCTATCGGAGAACTATTCTTATTTCATCTGTCCCTGCAAGAATGAACTTTATACATAGCTAAAGCCATAAAAGAGACCAGGAACAAGTAAGGGAAAAAGCATTTCATGAAATGAAAAAAGATTAGGGATGACCACTGCTCAAAAAAGTAAGGAAACAAGAAGGATGGAAATGGGTTATTCTGTATATCCAGCCAACAATTCCTACATATACGTACATTACTGCACTATAATCTGAAGCTACCCAACGTATATGTAGGGATTGTTGGCTGGATATACAGAACAAAGATTAATCCCATTTCCATCCTTCTTGTTTCCTTAGTTTTTTGAGCAGTGGTCATCCCTACATCTTTTTTTCATTTCAAGAAATGATTTTTCCCTTACTTATTATTATTCTTCTTATTCCTCTTGTATTATAAATGCTGTTCAGAGAAGAAAAGCCAGAATGCACAGTTTCAATCAGATCAAACTGTTGTGAATAACACCAGTTCCTCATCAAGAGAAGAAATAGCAGATCCTCCCAGTGTCTTCAATTGCACTCAATGTCCAGCTTATGAGACTACAACTGAAGTGGTCAAGCATGACTATGAGGAAGTGAAACTCTATGGGAATTTAGGCATTCCCACAACACATGAAGCCTATCAGCTCACAGCATGTTCTGCTTATGGAGTCCCATCCCAGTACAGTCAACAATCTCAAATTAATAGCTATGGTGAGCCCTCCAAAAAACACACTACACTGTTTTATAACTCCTCTGAATAACTGCTTATTAGCTAGAACACACTACACTGTTTTATAACTCCTCTGAATAACGCTTTAGTAGCTATAGCTAATAACTATAATGCTGGCTGCAAAAGATGGAAAAAAGTAAAAATTAAAGTGACCATAAAATCGATTCATAATTATAGTTTTTAGCTATAATTTCAATTTCTGTTCTAACTGGTCTGCAATTTTGCACTTGTTAATACTAGTGCCCTAGCTAGCACAGATGACCAACTATACTGCATTCTTCATCCATCAAGTCACTTAATTCTAACTCTGCTTATTACTCTCAGCTAACATGATAAAAATTCAATAGAATTAGTTCTCATAAAATTAGCTTATGAAACAAACCACCAACGTTTCGACCAGAATACTCTAGCCTTCATCAGGGTGATACAAAAAATGCACACAGAAACGTCCTTATATAGCTACGCTCGTTATCTAGACAACGCACATGCAAACGCCTATGGATATTATATTATAGCATGCCAATACCTGAAGTCATAAACACTATTTCCCTAAGGCTTTAAGCGTAGAAACCCAGCAACCTTGAAGTTCTAGACCTACATCCCTATTAAAACGCTGCTCTTCTGAAGTTAAACCAATATGAAGCGCTTCTTTTAGAAACAGCTCCTTCCTAGTCCTAGCTTGATCTACAACTGAAGCTTCCTTCCATAATATAGGATGATGATTACTCCAGGCATGATCAGCAACAGCAGATTTTTCTTGTTCTCCTCGTAGGCAAGCTTCCTTATGCTCCTTCAGCCTAGTTTCCAGCCTTCTCACCGTTCCACCAATGTAAAATTTTCCACAACTACAAGGTACCCTATAAACAACATTAGAATTTTGGTCAGATGGTAACTTATCCTTAATCTTAGAAAGTTTGGATCTCAAACTAACCCCTGATCTAAAAAACAACCCTAATATCAAACTTTCTACAAACCCTCCTAATGTCTTCACTAAGGCCTTTAACATATGGAATTACTATTTGTTTCTGTCTTTCTTCACTATTACTACTATTTTCCCTAGGTTTCGGTGCTATGGGATTTAAAGTTGCAGACAGAAAGGCTCTGGATAATCATTATTCACAAAAACTTTTTAAAGATGCATATGCTCCTTAACCAAGTCCTCTTCATGCGTAGTAACCCTTGTGGCTCTGTCATACAAGCTTTTAATAGCTCCTCTTTTTACATGTATTGGATGGTGTGATCTATAATTTAAATACCTATCCGTGTGTGTCTGTTTCCTATATACTGTGGATAAAATTTTACCATCATTGCCCACCTCTAATAAACAATCTAAGAAGGGAAGTTTACCATCTTTCTCTAACTCTACCGTAAATTTAATTGAAGGTCTAACTTTATTCAAATGTTCAAGGAACACCATTTAAGAACCTTTCTTCATAATACAAAATGTATCATCCACATATCTCTTCCAAACTCTAGGCTTCACTGGTGATGTTTTCAGGGCCAGTTCCTCAAAAAACTCCATATACAGATTAGCTACCACAGCAGAAACAGGAGAACCCATGGCAGCACCTCTCACCTGTTTGTAAATAACATTCTTATAACTAAAATAAGTAGAGTTAAGGCATGTTTCTAAAAGCTCTGCTATTCTATCAGGTAATAACGTAGTCCTCTCATCCAGTGTCTCATCTTTCACCAGCATATCATGTATAACTTCCACAGCCTCATCTACCGGAACATTGGTAAAGAGAGAAGAAACATCAAAGCTAACAAGTGTTTCATCTGGACCTAAGTTTAAATCTTTAATCATGCTAATGAAATGCTCAGAATTTTTAACATAGGAATCAGATTTTCCCGCTAAAGGGGAAATTAACTTTGTTACATATTTAGAGAGATTATAACATGGAGAATTTATACATGCAACAATAGGTCTTAAAGGAACATTTGCCTTATGTATTTTTGGCAGACCATATAACCTAGGAGGTTTACTCCCTACAGGCCTAATCTTATTATATAGTTCATTTGGAACCTCTCCTGTCCTCTCTAATCTTTTTAATTCCCTAGTTAACTTAGCCTCCTGGGTTTTCGTTGGATCCTTATTTAGGATACTGTAGGTGTCAGAGCCCAACATCCCCATAAGCTTGGAGTCATAATCATCCTTCATCATCAGGACCGTGGCGTTCCCTTTGTCCGCCGGCAAGATAACCACATCATCAAGCCTCTCCAGATCTTTCAAAGCCTTCCTCTGGTCCTTGCTCAAATTGTCCTTGGGTAGTTTCGCCCTTCTGATGAGTCCACATACTCTCCCTCTCAGGTCATTGGCCTCTTCCTCCTTCAGCCTCCTAGCCCCTCCTTCTACTGCTGCCACTGTATTAATTAAAGGGAGTTTTTTAGGTGCCGGAACAAAATTCAAGCCTAATTTTAAAACTTCTTCCTCTGATGGGGCGAGTACCTTATTGGATAGATTTACTATCCACTTATCCAAACCTTTGGGTCTTAACGATACTCCAGCCCTCTCTTCTTTCTTGTCCAGTCAAGACTGGAGTCAACAATGGAGGAGGAAGACTTTGGAAGAATCAAGGAACTCTGTTCTAAGGTAGCAGAGAGGACCTTTAGCAACACCAAGAGGAGACATGTGGAAAAACTTCGAACTATGCTGGACAAGAAAGAAGAGAGGGCTGGAGTATCGTTAAGACCCAAAGGTTTGGATAAGTGGATAGTAAATCTATCCAATAAGGTACTCGCCCCATCAGAGGAAGAAGTTTTAAAATTAGGCTTGAATTTTGTTCCGGCACCTAAAAAACTCCCTTTAATTAATACAGTGGCAGCAGTAGAAGGAGGGGCTAGGAGGCTGAAGGAGGAAGAGGCCAATGACCTGAGAGGGAGAGTATGTGGACTCATCAGAAGGGCGAAACTACCCAAGGACAATTTGAGCAAGGACCAGAGGAAGGCTTTGAAAGATCTGGAGAGGCTTGATGATGTGGTTATCTTGCCGGCGGACAAAGGGAACGCCACGGTCCTGATGATGAAGGATGATTATGACTCCAAGCTTATGGGGATGTTGGGCTCTGACACCTACAGTATCCTAAATAAGGATCCAACGAAAACCCAGGAGGCTAAGTTAACTAGGGAATTAAAAAGATTAGAGAGGACAGGAGAGGTTCCAAATGAACTATATAATAAGATTAGGCCTGTAGGGAGTAAACCTCCTAGGTTATATGGTCTGCCAAAAATACATAAGGCAAATGTTCCTTTAAGACCTATTGTTGCATGTATAAATTCTCCATGTTATAATCTCTCTAAATATGTAACAAAGTTAATTTCCCCTTTAGCGGGAAAATCTGATTCCTATGTTAAAAATTCTGAGCATTTCATTAGCATGATTAAAGATTTAAACTTAGGTCCAGATGAAACACTTGTTAGCTTTGATGTTTCTTCTCTCTTTACCAATGTTCCGGTAGATGAGGCTGTGGAAGTTATACATGATATGCTGGTGAAAGATGAGACACTGGATGAGAGGACTACGTTATTACCTGATAGAATAGCAGAGCTTTTAGAAACATGCCTTAACTCTACTTATTTTAGTTATAAGAATGTTATTTACAAACAGGTGAGAGGTGCTGCCATGGGTTCTCCTGTTTCTGCTGTGGTAGCTAATCTGTATATGGAGTTTTTTGAGGAACTGGCCCTGAAAACATCACCAGTGAAGCCTAGAGTTTGGAAGAGATATGTGGATGATACATTTTGTATTATGAAGAAAGGTTCTTAAATGGTGTTCCTTGAACATTTGAATAAAGTTAGACCTTCAATTAAATTTACGGTAGAGTTAGAGAAAGATGGTAAACTTCCCTTCTTAGATTGTTTATTAGAGGTGGGCAATGATGGTAAAATTTTATCCACAGTATATAGGAAACAGACACACACGGATAGGTATTTAAATTATAGATCACACCATCCAATACATGTAAAAAGAGGAGCTATTAAAAGCTTGTATGACAGAGCCACAAGGGTTACTACGCATGAAGAGGACTTGGTTAAGGAGCATATGCATCTTTAAAAAGTTTTTGTGAATAATGATTATCCAGAGCCTTTCTGTCTGCAACTTTAAATCCCATAGCACCGAAACCTAGGGAAAATAGTAGTAATAGTGAAGAAAGACAGAAACAAATAGTAATTCCATATGTTAAAGGCCTTAGTGAAGACATTAGGAGGGTTTGTAGAAAGTTTGATATTAGGGTTGTTTTTTAGATCAGGGGTTAGTTTGAGATCCAAACTTTCTAAGATTAAGGATAAGTTACCATCTGACCAAAATTCTAATGTTGTTTATAGGGTACCTTGTAGTTGTGGAAAATTTTACATTGGTGGAACGGTGAGAAGGCTGGAAACTAGGCTGAAGGAGCATAAGGAAGCTTGCCTACGAGGAGAACAAGAAAAATCTGCTGTTGCTGATCATGCCTGGAGTAATCATCATCCTATATTATGGAAGGAAGCTTCAGTTGTAGATCAAGCTAGGACTAGGAAGGAGCTGTTTCTAAAAGAAGCGCTTCATATTGGTTTAACTTCAGAAGAGCAGCGTTTTAATAGGGATGTAGGTCTAGAACTTCAAGGTTGCTGGGTTTCTACGCTTAAAGCCTTAGGGAAATAGTGTTTATGACTTCAGGTATTGGCATGCTATAATATAATATCCATAGGCGTTTGCATGTGCGTTGTCTAGATAACGAGCGTAGCTATATAAGGACGTTTCTGTGTGCATTTTTTGTATCACCCTGATGAAGGCTAGAGTATTCTGGTCGAAACGTTGGTGGTTTGTTTCATTAGCTAATTTTATGAGAACTAATTCTATTGAACACTTAATTCTAATTCTGAATCATTCCTGAGAGAAGGGGTAGGTGGCTGATCTTTAGTTGCACCATCTTTGAAAAAACAATGCAAAGTAAACTAAGGAGCAGGCTAATAATAATGAATAGCTAACTCAGCTTCTAGCTTACTTTTGATGTAACATGGCTGATCCCACCATCCTCCATGATAACAGGTATAGTGAAGTATTATAGCTACACACATGATGGCATAGCTACATAAAGTAGCTATAGCTATAGAATTTTTTCCTGATACATGCAATGGCATCTCCAAATAATGGAGACAAATAGGTTGTTCTGTTTTGGCTAAGACTGTCCTTTGTTAAAAGGTCTGTCCCTGTTCAGAGTGTCTTTTATTGGAGATTCCATGGACTGTAATAAGTATCAACTCTATCAGTGTGTACATAATTCAGTCAGCTATACCTTTAGATTTTGAGGTAATACTGTCTTCAAAGAGCACACACAGCTCTCTCACCAAGTCTAAACGTTCAATCTTCTCCAGACCCTCAGCCAACATCAGGTAGGTAGCTTTGCTTCCAAATTTCCTCCACCATGTAGTCAGAGAAGCTAAAGATTGAACTTTATGACTTCTATTGTCTTCTTGAATGGCAGCAGTATCTTGTTCACTCAACCCAATGAAGGGGGCTAGTAGTTTCCAATCATCTATCTTCATGGCTAGGGCTCTACTGACTTCAAGAGAACAAGGAATGTTTAGCTGGCCTCTGGTTAGACCATGTTCTTTCAATTCATCATCTAGTTTTAATACTTTACAAGCCATGATGCTAACTAGTAACTTGGCTAAACATATGAGATCCGCCCAGGCGGGGATACTTAAATGAATATCATCATACACAGGTAGATGGCTGATTACTCCTGCAAGAGTGAGACTCACAATGCATGAATATCAGTAGCCATTATAACGGATTCTGGGATCTTGCTGTCTCCTCGATTAAGCTGCTCACTGTCTCTCTGAGTTGCTCACTGTCTCTTTGAGTTGCTCACTGTCTCTCTGTGAGTTGCACTTTTGAGTAGCATACTGTCTCTCTGAATTTATAGCTATCTGTTCAGAGAAATTTCTAGATACATGTACCATAATCATAATTAGATGAACTGGGTTGTTGAATCTCATTTAAAAACTGATGCGAGTCATATACGTAGGCAGTGGAAATATTCTAGCATTGTGTGATTTCTCAAGTATCTACTTCAAAGGCAAGCTGCTTATTGACCTAAAAAATGTTGAGTATGCATGAAGAGATCTATCATACCTATACTTTTATGACATATTTAGCAGATCCACCCTTCAATGAGTGTCTAAGATATACTGGTTCTTCTGCATCAGTGAGATTGGATTGGTAGACACAGAGAATTGGTTCTCAAGTTTAGAATGTTCCCATTGAACATTGGTACATCTATCTTGGGAAGCTTCACACCCTTGCTAATTGGTGGTGCAACATCGCTGTGGTCATGGGCTTGGTTGGACGAATGAAGGTTTGTAGCAAAGCTTGCAGCTCACTTGATCTTCTGGGTCAAGAAAAGGCACGGTTGCGGAGGTCTCCAAATTCTCTCTCACTAACCTGTTCTTGATATTGCTGAAGAAGGTAGTTTCCTCAGACTGTAATAGTATAAACTTCTGAGAAGCTATCTTGTGAGCTGCAGAGTGGGATAATGAATTGCAAATAATGATGGGCTGCTGTATCTGCACAACAAGAGTGGACATTTCATCATCGGGAGGATCTAACCGCTCTTGTTTTTCCTGGAGCTCATTGTCACCATCAATGAGGTCAACCAGAGCATAATGGTGAGTCTTGAACTCAGCCTCAATTGGATCCAATTTTTGCAGCATTCATTGAGTAAGGTCGAGAGATCCTTTCAAGTTGCCTGAGTCGATTGGTGATATGGGTGATTAAGTTAACTCTTATCTAGCTCTAAATGTTTTAATGGTCATGCACAAGAATGATGCTATAATACTCGAGGTGAATGAAAGGCGAGTGCATGAACTAGCTACGTACATCACCAAAAGCATTATAGCATCATTCAAGTACACCTGCATTAATACGCATGAAACTAGATCAGAGTGATCTAACAATTTAGTGCTGATCACATGACTTGGATGGTTGGTCCTTACAGAACCCTAGGCTAGCCTAGTACCTAGCAAGCCTGACACACATTGGGTTCAGCAGTTATTTAATGATATTCAAACCCAATGTAACTAGTGAATAGTCTGAGCGAGCAGACCTTTTGACCACTCCTCAAAGGTCGAAAGGTCTGCTTGCCTAGACCAATAAAGTCTATAGCACTGGGATTGAGGCTGGAAGGTCATAGTCCTAGTGGATCTTCCACTAGGCTTTAGCACAGTTCCTCAAGTCTGCACTAAACATTAATTTTAATGCACATAAAAGTATGATTTTAAAGCACACTTTTCAGAGGATCTGATTGGTCACAAGTCACATGACCAGCACTAAGGCTTGCATAACATCTCCTCTTCTTGCAGGATTTTGTCTATCTGGATTGGTAGGCGATTTGAGAGAGCGAAATTCAGTTAATGATAAACTAGCTAATGAAGTGTAGACTTCTGAAAGAGAACCAGAGTAATAGATCTGCGTATGAGAAAGGAATGACCTAGCTAGTACAGATAGAAATCACACAACACAAAAACAGTGATGTTGAGATCATACAATGAATAAAAAGTGGTGCTTATGTGTAGATTAAAGTAAGAATCAAGGAATGCAGGATAATAATATTATGAAGGTTCACATAATATAAATAATAATGTGGTATTATATCTAATGTCTCTAATATAATAATAAATAGAATATGTATACCTTGTTAAAGAATAAATTCATATTGTGTTTTTCAGTTTCAGTTCTAACTGGTCTGCAATTTTGCACTCATTAATACTAGGTGCCCTCAATATTTTTAGCACAGATGACCAGCTATATTTCATTTTAGTTACTTGGTTTTCCCATAGAGCAAACACTTCGGTGAAACAACGTTGAGGATCTTTGGGATGATTATGTTCTATAACATCTAGACTTCCCTTCCGTATTCCTATCTTTATTCCAAAGGGATGCCATTTAGTTGGTATCTGTGCAGCAACTTCATCCATCAAGTCACTTAATTCTAATTCAGAACCATTCCTGAGAGAAGGGGTAGGTGGCTGATCCTGAGTTATATGATCTTTGAAAAAAAACAACAAGAAATTTATTACGTGTCAGGTGGTGAAGAGCTGTAACTACAGACTATCCTCCATAATATTATAATTATTATACAGTAGCTATATTACCTGTGCAGGATTTCAGTATGATTTGTGATTGTATCTTCCTAGTGCATCCTGTAAACTTAAATGTGGCACGATCTTTAGGACTACCTTCTTCTCCAGACACATGAATATCAAATCGAGGTGGATACCTATCCATGTTACACCAATCTCTTAGAGCTCTTTCTGTCATGTCAGTATCATACATCACTTGGTCTTGGAATATCTATAGAGTATCAAAACATGATTAAATTTACAGTACATTGTATACATTAAATTGTCTTCAAAATAATTCATGAATTCACTGAACTATAGTTAAAAATTATATGTACGAATTCAAACTGACTAGTATTGCAAAAGAGACATTCTAATGCTACTGTTTCAGAGAAACTCTAACTGCAGCCATTGGTTTGGTACCAATCTCTCAAAACTGGTTATTTCTAAAATCTATAGTCACCAATAGTTATTAAACCTACCTCATTATTATTACTACAGCAAAGTTTCCAACTTGTGACATCATTTTTATATAAAATTTCCATTGGATCTTCCATGGAACTAAATTTGAAATCGCTAATCCATGTTAATTCAAAGTGGCCTCTCTCTTGGAATAACTCTTTGATCATCTGTAAAAGTATAATTATGTAATAGTTACACTCAGATGTACAGCAACAGTATTATACCTGGGTACATGTTGGTAGACTGTAAGTGACATAAAAGTACAATGACCATTCAGTACTTTGTATCTCAGGCATGACACGAATTAAACTGAGTTTCTCATCTGGTAAATGCTTTAAGCCAGCAGCTATACATAAATAGCATAAGTGTTCTGTTTCTAGAACTCCATAATAATCAAAGTACTCTGCTTGCTCTCCAATGCATTCAAAGTGATCTGCCCCATGATATGCCTTCATGAAAGAGATTTTGTTATCACCTACTGAAGTTTGGCTTTGAATATCCAGAAAATGGGGAAGCATAACTTCAATTTGCTTGATAAATTTAAAATGTGGATCATTTTTAACACACACACAAGTGATTGGAGATACAGATCTGTAGCCTTCTGGTAACTTCAATGTGCTGGTCAAAGTAGCTTCAACTTCAAGTTCTATTACTTTATTTTCAGGAATAGCCCCTTCTGGTACCCTGATTACAATGTCATGTGTAGTATCATGATACAAACCACCCTTTGAATCAAAACACTTATTTCTACTTCTTTCAGTTAGAAATGCTGTTTGGGTTTTTTCACTTGCAGAAATACTTGATGCAGTAGAAGTATTTGAAGTATGCACGTCTTTGGTGGAATTGATATTACAATGGTGGTTTAGTGCTTCTTCCTCATCAGCACTCCCTGATGAAATGATATCACTAAAAGCCTCTGAGACATCAGTACATGAAGATGTTTGTGTGTCCAGTCCACTGTCATCACTTTGAGAAGTGTAACACTCAGCATCTGAATCTTCTTTGTGCTCTCGATTGTCTTGTGACAAGAAAGTTACTTCATTTTGGATTTTGGATTTTGGATACTCTCTGGAAGAGTGAGATGAAGTGATTTCTTTTTGTACATTTGCTTTGGTGAATCTTGGCTGTGAAAAAAGGTTACTAAAACTTTGAACTGGCTCTGGATCAATTACCAAGTGTGAGAATTTTGAGTCAAATAGGAATTTCTCCCATGAATTCAAGTCCTGTACTGTGCATTTCCCCTCATCGAAAAGATACTTGACGATATCCCACTTACCCCCGAGAATAGATAACTTAAATATCTCCTTTTTATCATTCTCATTTGGAAGAGTCCCTAGATACTTTGCAACTTCCAAATGACCTTCTCTTAAGGCATAGTAGGAGGGAACATGACTGTGATAATCTTGAGACGATGCATTGCATTTGCTCTTCATGATCAAATATCTTATCATACTAAGGTTACCACTTGCACTTGCAGTGTGAAGGCAAGTTCTTCCATCATTAAGACAAGAATCAGGATCACAATCCTGTTCTGTGATCAGATATTTGGCTATATCAGCATGACCACTTAGGCAAGCAAGGTGGAGAGGAGTAACACCTTGTTCATCCTTACTCTTGGGGTTGATGCCACAATTTTCTATCAGATATCGCATCATTTCTTCATGTCCATTGAGGCATGCGATATGAACCAATGTAAGACCCGGGAAATATGAAACATTTTTTTCCGTCCATGACTGAATTGTCTTAATAAATGGATTGGCATCTTTTCTTGTGATCAGATATTTGAGGATATCTAGGTATCCATTTTCACAAGCAAAATAAGCAGGGGATCTCCCATACAAATCAATACAATTAACATCACATTTTGCATCAGTAACCAATAAGTCAACAATGTCGAGATGTCCATGCATGCAAGCTAAATGAAGACAATTGTGATGATCTTTATCAAGAGAATTTGGATTTAAGCCTATCTCAAACATCAGGAAGCATATGATGTTCTTTTTACCATAAATACATGCAGTATGCAATGGAGTATTGCCATTTTTATCTACATAATTAGAAACAATTACTTCATCATACACCTTTTTCAGAGAGAGAGAGAGTGTCTGATAATGATAAGCTTGTAAGTAATCTGTATCAAATATGTGTTGTAGCAAATACTTCAATGTTTTCAATTGGCCATGCTGAGCAGCAGAATGAAAAGGAGTGTATCCATTGCAATCTTTAGCCTCAATGCTGTAATTAAGGCTCATGAGATGTTGAATACTGTTCAAGCTTCCATGCTGGCATGCTAAGTGAAGAGGTGTGCTTTGATCACGGAAAGTAAAATGTACTTCTTTAAGTAGAGGGTCAGTTTTCACCTTATCGAATGAATAATCAAATACATCTATATGCATTTTACTAGCAGCTAGATGAAGAGGAGAAAGCTTCTTAGAATTAAGCAGCAAAAGATTGGAATACTTCAAGTCTTCAATGAAGTATTTGATGACAGTCAATCTCCCGTTAATTGAAGCAAAGTGAAGAGGTGTATTGTTATCCTTATTCTTGGACAGTGGGTCACATTTGTGTTCCACAGTGAGGTACTTCACTGTGGTTAAGTGACCACCTTGACTTGCAAGATGTAAGGGAGTGGTATTATTTTTATCTGTGCATGAAGGGTCACAATGACAAGTATCTATCAGATACTGAATGACATCAAGGTGACCATTTTTACTGGCATAATGAAGAGGTATTCTACCCCATTGAGCTTTACTCTTGAAATCACACTTTAATTCTTCGATGAAGTACTTGATGACAGCCAATCTCCCATTAAGAGCAGTTAAGTGAAGAGGTGTATTGTTATACTTGTTCTTGGAAAGTGGGTCACATTTGTGTTCCACAGTGAGGTACTTCACTGTGGCCAAGTGACCATTTAGACTGGCAAGGTGTAAGGGAGTGTAATTATTTTCATCTGTGCGTGAAGGGTCACAATGATGAGTTTCTATCAGATACTGTATGATATCAAGGTGACCATTTTGACTGGCATGATGAAGAGGTATTCTACCCCATTGACCCTTACTGTTGGGATCACACTTCAAGTCTTCAATGAAGTACATGATGACAGCCAATCTCCCTTGAAGAGCAGCTAAGTGAAGAGGTGTATCGTTGTACTTGTTCTTGGACAATGGGTCACATTTGTGTTCCACAATGAGGTACTTCACTGTGGTTAAGTGACCATTTAGACTGGCTAGATGAAACAGAGAGTGATTATCTTTATCTGTGCATGAAGGGTCACAGTGGTGAGTATCTATCAGATACTGTATGATATCAAGGTGACCATTTTCACTGGCATAATGAAGAGGTATTCTACCCCATCGACCCTTACTATTAGGATCACATTTTAAGTCTTCAATGAAGTACTTGATGACAGCCAATTTCCCATTAAGAGCAGCTAAGTGAAGAGGTGTGTTATTGTACTTGTTCTTGGACAGTGGGTCACATTTATGTTCCACAGTGAGGCACTTCACTGTGGCCAAGTGACCATCTTGACTGGCAAGATGTAACGGAGTGCTATTATTATCATTTGTGCATGAAGGATCACAGTGATGAGTATCTATTAGATACTGTATGACATCAAGGTGACCATTTTGACTGGCATGATGAAGAGGTATTTTACCCAATTGACCCTTACTATCAGGATCACACTTTAAGTTTTCAATGAAGTACTTGACGACAGCCAATTTCCCATTAAGAGCAGCTAAGTGAAGAGGTGTATTGTTGTCCTTGTTCTTGGACAGTGGGTCACATTTGTGTTCCACAGTGAGGCACTTCACTATGGCTAAGTGACCATTTAGACTGGCTAGATGTAACGGAGTGTGATTATTGTCATCCATGCATGAAGGGTCACATTGATGAGTAGCCATCAGATACTGTACGACATGAAGGTGACCATTTTGACTGGCATGATGAAGAGGTATTCTACCCCATTGACCCTTACTATTAGGATCACACTTTAAGTCTTCAATGAAGTACTTGACAACAGCCAACCTCCCATTAAGAGCTGCAAAGTGAAGAGGTGTATTGTTGTACTTGTTCTTGGACAATGAGTCGCAGTTGTGAATATCAATAAGATACTGTATGACATTCAGGCTACCACCAATACTAGCAGAATGGAGACAAGACCTCTCATTGTTGCAGTGAGGGTCACAGTGGATGTCAGTAATCAGGTACACCACAATGTCCATGTGGCCCTGCTGACAGGCAAGGAGCAATGGAGTGGTCCCCACATCATCCTGACAAGATGGATTACAATTCTGATGGTCCACTAAGTATTTGAGCACACTGAGGTGTCCTTCACGACTGGCCGTATGCACTAATGACCTGCCTGCTGCAAAGGTGAATTTATCACTCTTCCATTTCTTTGTTGTTTTGAATTGTGCATCTGCTTGCTTCTCCTCTATCATGTATTTGAGGATATCTAGATGTCCTCCTCCAGCAGCAAGGTAAGCAGGAGACCTCCCATGCTCATCCACAAGAGTAATATCACAACCTACTTCCTCCAACAGAAACCTCACCACAGGGAAGTGGCCATGCTGTGCAGCCAAGTGGAGACAGGACAGACCTTCTTCGTTAGTCTTGTTTGAGCCACAACCAATTTCCTTGGAGAAGAGATATGTGATGATATCAAGGCAACCATGTCTACTCGCTATATGTGATGGGGTATTACCCTCATTATCAACATAGTCATCTAACTTAGACTGCACGTTTGCTAGCAAGTGGACTATGCATTTGAACACTTTCAAGTGTCCATACTGAGCTGCTATGTGAATGGGTGTATACCCAGTATCATCCTTGCTCTCTATACTGAAGTTGTATTTAGTGATGAGCTCTTCAACAATATCTACTCTTCCATGCTGGCAGGCATAGTGAAGAGGAGTGCATTTATTCAATAACTGGAGTGTAAGTGTTTCATCCTTGGTCTCATCCTTCACATCTTTGATCAGAGGCATGGCTGTTGTGAAGTCACCTGATTTCAAAGCCATTTCAATTGCACGACAATTTACTTGGTCGATGGATGTCATGTTGAACTCAAGCTATGTAGCCAGCTTATTTTGAACTGTACGTACACAAGAAAGGATGTCAATTGTCGAATCGTGGCAATTATTATGTTGTTTACGTAGCTACTTAGCTCTGTGAAATGATGAATGATCAATA
This sequence comes from Crambe crambe, assembly GCA_963924555.1. Taxonomy (NCBI): domain Eukaryota; kingdom Metazoa; phylum Porifera; class Demospongiae; order Poecilosclerida; family Crambeidae; genus Crambe; species Crambe crambe. Next base: position 5,096,855 of record OZ004584.1, on the reverse strand, counting down.
CAGTGATATTACTAGGTTTGTTAGAATGTATTATTATAGTGAAGAAAATTTGTGTCCACCAAATCTACATAATGACAAACACAAGTTGTAATTATATTGAGATTTTATACCTTGTGCAAATATGTAGCTATGGATGAAGGATTCATTAACTTTATAATTGAAATCAAACTGATCATACCGTATGGCTGGAAATATTGGCGAAAATTAAATTTTGGCAGATTGCTCTCATTTAAAGCTTCGCGCATTTAATATTGGCAGAATGTGCATGCTCATTGGCGCATGTGCGAGCTTGCTTATGCATGTGCATGCTACATAATAGATACATATAGCCTTACGGGGATTGGAAACTCCGTACTTTAGAAATGACAACATCCGTGTTGTCGGTGTAGTGGGCTATGGCGCGCGTGGGTCTACAATTATATATATAATACATAGGCGAGCTGCAGCACTATGGCAGAAGGTAAGCAAGGCAAGTTATACATTTCTATACCTAGCTACTTCATGCAGGTATCAACCAATTGATGCAGGCAACATCACATAAAGAACAATTTCAAGAAGTGTTATTGTGAAGGAGTGGTAGGAGGGAAAAGATTTTGAGAAAGTATCATAGTTTAAGATCCTCTGAATATCAGAAGACCTTTTTAAGTTTAGCAGGCTGTGGGACTCCCAACACATTTTCAACCAATGTTCGACAGAGGACTTCTTGCTTGGCCTGATAGGGTGATGAGTACTGATTCAGTCTATCTCATGAAGAATGTTGCTAATGCCTTTAGGTAATTATGTTGCAGGCATTAAAATGATCAGTAATAGCTATACCTAATACAATCTTTCATTTCCAGCTTGTTTGCATTGAGCTTGTCAAGTAAATATAGCTAGAGTGAATAAATCTCTCAGGACTCCTTGGAGAAATTTTTCAGATGTCATCGCCACTTGCCAGAGGGGTTATACCCATGAGAACCCTAATGTTTGAGACACTATAAAAATACTCAGGCATTGAGAGTTATAAACACTGTGAGTTGAAATATTTCAAAAAAGAAATAGCTACACAAGGGCTCTAATGATGAAGAAAATATCAATGAGTCCTTGAAAATGAGGAGAAGAAAGAAGTAAATCCCAGCATAAAATCTATAATAGCTAGCTATACTATTAACTTATTCAAGAAATTTGTGGGTACTGCCTAGCTTGCATCATCTAACTCTGCACAAATTTGCTGACCATTGTAAATTTACATCCTCTAGGATTCCATGACAATCTTCATCTATAATGATTGTCATTTTCTAGCAATTGTATAGCCCAAAAGACTCACTTGCATTTTTAGACTTGGCTGCATTAGAGCATTAGTACTTGATTATGGGTGAGGTATTTTCCAATACTTGGCTCTCCTTGAAGAGCTTTCGTGGCATTCTATCGTTGCAGTTATGATTACGTATTACATTATTGTATTATGATATCCATGCAGTGTCTATTTCACAACTCAAGTTTCTTTATTATACTTGCAGTAAATGCAAGAAGTTCTAAACATTAGCACACTACAGCCTATGATGTAGTTGTTAGCGTGGAAGAAGACTGCAACACTCAAAGTGGTAAATCAGGAAAGGGGCCCAACGAATGCACCTTGAAGACCACTATTTCAGTGATTGTATCTCTTATAAGCAAACAGGCAGGTAATTTTGCACTTTATAGCACACTATAACTTATTGGTGATATTTTGGTGTATCGTATCAGGTTTTTAATATACCCAGTGAGCCAAAAAAGGGGCCCAAGAGTAAAAAATACGGTATAATTGCCTATTACTTCCATTATCTGGCTAATTTTTACTATAATTGTAGTTTCTCATTCACCACAAAATTAAAATATCCCTTAGGTAACAGCTTATTTGCCTCGCTAAAATTGTCGCTCTTCCATTTTGACACTATATGAATTTTCCTTAACAACCACCCAATGGCGGAAACCCGCTCCTTCGATAACACGGATGTCGTCAAAAATTGGCGCGTGCTAGTATTGAGTTTCCAATCCCCGTAAGGCTAATATGTATCTATGGCTACATCAAGCATGCACATGCATGTAAGCATGAGCAACTGGTCTCAATCGATCAATAGCGTCTGAACTCTCTGTTAAAACTACAAAAGTATCTGGACACCGACTTAAAGACAATACAGCTGTTGATCGACCTCATGATACTTTCAGATTTATAAAAATTCTCTACCAATATTTCTGGCCATATGATAGTATTGAAGCACTCAACTGCACATTGCTAGGTAATTAGCTAGTGGCTCAAATTTGAAAATTTGGAGGACTACGTAATATTTAGTTCACTCTTTTCTAGCTCTAAGTGTTTTAATGCACCTGCACGAGAATGATGCTATAATGCTCAAGGTGAATGTGATGCAAATTGAGATTTGCGTATATATTTGGTACAACAGCTAGCGGGCATGCGTGCTCCAATAGTTAATAATACGCATGTGCATACCTTCATTGCCCATACCACTTAGAACAGCCATAGCTACAGCAATTAGTCTTAGAGGCGCTAAGTGGATTGGCTTCTAAGTGCTTGTGGTAAGCATTATACAGCCTCCTGTGTATTCAGCTGCCACAACCACTGCAATATCTTACCCTAATAAGTCAAAGTACAAATGACTTCACCAACTGCTTCGCTCGCCGATTAAATATGTTACATGAACATGCCCTAAGTATTCAGAGTGATGATCGTGAGCAAAGTGAGCCCTATATCAGAGAGTGCGGTAGCACTCTCTATGTAGGGTTAGTACGGAATGGGCGTGGCTTCTCTCATTAGAACAATACAAATTAGACTCTCTTAACAGTATCTCTTCTATTCTTGCTACAGGCTCAACTAAACTTTTTACATCTGGAGAACAATGCAGAAAATGATGATATGACCGCTCAAACTCCTCCAGAACAGCGTCAACAATTGGCACCAGCCCCCGCCTAAATCTAAAATTTTTATGATTCGTTCATGATACAACAATGAAATTCATATCAACTTGTGCAGTTATAACCACACAATGTACTTTTACCATCGTTATATCCACAGTTTCCCTTCAAAATAATCACTCTGTATCGAACGACTTTTCATTATAACTATGTCGTCAGCCACTTTAAAATGACATCATTTGTCATGCGCACGTCTGTCACTATCACGTGCACGTACGCGCGTGCCAACCAACTATTACTTGAAAACAATCTTCGTACAAAAAGTAAGCAAACAAGTGAAAGGAAAAAATTTTATGCTAAATAAAAAGGTAGTCTGTACTTTAACAGTTTCTGTCAACAATAATCAAAATTATGCTGCCTTCAATAATAATCCCTACATCACTGCCTTCCACCAAGCTGCGTTAATTGTTCATGTCAGTATAAAAGTGTTCTGCTTGGTTTAGGCAGTGATGTAGGGATTATTATTGAAGGCAGCATAATTTTGATTTTTGTTGACAGAAACTGTTAAAGTACAGACTAACCCTATATGGCCTTTTTAGTTAGCACAAACTTTTTTCCTTTCATAATTATATATATTGGTACGTCAAGCCCTGAGAGTAAAATACTATGCATGCGCAAAATAGCTAACTAATTAGCTAATGATGGAAAGTGAAGCGAATGAACACTGCTCCATAACTGAGCAGCAAAAAAGAGCAAGGTTAGACCGAAGGAATGCGAAGGATAGAGCCAGAAGAAGCTCTGAATCAGCGGAACGAAGACAGTCAAGGTTTGATAAAAGAAATGAAAGGGATAAGGCTTATAGACTCTATGAGAAGAGGGCACACATCTCCAAAATATCATAATGTAACATCAAAAAAGCAAGCTGTATTGCTTCACTCGCCCTTCTGTGCTACAAGCACATAACTAATAATAACCACTCGTGAGCTTTATCGGTATCATAGCTACATCCTTATTAAAACATCAATTTTACACTGAGTGCTGATGGTTTTTGCAGTCAATACTCTGGCTTCCTAGAGTCTCTCGCTCTCATTCTGTATTAATTCTGCTTGTTCTGAGCAGCACATTGTGCCCAGCACCTTGCTTGTATATGTCATTGTCTCACTAGTCTGTAGGGATTGTTAGCTGGATATACAGAACAAGGATTGATCTCATTTCCATCCTTTATCCCTACCCTTTTTCCTTACTTTTTTGAGCAATGGTCATCCCTACATTTTTTCATTTCATGGAAATGTTTTTCCCTCACTTGTTCCTGGTTTTTTTTCTCTTCTTATGGTTTTATGTATGTACGCATAAATGCAAGAGTTCATTCTTCTATGTGTATGCAGGGACAGATGAAGGAAGTTTCATGAATATGTATATTATGTAGTCCAATGACTATTTATCAGGGAGTCAAGGCTTGAAGTGTTGAGCTATACTTGGAAGTCGAGGATGAAATAGAGTCTATACCGGTAGATGGATCGGTGAATCTAAAATTCCTGAGTTTATAGAGTAGTCTATGATCTAGGATGCACATATCTATCCAGTCAAATCGCTAATGCACCAGAAGTCCATTGCCGTAATACAATGTTAATTTCACGAGAATACAAACAGTATCCGGAAAATTACTGCAAACGCAGCATAAATTACCATAAAGTATGATAGCTTTTAGTGTGAGTTAAGGAATAGCCAATTACATCACTTCCGGTTGTTAAATTAATAATTGACGTTGGCAATTCAACTGTACTCTATCTAGAGCTAGCTGAGTATTTTATGATTTCAAATAATTGGATGATTCAAAACATGTGCATGCGTATTATCTAAAAATGGCTTCCAATATCAAATTAGTCGAGTACTGTGCTCCATAGTGTCTCCTTTTTTTTTTCAACAGTTACTCTTTAGAGGATTGACGAGTAGAAATGATCATAGCTTGTAGAATATAAAATATCCCTGTCCCCTTGTCCCCCTGTCCCTGTATTTCAGTGACCAGAATTTTATGAGTTTATCAGACTCTTGGAGGCATCAGTATTTTAGCTATAGTCTAGATTCATAAAAGTGGTGGTGACTGAGATGAAGCTTCACCTTCAGAATCAGACAATTGCTTAGATCTGTAAGGACATTTTATGCATAGGATATAGTATTGGCCAAATTTTTCATTGGTATAGAAATTTAACTACTTCTTAACTGAGAATTATTAGACCACACCCAACGGAAGTGCTAGTTATTTTTGAAATTGCACATATCTAAGTAGTACATTTGATAGGTGACTAGTTTATTTAAACAAGGCTATAATTCCTCCATGTAGCTTCTGATCTAGCTACAACACTCACACTGGTCCAATTGGCCAGAGTATGATGGTAACTTTAAACATGACAGCTAGCATTGTGATATGAACTTACGAAGAATAAACTAAGCTTATTCATTACACATGTAGACATGGCAAAGAAACTCCAAATGATAGAATGGACATATGTATGACATATGCATAATGCATATGAGGGTGAAAGGTCATCATCACTAGTGGTGGCTAACTACGTATAATAGTAGCAATAGCTATACAAAATCTATTTGATGAATTCAGAATAAATAATTTGCACCCACCAATAAAAATTTAGTTATGCTTCTTCAAAATTGTTGTCTTATTTAGATTTGCATGTTACTAGTCACATATGCCAATTTTTACAGAGGATGACATCATATGTCAATCTTGTAGCTTTAGCTACAGTACAGCAGCAATTATATAGACTATTATAGACAAGCACATTAATGAAAGTGAAAAATAAGGGGAAATGAATTTCCTATAATATGAACTTTGTCCCAGAGAAGAATGATGAGCGGTTCACGAATTATTGCAGCAAACATATTAGGTGGTTGAATGACGCTAGTAGCTACATATAATGCTAGAGTACTCGCTAGTGCTTTCAGGAGGAGGTCACTGATTATATTTTCAGGTTGAATGTGTAGAGTTCGGGCATTGATAGCATAATTATTATAAATTAGCTAGGCGAGTTAACTTCCGAGTTACATCACTGTTAGTGGGAGGATCTTGACGATCTAATGTCTGTGACCTCGACCTATTCTCAGCAACTGTTATGCATCTAATGTCGACCATTCCTCATATTAGTGGCTAATTTTTAATACTAGAAATATAAATGAAAGATATCAGCATGAAGTATATGAAATTCTGTCAACGTTTTAAAGATTATAGAGCTAGATATGCATGCTTCAACAGATGAAAGTGTGAAAGTTTAGCTAGCTTCTTCAGCCTAAATTGTGCTCAATAATTATCATTAAACACATCTTCAAGCACCTACGTAGCCTTCTCCACAGTGTTTTTCATAGATTTGTTGGATAATCTTTTCACTTGGTCCCACAGGTTAGGATCTTCAATGCCTCGAATTTTTTATTTCATTGCAAGTTACAAATGGACTAGAAAATACTACAGAAAGAATCCTGAAACAAACTGATCAGCTAATCTAGAATGAATCAGTATGCTTCCCAACAATAGATAGCCGATAATAGGCAATGGTCAAGAATTGATGAATAACGCTAGCTAATAGAACAAATTTAAACAGCTCACTGAGCTCAACCTTTTGTAGTACAATGGAAGAAAACTTGGAAGGCAGAAGCTATTTTTGTAGCTAAGCTAGCTATTTATAGCTATACTTACTTCTGTAGCTTTTTAAATGAATAAGTATGATTTACATTGACAGCTAGCTAACAGTAGCTTATATATCACATTGATATTAAAGAACAGTTTAGCATTAGAATTATATCGTAGCCACTTTCCATACATACAGTATTAGTATAGGTAATCACATGCTTTTGAGTGTAATTTGGGTATAATTGCATGAGAAACTGGCTAGGTAATTGCACAAGACGAAGCCGAGTGCAATTTTTGACAGTTTCGAATGCAATTATACCCAAATTGCACTGAAAAAGCATGTGATTTCCTATAAATCATATGGTAGATTACTTGTATCAGCCGGGGAGCTGCATGTAGGAAGCTGTTTATGTGAACGTGTAATGCTTGCCACAAAACACCTAGTGGTGGCCTACTAGGCCAACAATCCACTTAGATAAGGCTAAGCAAACTTTATTATTAGTTTTCAACTCATTTCTTGTTAAACAGGATGTGGGTGGGTGGTTATTATTCATTACATCATTATACTTCCTGTCTTGAAAAAATTATTACAACAATGGCAGTAAGGAAAAAAATAGCAGTGAATATTAACAAAAGCATGTTGAGGCCATCCACAAGTCCAGATACCAACCTCCAAGATCAGCTTCTCATCCACAACACGATCCCATAGCTAAATTCTACAGGTAGCTAACACTATCACTAGCTCTGGCTTACACACAGCTGAGCAATCCACAGAGACTGAGACAGAGAGAGAGGCTCTGCTGCATGCTGTGTGTGCACACTGCACCGCCATAGCGCTCACGTGACATAAAATGAATAATGAAGTAATTAGGAAGTTCAGGAAAAGGATGCGGGCGGTGACAAGAAACTAATAATCAAGTTTGCTTGGCCTAAGCCTAGCGCCTGCAATTCACCCTGAAAAAATGCTGTAAAGAAATATCATATAGGTTAGTCTGCATGTGTGCAGTGGGTTGTGAACTACGAGTGAAATTAGGGATTAATTTCGCTCGCACTAATGAGGGTAAATGTACTAGTAAATATTAACCATATGATTAACAATAAAATAATGAGGGAAGTCATCTTAGCTATAATTGCCATAACTGTGGCCAGCAAACATTAGCCATTCAGCTTCCCACAATAGCTAATACAACCTAAGGCCAATCAAACTTAATATGATTTCAATGTCTCCAATTTTGTAGCTAGCTATTTCATAATGGAGTACCTTAAGGGTAAAAAATTGTGAAATTGTTACGCGGCGGACAAAAGAGTAAAATTTTATATGGTGGTCCCTTTAGGTATTAGAAATGATAAAACACTGGCTGCAACCACAATTCACTTGTGGGTGTGATCTAGAGGCCTTAAACCACACCCATATTCAAAATGCATTGTTAATTAATGGCATAAAATTTGTACAGTGGTCCCTTTAGGTATCAGAAGGAAAAATATTGGACGCAACCATAATTTACTTGTAGGTATGAAACCACACCACTAGTCCACCAAAATTAATTACTAAATTTCGAACAATAATATCATTATGTTAGATTTCACAGTTACAACTACATAAATCAGTACATTTGAGACCGACATTCGGATCTGTTGCAACCTCTGGGAGATTTACATTTGCACTTCTACATCCAGATTCTGCATTATTGCAGTACTACAAACTGGCACTTGGACAACTTGTAGACTATCTATTCAAAATATCCCATCACCAGATGGCTGGGGTTTGTCTGAGGATGATGATTCCCTGAGTATAGTCATGGACGACAATACCAGAAGCAGCTAGAGCTTGTAGTGAGCTGATGTTGGGGGGAGGTTCTCTAATGTCTTGTTATTTTTGCAAAAGATTTCTTTGCGTGCTTCATTCACTGACTAGGATTCATATAAGATGACAGTGAAATGCTCCAAAATTTTGAAAAAATTTTGAAGTGAGCAGATTCTAGTAAATCAATTGTATCGAAGGGGTTATTGATAATGTGGTGAAAGGCTTCATTGACTTCTGGAAAGGAATTCCAGGCTTGCCATGCCGATTTCTTTGTTTTGCCAAAGAAAGTGGATGTACTGTCACATCCAGTGAAGGCATGAAATGGAGGTAAACAGCAGGACTTTTCCCTTCCAAGATAGCTACACAAAGTGTTAATATGATAATGGCGGAAATGTTTGCCAGTACCAAAATGCTGAAGGATAGATCTCTTGAATTGCATGAAACTTGCCGATCAGATAACTATTACATCCGTGTCAACTGTACTTGTCTTGCACAAAAAAATGGTAAGGCCATAGAATCTACTAGATGAAGGTATATGTTTGCTGCTTGTAAGAACTAGCATAAAATAAATAAATTTGCTACTAGTTGGAAATTTTTAGTCAAGCCCTACCCTCCCCTCCATTCCACTTCCCTCCCTCCAGTCCAGTGGTCCTGGCAGTCAGACACCCAGATACAGGTGGTGTCACTGGTGTATGGTAGCTTAGGATAATTTTGTACGGGGAGGGAGGGAAGTGGAATGGAGTGGAGGGTAGAGTTTGATTAAATTTGAATAGCTTTTACAAGCGGTAAACATACCTTCATCTTGTAGCTATAGATTGTAGCTATACTACAATCGATACTTATTGCAAGACAACAAGTATCATTCAGAGGTATGCAGGATGTGATATGCACTTCTATATAATGGTAAAAAAATTGTAGCTACCAGTAATTACTGCAATTATTAATATTACATCTTCCCTCATCAGTTCATTGCACTCCTACATCTGAGCATGTGCAGACTAAATGACACTTGTTGTCTTGTGCAAAAAATGGTAAGGCCATACAATCTATAGCTACTAGATGAAAGTATGTTTGCCGCTTGTAAAAGCTATCCTTATTAGTCTGCACATGCTCAGATGTAGGAGTGCAATGAACTGATGAGGGAAAATGTAATATTAATAATTGCAGTAATTACTGGTAGCTACACTAATAATTTGTTTACCATTATAGCTATAGAAGTGCATATCACATCCTGCATACCTCTGAATGATACTTGTTGTCTTGCAACAAGTATCGATTGTAGTATAGTGCAATTATAAACCACTGCAATTAGGCATGCGAACTGAGGAGGGAAGATGTAATATTAGTAATTGCAGTAATTACTCTAGTAATTGGTTTACCACTAGAAGTGCATATTATCCTGCATACCTCTGAATGACACTTATTGTCTTGCACAAAAAATGGTAATGCATACAATCTATGGCTACAAGATGAAGGTATGTTTGCCGCTAGTAAAAGCTATTCAAATTTAGTCAAACTCTACCCTCCACTCCATTCCGCTTCCCTCCCTCCCCATACAAAACTATCCTAGGAAGTACATACGGGTTCAAAGCTACCATACACCAGTGACACCATCTGTATCTGGGGGAAATGGAATGGAGGGGAGGGTAGAGCTTGACAAAAAATTTCCAATTACTGTAAATCGGGAAAAATTCGCTGTTAAAAATAATTCGCGGTTGGCTCAAACATCGAAAATTAAACACGTGAAATATTTTCTACAACGGATTATTAAAACATTGAAAATATACAGTAGGAAGCACATTGCGTATTATTAGCTAGCTAGTTAGCTAGCTTGCAGTCTCTCTTCAGCAGAAGGATGGTCTTCCAGCTATTGCTCAAGCGAATTGTGAAGTGGAAGCAGAGTTAGTTAGTTCGAGATTTTCTTTCAACCACATGTCCTACAATCCTACCTGATTTCTTCACTGCCACCGCGTACCTGTTCTTTTCATTCGTTGGCTCCCTCACACTCTAGCGTTTCACCTAGACTGGCATCCCACATGTCACGGTACACATGGTAGCCACGAACATCTGGAACTATGCTAGCACTTGCTATAGTAGTGAAATTTTCATTATTGAAAATAATTCGTGGGTGATTCAAAAAGCGAATAATAAACACATCGAAAAAATAAAAAGCGAAGATATTTTACGCGAAAATTTCCTGATTTACGGTAGTTTATTTTATGCTAGTTCTTACAAGCAGCAAACATATACCTTCATCTAGTAGATTGTATGGCCTTACCATTTTTTATGCAAGATAACAAGTGTCATTCAGAGGTATGCATGCAGGATGATATGCGCTTCTAGTGGTAGACAAATTACTAGTGTACGCAGCTACACTTCTATAATTTCGCATGTGCCAGGTGAAAGGGCAGTCCAGTAGTCCAGTCCACCGATTGTATACACCCATCTAGGTGTCATGGGATGGTGCTGTGTGCTGATCTAGGTGTCATGGGATGGTGTGAACATATTCTGTGTGTCATGAAAGTATTTTATGTATGGGAAAAAATTTCGCGCATTTCTGGAAAAATTTCGCGTTTTAATTTGTGTAATAAGTCACTTTTTTCAAGTCAGATTTTTTTGCAGCTGATATTTTCCTGACATTACAAATACTCTGACAAAAATTGGCATTTTTGTCCGTCACATAATGATTTTTTTTTTCCTTTAGGTACTCTACTATCAGATAACATAAAAAGTTCAGAAATAGCTAGCTAATTGCTAGATTTATTTATTCGAATTGAACTTCAGTGAATACTGATCTCCCTCCCAATGGAAATCCTTGTGACAATAAACAGCAAATTTAGCTTGTTTGTGTAGCCTAATAACCATGCATAGTCTATTCAATATTTAACTTACTGTCAAGCGTTGTTTCTTTAACAGGCAAAGATAACTTCTTGAAACATCACATGATCTCCATTGAATATCATTCGCATTACTGATAGCTAGTTCTTATAGCAGCTGTTTGATGATATTCAACACTATCCCATAGCTCTTGATAGAGTAGTAGCTAGTTAGTTACATAGCTAGCTATCCCCTACTTCAACTAACTCTGCATGCAGCTTGCTAGCTAATTGGGGCAAGCCTGAGCGAGTCCCGCACTAGCGAGTTGGCTCTAGAATTCGCATTATATATAATATCTCGTACGTCCTAATAATAGTGGTTTTTCTCTGCGACGATCATCTGGTAACATTACATCACAGTGCAGTAGACGCTCATGCGTGCGCGTATATAAACATGTGCTAAGAGAGTAGGAGATAGAAGGCAAGACATCCTGCTCAAAGCACAGCTACAGAGAAAAGACAGCGCTTGAGGGAGAGTGCAAGTCAGCAGTTGATGTCACAGACAGCTGAGGAAAAGAGAGGCCAGTCTCAGAGAATGCAGACCAGAGATTGTCTTCAGAAAGAGAGGCCATTCTCACATGCATCACATTCAGCACATCACAGACAGCGCTTGAGGGAGAGTGCAAGTCAGCAGTTGATGTCACCAGTCTCAGAGAATGCAGACCAGAGATTGTTTTCAGAAAGAGAGGCCATTCTCATTGTTTCACCCTTGCTAAAGGGAACATGCATCACAATGCATTGCATTTGTCTAGTAACTCATTTGATAAGTCCTTTGAACAAGCTAAGTGGTCAAGGGCATTTTTTTAAAAAGACTAACTAAAGTTGTATGCGCCCACATAGCTTGGGTGGTCTTGGGAATGGGATAGGGCAATCAGGAGAAGAGATGAGCTGGAGCAGCAGTTGCGAAGGCGGGGCTAGCTAGCTAGAAATTATTGGTACGGTAAAGGTCGTCACCGCACATGCGCAGTTAACACGTGGCTACATAGATGCCTTATATAGCTAGCCTTAAGCTAGCTTACGGGGGATTGGAAACTCAATACTAGCGCGCGCCAATTTTTGACCACATCCGTGTTGTCGAAGGAGCGGGTTTCCGCCATTGGGTGGTTGCTAAGGAAATTCATGTAGTGTCAAAATGGAAGAGCGACAATTTTAGCGAGGCAAATAAGCTGTTACCTAAGGGATGTTTTAATTTTGTGGTGAATAAGAAACTACAATTATAGTAAAAATTAGCCAGATAATGGAAGTAATAGGCAATTATACCGTATTTTTTACTCTTGGGCCCCTTTTTTGGCTCACTGGATATATTAAAAACCTGATAAGATACACCAAAATATCACCAATAAGTTATAGTGTGCTATAAAGTGCAAAATTACCTGCCTGTTTGCTTATAAGAGATACAATCATTGAAATAGTGGTCTTCAAGGTGCCATTCGTTGGGTCCCTTTCCTGACTTACCACTTTGAGTGTTGCAGTCTTCTTCCACGCTAACAACTACATCATAGGCTGTAGTGTGCTAATATTTAGAACTTCTTGCATTTACTGCAAGTATAATAAGGAAACTTGAGTTGTGAAATAGACACTGCATGGATATCATAATACAATAATGTAATACATAATCATAACTGCAATGATAGAATGCCACGAAAGCTCCTTCTTCCAAGGAGAGCCAAGTATTGGAAAATACCTCACCCATAATCAAGTACTAATGCTCTAATGCAGCCAAGTCTAAAAATGCAAGTGAGTCAAGAAACTGTTTTGGGCTATACATTTGCTCGAAACTTTACAAGAAAATGACGATCATTATAGGTGAAGATGGTCATGGAATCCTAGAGGATGTAAATTTACAATGGTCAGCAATTTATGTAGAGTTAGATAATGCAAGCTAGGCAGTCTTTTACTGCACACATTATGTACCCACAAATTTCTTGAATGATTATAATTATAAGTTTAATAATAGTATAGCTAGCTATTATGCTGGGATTTACTTCTTTCTTCTCCTCATTTTCAAGGACTCATTGATATTTTCTTCATCATTAGAGCCCTCATGTAGCTATTTCTTTTTTGAAATATTTCAACTCACAGTGTTTATAACTCTCAATGCCTGAGTATTTTTATAGTGTCTCAAACATTATAGTTCTCATGGGTATAACCCCTCTGGTAAGTGGCGATGACATCTGAAAAATTTCTCCAAGGAGTCCTGAGAGATTCATTCACTCCTGGTAGCTATATGTATATTTACTTGACAAGCTCAATGCAAACAAGCTGGAAATGAAAGATTGTATTAGGTATAGCTATTACTGATCATTTTAATGCCTGCAACATAATTATCTAAAGGCATTACATTCTTCATGAGATAGACTGAATCAGTACTCATCACCCTATCAGGCCAAGCAGGAAGTCCTCTGTCGAACAATGTGTTGGGAGTCCCACAGCCTGCTAAACTTAAAAAGGTCTTCTGATATTCAGAGGATCTTAAACTATGATACAGTACTTTCTCAAAACCTTTTCCCTCCTGCCACTCCTTCACAATAACACTTCTTGAAATTGTTCTTTATGTGATGTTGCCTGCATGAATTGGTTGATACTGCATGAAGTAGCTAGGTATAGAAATGTATAACTTGCCTTGCTTATAGTGCTGCAGCTCGCCTATGCATTCTATAATTGTAGACGCGTGCGCCCCATAGCCCACCGCACCGACAACACGGATGTTGTCATTCTGAAGTACGAAGTTTCCAATCCCCGTAAGGCTATATGTATCTATGTGTGCACCCTCTGCTATTTTTGATACAAAGTTGCAATTTTTTGATGAACCTCCTAAATAAGGAACTCTCTTCATAACCAGCTTTTTGTAAGTTATGCTCCGGTCCTATTTAGCCCGAAGTAAATACACTAGCTAGCATTTTCTGCTATATCATTACATATGTGAGTATAATCTTACAAGCAGAAAAGCTATGTCTGATCATAATGGTAAGGACTTAATAATGTCACTGATATATCTGAAGCAAAGCCATGAAAGTACTAGTAGACACATTGCATGGTTTACATTTGATTATATTTTGCTATAAGAGGTGAAGAACACCGATGCCTTCGACATAATCCTTCCCAGCTACATCTGAAAATGGGTCATCATATTTAGTGTTTACCAAAGATGTTTCAAAGACTATCAAGGTGGCCTTCTACATCGTAAAAAAGCTCCCAAAGAGGTTATGCATCATGCAAATGTGACCAACTCTAAAAGATGTTTAGTTTGATTGTATAAACTGTACAACCAGCACTGTCCAGTGGATCAACCAGATAATGCTTTTTACCTGAAGCCCACGGGAAGATGTTTGGTATTCAAAAATGCCACTGGGCCTTAATTTACTATCAAAGACCATCAGTTGCTTATTTAGTGAGGTTGGCATTGTTGGACATTTTACCAACCACTCCCTGCGTGCAACAGCTGCCACTCATATGTTCCATGCACACAGCAGTACGGATGGTGTATGCAGCTACAAGAGACTGTCAGCCCCTCTCAAAGAAATGACATCTAGTGTGCTCAATTTTAGCACACCACCTATGAATAGTAGTGAACTTTGTGCTGTTATTCCTTGTCCTCCTTGTCCAAAGAAGGACAAATTGGACATTTCTGGTCATACCTTTGGTCATGCTTCCACTACTTTTAATTTTTCTGGTGCTTCTAATCTCACTCTTAATTTCAACTATTGACTTTTATACAACCTTTTTGCTTAACATGATCTAACAAACCACAGTGATCCAAGGCTTTACACCAGTGATCTAGGTGTACTTATAGACCATTGTGGCTTAGCCAGGTTACTACAGAGTTTAGGTACCTCATTATAGCTCTCAACATCAAAGGGAATAATTCATACAAGTTTCTAAGCAAGAGTAGCTTAACTCTTTCAATTTCTGTTAGTTCCTTGGTCTATCATGTTTATCTTCAGACATAAGAACAATACTTGTGCAGTTCTTTTATCAGAAAGTGAAATAAATTATTTCATAGTCGGGTAAGGAAAAATTCTCAGTAATACAGCTCACAATAATTATAGCAGTGGCTGTAGGGAAAGAAAGAGTGTGTAGCTAGCTACTACCATTTTGTAGCTAGCTAGCTAGCTAGCTAGCTATTATCTTTTGATAAGGAAAGTGTGGGATTCCTGCGAAGGAATTTGGATTCACAGCATTTAGCTTTTGTTGGACTCCACACTGGGTTATAGCTAATACTGTAATTCATGTTAGAAATAATTTGTGTAATAAATGTTTGTGTTAAATTAATTTCGTACAATACAGCTAGCTTGTATATTAAGCTCTAATACTAGTGATACCGGATGCTATGGTGGGCGGGGTCAATTTTTTATACGCAAAGATAATACTGCAGGACGGCACCAAAAGTGACCAAGATATAACCTGGCTGCGAAGGTCCAGATCCAAAGAAATTCAGAAAAAAAGCATATCAACAGAATCCTAATATTCTAGAGAATCTAACTGTGACAGTTTCTTTTTAGATATAGTGCTAAAATTAGATTTGATGTTCAAAAACATATTTAAATTTCGATTTTCTTATGATATAACGCTTGAATAGGTCATGAAACCATATTTTTTGGAAACTTCATCAAAAACTGATTCTGGTACCTTGGATGACTTCTTGCATCAAGCGGAAAAGAAGGCACGCAAGAAGGATAAGGCATTCAACTTATATAACTGATAGGTCAAAGTTCACGACCTCAACCCTTTCCCGCTAAATTTGAATCTGTGCTGCCTCAGGTGAATAGCCTAACCCCCCTCACCCCCATAGTACACATTTTAATGTAAAATAAAAGTTGTGAAAAAGGTTTGAATTCTGAATCAATCTCTGAACAACACAAATCAGTTCTGGTTGTGGAGTCATAGTTGATTAATGCTGCAGTCTGAATTCCTTAATAACAGCAAAGCTCTCAGATCCTGTACATGACTTTGAACATCAATCACTGTCCACTGCAAAGCTTGGAAGCAGAAATTGCAGGTTTAATGCCACAAATTCTAAAATATAGCAAAGCCGTAATACAGTAAATTTGAAATGAGCAACCAAAACACGTTTTAGATGGGGAGGGTAGGCCTACTCAAGTTCCTAACTTTGTCAATGTTGTGTACATTCAGAACAGGGACAGACTCTAGGACAAATTAACAACGATTGTACAACAGTTTCTACTAGTCTGGTGTAGTCCAGACTACATGGCCTTTTTAAAAAAATTTACCCTTAGTTCTATACTCACTTTCATACTCTTCCATATGAACTTTGTTTGAAGAAAATCCATCCAGTAGATCCTAAGATACGAGCAAAAGATTGCAGTACTATTAGCCATTATGACCTTTAACCTACTTGGAAAGGTGCCGTTTTTTTAAATTAAAAGAAAGTAAAATTTTCCTGTACAATTTCAATTGTAAAATGTTACGTATCTCTGCTTCTACTGGATGGATTTCTATCGGATAAAGTTTATCTGGCTGAGGAAAGAGAGCTTAATATTTTTAAGAAATGAATTTATAGTTTCATAGTATTTTTAAAAATAGCCCGGTATCACTACTAATACTAATTACACACATTTTTGTTGTGAATATTTTCGTACAGTACGAAAATATTTTATCAATGAAATAAAAGCAAATTACGGTAGCTATAGCTATTCCATTTATTCAGTTCATATGTAATATTTCTGGCATGTAATTGCATATCCCAATAGCTAGCGGGCAT
This sequence comes from Crambe crambe, assembly GCA_963924555.1. Lineage (NCBI taxonomy): Eukaryota > Metazoa > Porifera > Demospongiae > Poecilosclerida > Crambeidae > Crambe > Crambe crambe. The sequence goes on along the minus strand of OZ004584.1, from coordinate 5,079,921 downwards.
AATTAGTAATACGCATGCGCACGTTCGTTTGACCTTCGACCCCACAAATGAAACGTGCCCATAGCACTTAGAACAAACAGCTTGAGCTTATTGCTTATTACAGCATTTTATCATAGGGGCGCTAAGTGGATTGTAGGCGCTTGGCTTTCTAAGTGCTTGTGGTAAGCATTATACAGCCTCATGTGTATTCAGCTGCCACAACCACTGCAGCCCAATAAGACGTACAAATGACTTTCACCAACTGCTTCGCTCGCCGATTGAATATATTACACGAACATACCCTAGTTATTCTATTTAGAAAACTAAATATCCTTACAAAAAAAATTTAGCTATAGTGTAGCTATATAGCTATAGCCAAAGATGTTTTGGCAATAGCTAATAATAATAAATAATAGCTAGCTAATAAATCGAATAACTCACAATTCTAGTTTCTTTTCTAATTTGTCTGCAATCTTGCACTCATTAATAATAGGTGTCCTCAGTATTTCTAACACAGATGACCAGCTAGCTATATTGCATTTTAGTTACTTGTTTTTCCCATGCACCAAGTACTTCATAAAAACAACGATGAGGATCTTTGGGATGATTTTTTTCTATAACATCTAGTGCTTCCTTCTGCAAACCAATCTCAATTCCAAAGAGATACCATTTGGTTGGTATCTGCGCAGCAACTTCATTCATTAAGTCACTAATTCAGAACCATTCCTGAGAGAAGGGATAGGTGATTGATCTCGAGTTGCACCATCTTTAAAAAAAATACAAAGCAAAAGTATTATATATCAGGTACAGAACTAGAAAGTGAAAGATTGAATTCCTAGCCATATATCTGTGGGATCTTGCTTATGGATTGTAACTCCCTCTAGCTACACACACTCAGTAACAAGCCAGATATTTTATGGTGTGTGTACTGGGACAACTAGCTAAGTGTCAAAGTGTTAGCTACTTCACTAGAATTAGCAGAATAACCTCCATAATAACAGGCATAGTGATGTAGTACTACACACAATGACATAATATAGCTATTTACCTGCGCAGGATTTCAATATTATTTGTGATTGTAGCTTCCTAGTGGCTCCTGTAAACTTAAATGTGGTGGGGCTATCTCTTTCTCCAACCTTGACCTTCCTTGTTCTGTCACCAAAAAATTGTTTTTATACCTGTTGTTATTTCAAAGCAATAGCTTAAAATGTAGCTTCACTTAAACCCATCTATATCTGGACGAAAAGTTCTATTTATGGACACCCACAAAAAAGACTCCTGAAATCAAAGCAGTAAGTTACTAAGCAATTTTCCCGAAATGGTACACTGCTCTGGAACACCCTTGAAGATATAACGGTGTAAATCTTCCAACAATGACCTGGGTGTGGCTGAATCAGAGGTCGATTTTTAATGCGTCCGGATGCGCACATGCGTAAGCGGGGGAAAGTGAGTTTGTAGCACATTTGGTTAGGTTATGGGTGCTCATTTAGACTACCCAGTTCCAAGTCAATCAGTAGCACTTACTGATCTCACTTGGTAGCTGAAATATTTGATCTAGCTATCTCTGTCTTTTATATTAATCATAGATCATTCGGTAGCTACAATAATTATCATGATCAAAAATTAAGATAAAAAATTAATTTTAAAAGTCTTTGTTAATGATAAGAAATAAATCTTTCCCTTAAGCCATTCAGAAACTCCTGTATCATCAGTTTCAAATTTCACTTCTCTACTGCTTTTTCTGGGTAGAACTTTGGACAGTGTGTGAATAGCAGCTACCCAGTGGCTCTGAAATCCTTGTGGACTGCACTTGAGACTGATCTCTTCTTGGCCGGCCAGGTCCTTGCACTTATACAAAGAGAAATTGTGGGATGCCACATGTGGAAGGATTCCCACCAATCTGAGGATATTGTCTTATTTCCTCAGACTATAAGCTTGGCCATTATACTTCCATGCAAGACCTAGGATATCCAATTGGGGGCTGAGCTCAGTCCCACAAAGTGGATCTTGTACACATTCATACCTCTGGCTACTGCTTCAAGAGTACTGCTCATTCTTTCCTTTGGCCAGCTATGAATATGCTGAATATTCTGAAGAAGCGGTATACATAAACATGGAAGATGAGAGTACCTTCAAAATCCTCTCTCTTAAAGGAGAGTATGGCAGCATTATTGAACTTGCTGGAGACAACCTTGACCTATCAAATTCCATGAGCGGAGGAACCAGGGGGGCCATGGGGCCATGGCCCCACCCCCAGATTTGGTTTTGGCCTCAACCATTTATGTCATTGTAGGAGACAATTATACATGACTGCATGTGCAAAGTGAAACATTTTCAACTCTATTTTGACTCTAATTAAATCACAACTATTGTTGGGTACACATGGTGCAATGGGGGTTTGGGGTTGGCCCCCCCAGGTAAAATTATATTCCTCCGCCTATGAATTCATGATAATTCTACTTGAGATCAGTTTAACTGCAGTGGCAATAGTCTACATAGCTAGCTAGAAGGCTAGTCAAGTAACTGTTCTATGTACAGATGTCTTCAACTTGTAGAGATATAGACTCCACCTTGCTAGAATTAGCCTTATAAAGCTATACCTATATCCAAAATTAAAACTTACACTTAGATCCCCACTTGTTTCGATACAAAGTTCAATGGTTTTGAAACAAAGCTTATTACACATGCGCGTACCCGGACACATTAAAAATCGACCTCTGAATCAGCCACACCCAGGTCATTGTTGGAAGATTCACACTGTTATATCTTCAAGGGTGTTCCAGAGTAGTGTACCATTTCGGGAAAATTGCTTAGTAACTTACTGCTTTGATTTCATAAGTCTTTATTGTGAGTGTCCATAAATCGAACTTTTTGTCCAGATATAGATGGGTTTAAGTGAAGCTACATTTCTAGCTATTGCTTTGAAATAACAATAGGTACTAAAACAATTTTTTGGTGACAGGACAAGGAAGGTTTGCACTCCATTTTGATAGTTTAAACTTGGTTCTACGTACTGTCATTCCTGAGATATAGTGTATCGATAATACATGGTGTCCGATCTTTGATCATTTACTCTAGTAATGTGCGTATATGTAGGGATTGTTGGCTGGATATACAGAACAAAGATTGATCCCATTTCCATCCTTCTTGTTTCCTTACTTTTTTGAGCAGTGGTCATCCCTACATCTTTTTTTCATTTCACGAAATGCTTTTTCCCTTATACTCATTGCAATCCTTGTGCATGCCCAGAACCTTAAGTGATGCAAATTCCAGCAGCAATAATTTCTTGTGTAACTAGCTAGCTATAGTATGTTTGATGCTACACTCATAACAGTCGCTATGCACATACTGTACATTAAGAATTCCCATCAACCTTAACCAAGAACTGGAACTCTTTTGTACTGTAGCCTGTGAGGTCATTCAAAACAATCAAGTCTGAACTGAACAGGAAATGTAGGCAACAAAAACCACGTGAGGGGGTATATCCCCTGGGGAAATCCTTACACTGTGCTAAAATTCATTTTTTAAGACTACAAGCAATACATAACAAAATGTCTCTAAAAGACTCCACAAGCAAAGAACCTTCTCATCAGAATCCTAATGAGGTTGCTGGTGCTGCTGAAAGGAAGCTTCAAGAGCTGGAGAGAGAGGAATCACCACCTTCTCTTCATGTGACCTGCAGCACAACTGTAAGTGGCGTTAGATATACTAGACTAGGTACACAGGATTGGAAACAGGGCATGCGCGCGTATAATTTATAAACCGTTAAAGTGATATTCTGCCCCTACAGCTCACAGAATAGTACAAGTAAGCTAAGGGGAAGGTATTGAAGAAGTGAAGAGTCAGAGAGGAAGGAAGTTATTAATTATTCATAACTTTTTTCCTTGTAATTATAACTATGAGTACCTACGTATCATTGCTCATTATACATTAATTTTATGTGATTGATCTGAAAGAAAGGCCAGAATGACTTTTGGTATTAAAATTAGACATAAATTCATTATTATTATAGCTAGCTAGATAATTTTTCCCCAAAGTTATCCGCCAGTTTCTGCTCAGTTCTCCCTCATCAACATTATTGCAATACTTCCAGCTTTTGGCTGTTGGGTTTTGACACCATCCACCTCAAGAATTCGGCTCAGTCAGCTGTCCTGTGGACCCTATGGATATTAGGGGGGAAATATAGTAAGCTTGCCATCTCCATAGGACGACTATTGTATAGAAAACGAATGCACCAATTCCATTTACTGTTCTATCCTTTCCCTGAAATAACTAATACAGTTTCAATATTGTTAATCTATTTCTTGGGAGAGGGATTACAGTTTTAACACCACTTGCAAATGCTAGAGACAATATATGTTAGCTAATACAAAAACCAACATTACTATTCCATGTAGCTAAAGTTTACATGCCTTTTGATCAGAAAATGGGCAACAGCAATTGATTCCATCAAGCGTGAGAGGGATTACAGTCCCATTAACTACAGTAGTATTTGTAGGAATAAACTTGAAAATCTGAGCTGAAATTTATTTCATACAGTAAATCTATGCCCTAGTGTATTATAGTATCATTGGCATAAGTCTTACCTCACGGATCTTGTCAGAACAGCAACTTTGACAAAAGTGCTATGTCATTCAGCTGTCAACGCGCCTCGGTTGTTACACAGCCAATTCCTCCCAGTAACGTATCAACATGTACCAACATGGACCAACACCTGTGTACACATGTTGATCCGGGTGTTTAAGGCTCAAGTCTCTACAACATGTGCTTGCAACATGATACAGGTCCAGTGTACAACATGATACAGGTCCAGTGTACAACATGAACATCATGATGCTTTTAATTATTAATGATAATAATAATTCCTCAAGTTGAATAAAAGTTAATACTGTGTTAACTGAGTAGAACTTGCTCATTACATCGTGCTTAAAAGTTGTTCCACCTAAAATAGTTATTGTTTCTCTTTCAACTAGAGCTTTTCTTGATTGTTGGACCCCTCAAGAATTGCTACATTCATGTATGATGGAGATAGACCCAATGACATTCACAGAAGGAACTACATAGAATCTGTCTGTTGCTTGTAATAAAGGACAGTCCATTTCGTTCACTATTGGTACTCCACCAGCAGAAACTTTACAAAATTTTTGGAGGACGCAGTAGCTGGTGTGATCTTTAGTGTGCTTTACACAGGCCGACATCAATCCATACTCTACCTGTATATTATAGGGACAATAGTTGGTTTGTTTGCATACAATGCTACAGTGTATACCTCCTCATCCTCTCCTCTGTAAGAAACATAGTCACCAACATAACTCATCTCCATATGTGTCACTTCAGTCGCCTTGAAAAGAGACACTTCATCTTGGCAAGAAATGCAATCATTATGCATGTTTCCTCCTATGAATTGAGGTGTTGTAGTAGTTCCATTAATGGTTTTAAGTGGAGTGTCCATAAATGTACATTTGTTATCGTCATCCTGCAGAATGCCATGGCACTATAGCCATGTCAAAGCCTCATAGCAAAAAGTAGCTACACACCTTTCTCAAGACACCCGGTGTGTAGATTGTCTTGTCAGGCAAAACTTCCTTTGAAGTTCTTCCAAATAAGTACTTCTGCACCTCGGGTGTAGCAGCTAAGGACTTCAGTCCAGGGCCAATCCTGCATATATGCCTTGTATGATACTACGCATACAGACAGGTGTACTATTGCACACATGTATACATACCTTGATCCTCCTTCCAGAATATTTCTCAAGTGTTCTAGGTAGGTGAATTGGACTGCAACATCATGACTGGAAGCATGTCTGTTAGAATGAACATTGTGCAATCTCATGAGTCCATTGAAAGACTCGCACCTGTTAATGGTCACAAACACACAGTATAAAATTTTAAGTGTTACGAATACTATATAGGATATGCTCATTTATGTAACATGAATGGGGAAGCAAAGCTCCTGTTTACAATCTCTTTTGATAACGAGCTGTGTAGGCTCACTGCTCGCCTCTTTCGCATGCACATGCATAATTGTTGTGCACATGTTAATTTATTTGAAGCCACAACATTTTCTCGATTTTCCAAACAAATAGCCTGTTATGTATACTCATGACACAGCTGAATATAGTAATGTTGCTGCATGTCCAGTTAAAGGATTGACCAGTTACATGACATGTTTGGTTTGCCAGTTTGCAACATTATTATTATAGCAGAGCTATATATACCTTTCTGTGTTGAATGAGGCTGTTCTTCCAAAGTCTAACATATTCTGGGGTAAGTGCAGCAGAAGATGAAATTTAGGTTTATTTAGTAGAACACTATTGTGTGCTTTCACTGATGTTATTAAGTCTTCACAAGTTTGCTGTGCAGCTTTAAAATCATTTTTGCAGAATAGCTTACAATAAGCAAGCCTGAACACCTATAAACAGTAAAGGGTCTATAAGCACTCTAGCTAGCTACTTAATTATTCTTATCACCTTTGCGAGAGAGAGCCAAACATTTTTCTCACTTGTTGTGAGCAGTGGCCACACAATGAATATTCCCACTTGGGCCCACGCCTTAAAGTCTCTTCCAACGAGAGAATTGGTGTAACTATGATTTTCCAGATTAAGTGTAATACCATCACAACATAAATCATGCACATACTGACAAATTGACTTTCCACTGATCTTTGGTCTTACACCTGAGAAATGGAAAGAATCCGTTTTCGACATAATGATAGCCTTCTCTCCTGGTGTAAGTCTATCCATTAGTTCTCGTAGAAGGTATTTCACTGGGCCAAGTAAAATTGTGTGCAAGCACTCAACTGGTGTACTTCTAAAATATTTAATGATAATTATGTACAATTATTTGCAAATTCAATTGTGCATGCACTTACCTGTACAAATCTACACTCAACTTATTCAGTGGGTTGTAACTATCCCTTAACCCATACTTAGTAGTCTCTGAGAGTCTGCCTTTGTTAGTTGCTTGTTTATTTATGAGCAATAACTGTGCTGATGCTTGTTTCTTGGATCGTAACCTTGCTATTGATTCAGGCCTTTCCTCTTTATCTGCCTGTGGTGAGTGATGATTGTTATGCTTGTATTAATTGTACACTTACTGAACATATCCTACAGAACTTTCTTGCAGTATTACCAAGATGATTGCAGAGTTCTGAGCTCATGGGATTGTCAGCCATGATAAACATCACTGGAGCTATCACAAATTTTGCTCCAAATATGCATCATACATTTCTATGCCCCTTTCTAACTGCAGCAAGTTCTCTACTAAGGGCTCAACCAGTGACAAAGCACCAACTTTATTAGAACATCCCAAGAAATGTATGTTTTCCAATCTGTTTTTTTCACTCTGAGGTAATCCTATAACATTCATGTCACATATTTTTTCAACTATAGCCAGCAACTTACTCATACAACCTTAAATACCTGCTAATATTAAATTCCACACAATAAACTTGTTCCACTGTTTACTTGTGTTTCCACTAGTATCATCACAAAAAAGAAGCAGTGGAATTGTCACAATTGGAACATAACTTGATTTTAAGCTTGAGATAGAGCAAAATTCTTTCCATTCCTATTGAAAAAACTATAATATGTAATGGTAGCTAGCTATTACTTAAATTTTTTCCTTACAGTTTCAGTTAATTGTTTGAAGTCTCCATTACTTGTTTCTTTTATAAGCACATCCCTGCTCATGCACAAGGTAGAAGGCCCAGCGATTGAGGTGCACAATATTATGCTAACATCTTCTTCTAATACATACAGTCCACTTAGTTTGGAGAACTTAATGGCATGAAATAGCACATGCATTAATCCATTTCTCTGCAAGAAAAGTCAAAAATTAATCGTTTATATGTAGCTACAGCCATCATTACCTCAACAAAATTCACTACTTTACCACTGCACAATATTTCCTGGGAGTCCAAGTCTCAAGTCAATAATATCACCAATAAAAATGTGCTGTCCATCCTTTAATATTATCATAGGAGTCCAGAGACGCTTCTCAGAATGCCATCTATCTGCTTCATACAACTCACTAAAAATAATATATACTCTGATTTTTGCAATGTCACATGTTCTTTAACCTTATAGTTTCATCCTCTTCCATCATCACTGGGTAGCGCTTAATAAGTGAAGCAATCCTTGGATTGCACATACACCTTCTCACAGCTTCTTCTGGCATGTTACAGTAAAAGGGTATACCATTTGCACTATAAAACTGTAAAAAAAATTGGAAACTTAGAACATCACACTAGCTAATACCTTTCCAGGAGAAGCAAATGCAGGTAAGTCATTGATTGCCTTGAGCTGTGTTAGGCTAGGTGCAGTTGGAAATATCTGTTGCATTGCAAATATGACGAACTTTAAATGAGTTTCACCCTACATGTGTTATTACAATAATTAGATCATAGCAATCTATATTATAGTAATCCATCTATACCATGGGTCTTGGTGAGTGCAACATCATGTACAGCAAAGCAGAAGCAGTTGATGTAAATGGACTGAAATCAGTCATGTCATGTTCAGCAAGTCTTACTCTTACACTTTCTTCATTTTCCAAATTGTCTGCAACTTCCAATAGTATAGCGGCACAATTATGGCTGCGCTGGTATAGTTATACCTATAACATACCACCATCATCAGAATCTGAGTCCCTATCACTAGCATTGTTGTCTTATGCATCATACATCACTAACATGAGTACTATTTTAGTACCTTCACTTGTACTTGTAATGTTGTCTTGAATCCCAGCAATTGTTTCTGTCATAGACATAGTCATTGCATATAGTTAGTGTCAAGGTATTTTACATAGCTAGATATAATGTACTTTGATACTCTCCTTCATCAGCATTGGTTCCTGATTTTTTAGCACCCTGCATGTATGAAATTTAAGCTACAGGAAAGTATATACACTTAGCTAGATGTACCTCAGCTAGTATCTTTAAACTCAAAATCCGTAAATTATGGCATCGAGACTGGCAATGTCTTTTCAACTTGCTCGGAGATGCAAATCTGCGATTACAAATGCTGCAATAGCGATTACTTCTTCTCACACCTTCCACTTTATCGATCTCCAGGGGGAATCAGTGAGAGTTTATCGCAGGATTTGTGTGGACGAAGAGAATGAAGAATGGAATACTGTGGCAGTTCCTTCCAGATGCACTGTGGAAGATATTTTCACTGAACTGCGCAAGCAGAATGTACAAGTTCATGAAAAAGCACTTGCTGACTTCACCAATATCAATCACAAAGTTTGTTGAGAGCATCATAGTATAATATATATATATATATATATATATATATACAAGTGAATGCAAAAAATTTCTTCGAAATAAAAATGTGAAGTAGGGATGCTATTATAACTGCAGCTTCATTATGAAAACCAAGTACTGCAGCATCGAAGCAGTATGGCCCAAAAATCTAGCTGGAATATGTATTATAACTGCATGCAAGAGAGTGAACTTAGTGAAGTGACCCTTACCCATCATCAAGTACGAGATACTATTCCTACTTCACTCCCTTGGCCCTTGATCATGGGAGTGAAGTAGGAATAGTATCTTGTAATTGATGATGGGTAAGGGTCACTTCACTAAGTTCACTCTCTTGCATGCAGTTATAATACATATTCCAGCTAGATTTTTGGGCCATACTGCTTCGATGCTGCAGTACTTGGTTTTCATAATGAAGCTGCAGTTATAATAGCATCCCTACTTCACATTTTTATTTCGAAGAAATTTTTTGCATTCACTTGTTTGCATTCTTTTTCTTTGTGATTATGAAAATTGATAGACACTAAAGGCTTCCTTGATTGAACTAAATTTATTTAATGATCAGTATTTCATTCTGTTCAGGGAGGAGAGTTTGAAGGATGATCATCTGCAGTGTAATGGAGTACTGAAAGGAGTGAACATTTTAAAAAGTGAACAGCATTAGCTAATTGTTACATATGTGATCACTGAAATAATTATTGAGATGGTACGTATGTCTTGCTTGAGGGAGGAGTATGGGGAGTTTATGCATTTGGTGTAGTGATCATAATAGTGGATGCCATCAAATGGCCACATCCTGTGCAGGTGTTATATGAGGAGAACTGCTATTAATTGCCCCACCCCTTTTATGAGGTAATATCGCGAAGATTTTTTTCATACGAGGCTGCAGCACATTATAGATAGCCCAGCTAGATTTTAGGCTATCCCTACTTAACCTTTTTATTTTTTACGCTCACTTGTTTCTATCCTTTTTCTTAGTGCTTGAAGTTGAATGAGGGAGGCTACAGTACAGTACTATACAAAGCCAGCTCTACATAAACCTCTTTTGTAGGTACATACAGTGTCTCTGGTTGAAGAATTTGTTTAGCTATTTAAGTTTTGTTGATATAAAACTTTACAGCAACAGCAATGTAAATGACATGTACACGGCATGGTGAAGTGAGCTGACTACACTACAGCCAAGTACTGGCTATAATGCTACTATAGGATGAGCATCTGTACTGTAATTCAGCAAGGAGTGACTGGAACATCATCAGATAATGAATGAAGACCTTGGCTATAGCTAAACTTAAGCTTACGTGGCTCCGCCCATAAGCCCCGCCCCCTTCAAAATGGCGTAGAAAGATTAGCAGCTGTGTTCCGAGTGCTATCGAATAGTGAAGTAGAGCCTTAGTCAAAACTAATAGCAAAAGATCAGCCTCTAGGTGCCGCTCTAACAGATGGCCAAAGCAGAATTTTGATGACTATAGCCAGTAAGTCGGTACGTCGATCTTATTATTATTATTATCCTTATTATTATTATTACAAGTGAGCGTAAAAAATTTCTTCTAAATAAAAAGGTTAAGTAGGGATAGCCTAAAATCTAGCTGGGCTATAATAATGTACTGCAGCCTCGTATGAAAACAATCCCTACATTTACATCCACTACCTATAGCTAGCTATGGCAGTTATAAAAGTAGGGATTGTTTTCATACGAGGCTGCAGTACATTATTATAGCCCAGCTAGATTTTAGGCTATCCCTACTTAACCTTTTTATTTAGAAGAAATTTTTTACGCTCACTTGTTTCCATCTTTTTTTCTTATTGCTTGAAGTTGAATGTAAGTTTGTGTATGTAAAGAATTGAATGGCAGTAGTGACCGTCACTTCAACTGAGACACTACAGCCAAGTACTGGCTATAATACTACTATAAGATGAGCATCTGTACTGTAATTCAGCAACCTAAACGATTTAACTGAGAAGCTTACGTGGCTCCGCCCATAAGCCCCGCCCCCTACCGACGTGCGCTTCAAAATGGCGTCGAAAGATTGGCTAGTGTTCCGAGTGCTCGAATAGTGAAGTAGAGCCTTAGTCAAAACTAATAGCAAAAGATCAGCCTCTAGGTGCCGCTCTAACAGATGGCCAAAGCAGAATTTTGATGACTATAGCCAGTAAGCCGGTACGTCGATCTTATATTTATTATCCTTATTATTATTATTATTATGAGCGTAAAAAATTTCTTCGAAATAAAAATGTGAAGTAGGGATGCTATTATAACTGCAGCTTCATTATGAAAATCAAGTACTGCAGCATCGAAGCAGTATGGCCCAAAAATCTAGCTGGAATATGTATTATAACTGCATGCAAGAGAGTGAATTTAGTGAAGTGACCCTTACCCATCATCAAGTACGAGATACTATTCCTACTTCACTCCCTTGGCCCTTGATCATGGGAGTGAAGTAGGAATAGTATCTTGTACTTGATGATGGGTAAGGGTCACTTCACTAAATTCACTCTCTTGCATGCAGTTATAATACATATTCCAGCTAGATTTTTGGGCCATACTGCTTCGATGCTGCAGTACTTGATTTTCATAATGAAGCTGCAGTTATAATAGCATCCCTACTTCACATTTTTATTTCGAAGAAATTTTTTACGCTCACTTGTTTCTATCCTTTTTCTTAGTGCTTGAAGTTGAATGAGGGAGGCTACAGTACAGTACTATTCAAAGCCAGCTCTACATAAACCTCTTTTGTAGGTACATACAGTGTCTCTGGTTGAAGAATTTGTTTAGCTATTTAAGTTTTGTTGATATAAAACTTTACAGCAACAGCAATGTAAATGACATGTACACGGCATGGTGAAGTGAGCTGACTACACTACAGCAAAGTACTGGCTATAATGCTACTATAGGATGAGCATCTGTACTGTAATTCAGCAAGGAGTGACTGGAACACCATCAGATAATGAATGAAGACCTTGGCTATAGCTAAACTTAAGCTTACGTGGCTCCGCCCATAAGCCCCGCCCCCTTCAAAATGGCGTAGAAAGATTAGCAGCTGTGTTCCGAGTGCTATCGAATAGTGAAGTAGAGCCTTAGTCAAAACTAATAGCAAAAGATCAGCCTCTAGGTGCCGCTCTAACAGATGGCCAAAGCAGAATTTTGATGACTATAGCCAGTAAGTCGGTACGTCGATCTTATACATTATTATTATTATTACAAGTGAATGCAAAAAATTTCTTCGAAATAAAAATGTGAAGTAGGGATGCTATTATAACTGCAGCTTCATTATGAAAACCAAGTACTGCAGCATCGAAGCAGTATGGCCCAAAAATCTAGCTGGAATATGTATTATAACTGCATGCAAGAGAGTGAACTTAGTGAAGTGACCCTTACCCATCATCAAGTACGAGATACTATTCCTACTTCACTCCCTTGGCCCTTGATCATGGGAGTGAAGTAGGAATAGTATCTTGTAATTGATGATGGGTAAGGGTCACTTCACTAAGTTCACTCTCTTGCATGCAGTTATAATACATATTCCAGCTAGATTTTTGGGCCATACTGCTTCGATGCTGCAGTACTTGGTTTTCATAATGAAGCTGCAGTTATAATAGCATCCCTACTTCACATTTTTATTTCGAAGAAATTTTTTGCATTCACTTGTTTGCATTCTTTTTCTTTGTGATTATGAAAATTGATAGACACTAAAGGCTTCCTTGATTGAACTAAATTTATTTAATGATCAGTATTTCATTCTGTTCAGGGAGGAGAGTTTGAAGGATGATCATCTGCAGTGTAATGGAGTACTGAAAGGAGTGAACATTTTAAAAAGTGAACAGCATTAGCTAATTGTTACATATGTGATCACTGAAATAATTATTGAGATGGTACGTATGTCTTGCTTGAGGGAGGAGTATGGGGAGTTTATGCATTTGGTGTAGTGATCATAATAGTGGATGCCATCAAATGGCCACATCCTGTGCAGGTGTTATATGAGGAGAACTGCTATTAATTGCCCCACCCCTTTTATGAGGTAATATCGCGAAGATTTTTTTCATACGAGGCTGCAGCACATTATAGATAGCCCAGCTAGATTTTAGGCTATCCCTACTTAACCTTTTTATTTGAAGAAATTTTTTACGCTCACTTGTTTCTATCCTTTTTCTTAGTGCTTGAAGTTGAATGAGGGAGGCTACAGTACAGTACTATACAAAGCCAGCTCTACATAAACCTCTTTTGTAGGTACATACAGTGTCTCTGGTTGAAGAATTTGTTTAGCTATTTAAGTTTTGTTGATATAAAACTTTACAGCAACAGCAATGTAAATGACATGTACAGGCATGGTGAAGTGAGCTGACTACACTACAGCCAAGTACTGGCTATAATGCTACTATAAGATGAGCATCTGTACTGTGATTCAGCAAGGAGTGACTGGAACATCATCAGATAATGAATGAAGACCTTGGCTATAGCTAAACTTAAGCTTACGTGGCTCCGCCCATAAGCCCCGCCCCCTTCAAAATGGCGTAGAAAGATTAGCAGCTGTGTTCCGAGTGCTATCGAATAGTGAAGTAGAGCCTTAGTCAAAACTAATAGCAAAAGATCAGCCTCTAGGTGCCGCTCTAACAGATGGCCAAAGCAGAATTTTGATGACTATAGCCAGTAAGTCGGTACGTCGATCTTATTATTATTATTATCCTTATTATTATAAAGAAAAAGAACGAAAAGTCAATTTTAGAACTCGTTTTTTTCTTATGTTGGCGAATGAATTTTTGGCTTTTGAACATTCTCCTCTCTTCTTTGTAGATATAATAATTCACTGTAGCCTTCTGAGAACCTGTAGAGTAAGGGTAGAAGAGAAAGAAGAGTTTTTTGTTTATACTGTCCTATGGACTTTGACCTGCCATCCCTACTTAGAGAGTGCTACCGCACTCTCTGATAAAGAAAAAGAACGAAAAGTCAATTTTAGAACTCGTTTTTTTCTTATGTTGGCGAATGAATTTTTGGCTTTTGAACATTCTCCTCTCTTCTTTGTAGATATAATAATTCACTGTAGCCTTCTGAGAACCTGTAGAGTAAGGGTAGAAGAGAAAGAAGAGTTTTTAGTTTATACTGTCCTATGGACTTTGACCTGCCATCCCTACTTAGAGAGTGCTACCGCACTCTCTGATAAAGAAAAAGAACAAAAGTCAATTTTAGACATCGTTTTTTTCTTATGTTAGCGAATGAATTTTTGGTTTTGGAACATTCTCCTCTCTTCTTTGTAGATGTAATAATTCACTGTAGCCTTCTGAGAACCTGTAGAGCAAGGGTAGAAGAGAAAGAAGAGTTTTTAGTTCATGCAGTCTTATGACCTTTGACCCGCCATCCCTACTTAGAGAGTGCTAGCGCACTCTCTGATTATTATTACAAGTGAATGCAAAAAATTTCTTCGAAATAAAAATGTGAAGTAGGGATGCTATTATAACTGCAGCTTCATTATGAAAACCAAGTACTGCAGCATCGAAGCAGTATGGCCCAAAAATCTAGCTGGAATATGTATTATAACTGCATGCAAGAGAGTGAACTTAGTGAAGTGACCCTTACCCATCATCAAGTACGAGATACTATTCCTACTTCACTCCCTTGGCCCTTGATCATGGGAGTGAAGTAGGAATAGTATCTTGTACTTGATGATGGGTAAGGGTCACTTCACTAAGTTCACTCTCTTGCATGCAGTTATAATACATATTCCAGCTAGATTTTTGGGCCATACTGCTTCGATGCTGCAGTACTTGGTTTTCATAATGAAGCTGCAGTTATAATAGCATCCCTACTTCACATTTTTATTTCGAAGAAATTTTTTGCATTCACTTGTTTGCATTCTTTTTCTTTGTGATTATGAAAATTGATAGACACTAAAGGCTTCCTTGATTGAACTAAATTTATTTAATGATCAGTATTTCATTCTGTTCAGGGAGGAGAGTTTGAAGGATGATCATCTGCAGTGTAATGGAGTACTGAAAGGAGTGAACATTTAAAAAAGTGAACAGCATTAGCTAATTGTTACATATGTGATCACTGAAATAATTATTGAGATGGTACGTATGTCTTGCTTGAGGGAGGAGTAGCTATGGGGAGTTTATGCATTTGGTGTAGTGATCATAATAGTGCATGCCATCAAATGGCCACATCCTGTGCAGGTGTTATATGAGGAGAACTGCTATTAATTGCCCCACCCCTTTTATGAGGTAATATCGCGAAGATTTTTTTCATACGAGGCTGCAGCACATTATAGATAGCCCAGCTAGATTTTAGGCTATCCCTACTTAACCTTTTTATTTTTTACGCTCACTTGTTTCTATCCTTTTTCTTAGTGCTTGAAGTTGAATGAGGGAGGCTACAGTACAGTACTATACAAAGCCAGCTCTACATAAACCTCTTTTGTAGGTACATGCAGTGTCTCTGGTTGAAGAATTTGTTTAGCTATTTAAGTTTTGTTGATATAAAACTTTACAGCAACAGCAATGTAAATGACATGTACACGGCATGGTGAAGTGAGCTGACTACACTACAGCCAAGTACTGGCTATAATGCTACTATAGGATGAGCATCTGTACTGTAATTCAGCAAGGAGTGACTGGAACATCATCAGATAATGAATGAAGACCTTGGCTATAGCTAAACTTAAGCTTACGTGGCTCCGCCCATAAGCCCCGCCCCCTTCAAAATGGCGTAGAAAGATTAGCAGCTGTGTTCCGAGTGCTATCGAATAGTGAAGTAGAGCCTTAGTCAAAACTAATAGCAAAAGATCAGCCTCTAGGTGCCGCTCTAACAGATGGCCAAAGCAGAATTTTGATGACTATAGCCAGTAAGTCGGTACGTCGATCTTATTATTATTATTATAAAGAAAAAGAACGAAAAGTCAATTTTAGAACTCGTTTTTTTCTTATGTTGGCGAATGAATTTTTGGCTTTTGAACATTCTCCTCTCTTCTTTGTAGATATAATAATTCACTGTAGCCTTCTGAGAACCTGTAGAGTAAGGGTAGAAGAGAAAGAAGAGTTTTTAGTTCATACTGTCCTATGGACTTTGACCTGCCATCCCTACTTAGAGAGTGCTACCGCACTCTCTGATAAAGAAAAAGAACGAAAAGTCAATTTTAGAACTCGTTTTTTTCTTATGTTGGCGAATGAATTTTTGGCTTTTGAACATTCTCCTCTCTTCTTTGTAGATATAATAATTCACTGTAGCCTTCTGAGAACCTGTAGAGTAAGGGTAGAAGAGAAAGAAGAGTTTTTAGTTTATACTGTCCTATGGACTTTGACCTGCCATCCCTACTTACTTAGAGAGTGCTACCGCACTCTCTGATAAAGAAAAAGAACGAAAAGTCAATTTTAGAACTCGTTTTTTTCTTATGTTGGCGAATGAATTTTTGGCTTTTGAACATTCTCCTCTCTTCTTTGTAGATATAATAATTCACTGTAGCCTTCTGAGAACCTGTAGAGTAAGGGTAGAAGAGAAAGAAGAGTTTTTAGTTTATACTGTCCTATGGACTTTGACCTGCCATCCCTACTTAGAGAGTGCTACCGCACTCTCTGATATATATATATATAATTATCTCCTTCCCACAGCTATGTGATAAAGATACAGTCCCATGTGTTTGGGATTTATGCTTAGTTCCTAATAAAAAAAGCTCAAAGACACCCAAGGTATAGCTGAACTGCTCTAGCTATAATAACTTTCCAATTATTATTACAGGTCACTTATAAACCACCACCCTTAAAAAAATTCAAGCCAATGGATTCAACCCCTCTCCAGCTTGTAGGATTAGGATCCAAGGCTACGTCAGGATCTATGGTTACATCAGGATGTAAGGTTACATCAGGATATAAATCAGGATCTAAGGATTCATCAGGATCTAAGGTATAATTATAACCTCTACATAAAAAACTAACCCTAGCTTCTACAATGGTACTTAAGTCTGCAGCACCTAAATCTGCAATATCAGAATCTACTTCTGCTACATCTAAATCCACTACATCTAAATCTACTACACCTGCATCAGGATCAGGATCTAATTCTGTGTCAGGATCAGGATCTAATTCTGTATCATCATCCATGCGGGTAGTTAAGCTATTAAATCGACATGAATGTAACAAATTTGGCTACTACAATATGTCATTAATTTTCAGTTATCAGCAACCGACTCAATTTTAAATATGAGGATGAGGAATGTAGAGAAAGAGCTGAAAAAGTTATACGAACAGCAGCGAGAAACAAATGTACTGTGCAAGAACATATTAACCTTGCTGAAGAAGCAAGAAAAGGAAAATATTGAGGAATATAAGGTTTTTAGTTCATTTCATGATCGATTAAAGCCAGTTAGCTATGTAGCTGGCTTACATGATAATACTTTATATAACACAACAGGTTGATATTAATACCAATATTACGAGGTTTTTCTGCCGCTCACGCTTCAGGAGTTTGAAAGAGCATCAGTATGCAGTAAGTAATTAAAGCATGCAGAGTATAATTGTAGCTACCATGCAGTCAATATAGCAAGCAGTTACTGATGCCCTTGGTGATTACAAATCGCCCATCAAATTCAAAAAAGGGGTGGCTTTTGCAAGAAAACTCGTGACCACATTCAGGACAGAAGAGAGAAGGAAGGTAGCTATGGAGTTGTACAATGCTATAGTATAATAGCTAGCTACAGAAGTTATTACATATTTTCAGTTATTGGGAAAGAATGGGTATGAAGACTATAAGGGACTGTCCATTTGCGAATTAACATCAAAGATTATGAATAGTATGAAGGCTGACATGAATCCGGTCACAATTCACTTATATCAGCGAAATGTAGCTCTTCTGGTAGGTCCATTTTAATCATTATTATGATGACAATAATTGTAATTATACTAAAAGAGAAAGTTCATTACTGCTGATCCAGCTAGTGCAACTGTACCCAGAGAATTGTACAGTAATTTCAAAGCCTGGGTAACTGTCCAATATCCTTCTGGTGTCACGGAAGAAGACTGGGCAGAATTACTGGAAGAAAATTATGTGGAGCATGTATGTACACTTCCGGTACATTTGATATTCATGAACTGCAAACATTAACAATTATCATATAATTTATAGGGTATGACAATAGAGGAGTCAGATGATTACCACAATGGAGCTGGAGAAGACTCGGAGTCTGACAGTGACTAAGAGCCTTAGCTTTTGAAACATTATAGCAATAACTTACCTGGTATGTATGAGTTCTAGCTATATGGTTGTATGTCATCATATGAGTTTTCTTATGACAATTCTGGGAAATAACATGGGCTCAACTTGTATAACAACATGTCTGACACATGTGTACCTGTTGAATTAAAGTGAGATTCCACTGAAACAGCACTGAAGTACGCTACAACATGAATCAGGTCCGTATATCAACATGTATCAACATGTACGGACCTACATGTTGATACGTTACTGAGAGGAATTGGCTAGCTAGCTGTGTAGGTAGTTGCTAACGAGAGCACGTGATCCGTTTCCAATCCCGTAAACCTCTTATATCTATGGTCTAGTATATCTATGCACAGACTCAACACCTGGTTCGTGGAATTTGTATTTCTATTGTTAGGACAACAGGTGGTCAAAGTTCAATCTTTCTACCAACAATCAGATTTCAAGCTAGTAAGTGTATGTATAGCTAATTCTACTCTTCCAGGAACCAGTAGTAGTTTATTATGTGGAATACTATTTCAGTTTAGTCTCGCGTAGCCAGACCCAATTCTTTCCTTTTTCTTGGGGGCGGGGGAAAGAAAGGGTCTGGTCAACTCCCGTACGCGTAGAGCGTTTTGTTCTGAGTGCACCCAAATTCCAGAATTGACCACCACTTAGTTAGCGGTAAGGCGATAACCGCCGTGGTTACTATGAATCTCATTAAAGTCCACACATGGTTGTTTTGCATTTTATCATGGCTGCTGATCCTTCTGTTGCTCCTGATGTTCCTTCAGTTACACTGACACAGGAGATAGGACTGCATGCATTGAAGCAAAAGCCATTGAAGCATTAGCTTGGGATGGCTGCTTTCTTTTTGGCTTTACTACTCAGAGTGAGACATTGCATCTTTATAGCAATACTATTTGTTGTTGCTTCTAGTTTGTCCCTCAGATTGGCTCGCCTGCTGAGCTCTCCACTACAGACATGGCACAAATAAGCATCACAGTCTGCAGTTTCCATTAAGACCAACTTGATACAACTCTAAACACAGCACATTCAGCTCAGCCTTGAACTGTGATGACATCATTCATCATTCCTTACCTGGCTCTTGTTATTCCATGCAATTTCTTCCTTTTTTCCTCAAATTAACTGGACTCAGGTCACTTTTGCACAAGCAACACTTCACTAAAGATGCAGCAGCAGCCATGATAAAATGCATGTGGACTTTAATGAGATTCATAGTAACCACGGCGCCTTACCGCTAACTAAGTGGTGGTCAATTAGCGCCCACCGGAATTTGGGTGCACTCAGAACAAAACACTCTACGGGAGTTGACCAGACCCTTTCTTTCCCCCGCCCCCAAGAAAAAGGAAAGAATTGGGTCTGGCTACGCGAGACTAATTTCAGTTAGCTTATGATAGAGTGCAGTTAAATATCAGTGTCACTAAGCAATCTAATGGAAAGAATAGGCTTAATTGCTGCCTGTTGTGAAGCCTATAGTGTGGGGTACAAAATGTTTGGTCCATCATAATGCCTATAAAGCTATTAATTTTTAAAATGGATATTTTATACTTAGTCACTGAAGCAGATCAGGGATATTAAAGCTTTTTGAAGGTCAGTGAATGGGCAAGGTTACACTGGGGGTGAACCGTGCAGTATAGTACAAACTAAAGTCTTTATGCACAACCTCAGGACGTGGCCCTGTGTTGAGAACACACCTCAGTATCTTGTTATATGTATACATGTGTGTGCATGCATGCATGCGTGTGTGTGCATGTCTGCGTGTGTGTGTGGCATTACACTTGAGAAAATTATGATGTGGCTGTTACATTTTCTAGCATGACCAATAGCTGTAACTCATTCCACCAACTCATTCCACCGTTCCAGTAACTAGCTAGCTAGTTTAATTACTGCCTCCTAGCAACTACTCCTCCATGTACCCTTGCCATAATTTAATTATACATATGTGTGTGTACGTGTCTCGACCACATGCACTGAACCTATATATGTTTCCTGTCTTCATGACATGGGATGTGTATATGTAACTTAATTAAGACTGTAACATTTGCTCTTCCCAAAATACACCTTCAACATCAATTTAGATTAACTGTAAACACATGAATGTGCATGCAATACTATCCTTTCAATTGTGTGCATGCTTACATATGTGTGTGATCTTGCTCCATCTCTAGTACATATGTGTCTATTGAGGAGAGCAAGTCAATATGTAGTTTTTGCGATGAAATATTGGCAATAAGTACTACAATTGCCAGGGGCTGACTCACCAGAGTGTAGTCAATAAAGGTTGGTTTGTCGACCACTTCCAACACATATTTCACATGATCCTCGTTTTCAGGCTTGATAATCTTAATTGGTGGCTCAAGCTTTGGCATGTGTAATTTTTATCTTGTCAGGTTGTCCCCTCTATGAAGTGCAAGTTGGGGTCCTGTAGGTTTCCCAGAATCAGAGGCCAAAACATGGTCACTGTGTATGTCATTATCAAAAATAATGCACACCAAGTATGTCATAACCTGTAAAATTATGCATCAATTCCATAACAAGTCTCTGTGAAGCTTGGCATGGGTTATGAAATGCTTCACTTGCCAACCCCTAGTTTAATCAGTGATGATTTTTTAAATGTACCATTTCAGATCTAATGATGGAATCACTCGAACTGAAGATGATATTATGTGTAATGTATGCCGTACTGAATTCAGGTAATGAATAATATAATAATATTATGAATTTGCTTTAATTAAAGAACCTGAGGGCAATTGGTCACATCATTATAAGTGTTAAAGGTCTATCATGTGCAACATATGAAAATTTGATATTTCTATATTTATTTGATACAGCAAACTTGTGTCGTATACCTAGCTATGTAGGACCAATTAGCTCTGTGGCTGAATTTGGGAAAGCCAGCCACTCAGCATTATTTTTCTGATTTTATTTGGCTATTGATTGCAAAATTCTAGGTCCTATAATGCCCAAGGTACAGCTCTTGATACGAGTCGTATACAACTTAATTAGCTAACTATATATAGTTTCATACTTCTAAGTCCTTGTTAATAAGTTGCTATAATAAGTGGCAGGTTATTTCCCGAATCTGATCGCATACATATGGACGTATTAGCACAGAAGTTATAACCCACCTATAATAGTAAAGTAATTATTGGTTCCTACTCAACTGATGGTGTGCAATCAAAAATGATATTTTTCTGAAAATTTTGTATACGTTAAGTCTATGTAACTCTCATGTAGGTAGCTAAATTGGGAAATATTTATACTAGATAATAATTCATGTTTACAATATTCATGTTAGTTTATTTTCTGTTGCTATTTTGTACAAGGCAATTAATTTTCATGTGATTAATTTTTATTGTTGAACATGACCAGATAAATTTACGCTTTTGTAGGAGTAACTCAAGTTGCTCTCACTGGTCCTGCTGCGTCCTATGCTGGTGCTGAAGCCGTTTTTACCTGTAGTTGTGGTGATACCGTGAATGTGCAGTGGCTGATGAATGGGACACTATTAAACAGCTCCCACATGAATAACATAGTGTCTGAATTCAGTCAGATAATACGTGTGGGTAACCTACTCTTACGTGATGTCCAGCTTCAGTACAATGGGACCATTATCCAGTGCAGAGCTAATACCAGTTCTGGAAGTATCATCTACTCCAATATCATGACACTTCTAGTACAAGGTGATATGCATGCATCGTGTTAATACGCTTGCATAATTCTATACCTGAGCATGCACACTCACCCATGCTTCACGTCTAGCTACTCTTTTTCCTGATATAGCTCATGAGCTGGAAATACTCATTTAGTAGAAGCTAGCTAAACAGGTTGTCAATGTTACACAGGTTCTCCAGAGCATTCACCTCAAAGTATATAAAGTGATGGCAATTATTGTTCTCAATTGATCATCTAGGTATACTTTCAGCTGTTGGTGACCTAAGTGCCACTGCACTGGACTCAACCATCTCTCTCACCTGGAACCCTCCCTTCACCTTGGACATCACTGGTGTTGACCCTGACATCACTTACAGAGTGGATGTGATCAACTCCACTTCCTCACAAGTGATCCACTCACAAGGAGGGATCAATGTCACACAATACAACTACACAACTTCACTGTCACCTGAAAGAAGAGCATGTGATGTCTTCAAATTCACAATCACACCAGTTAACATAGTTGGCAATGGAAGTGAATCTAGCATATCTAAAGGTTTCCTTAATGTTGGTGAGTTAATGGATAAACCCATAGCGCATACCAATTGAGTACGTACCATCTGTACACAGTTCCTTTTGTCCTGAGTCATGATGCCAGCCTGATAAATGGATGGTTTTCATTCCATATAAGAATGGTAAGTATGTATACCATACAAATAGAGTTAGCTAGTGGAGCACTGTTTGTTGCATTATATAGCATCATTGATTAATTTATTTTCCGACTTATTATGTACTATTTTTTGCTGTCATCTATGTATGTAGTCTGTCATGGTTTGTAGAGTTAATGTTGTTGGCATTTCTATTTGGAACTATGATGATGAAGAAATCAGTGTGCGAAATATGATTGCCACTATCAATGCTAGTGATCGCACAATCATTCAAATTACAAGTTTCTACTTGATGTTGAATCGTCACTACAATGTAACATTTAATGTCAGCAATAGTGCTGGAGCAAACACACTAAATCTGATGCTGAGTAGGTTATGATGTTAGTTTGCTGTCTTTTTGTTTATACGTAGCTGTATTGCAGGTACGCATGATGTTCAATGCACTGATATAGAAAACTCCACAGTCAACATATCTTGTGTTGAGAACACCAAAGCCAAAGGAGCACTCTGTATCTTGATCTCTGTTCATGATGGATGTGTCGATTTTTACTCATCTGTATTTATCTTCATTCAAAGAAATGAAGAACATACAATGCCACTTTACTTGAGACCTGGAAAATATAATGTTCTGTTTTATGACGTGGAAAGTAATGGAAGATTACTATCTGGTGTTGGTTATCCAGCCTATATTCAGAAGATCAATGTCACCCAAACAGGTATCAATAATTATTGTTAAGAGAATTTCTTTTTATCCTTTCCTTGATTATATCATAAATGTACAGGGTCAGTTCCTGTCCCTAGATCTCCTCATCTTGAAAACTGTGATGTGAGTCATAGCAATGGAAATATTCTAGCATCGTGTGAATTCCCAAGTACTTTGATGGCAAGTGGTTTTCAGATCATTCTTCAGTTCAATGACCCAACAAATGTTGAGAGTGTTCGTAGATTGATGGTGGATCAGACCCTTGATCGTAACACTTCAGTCTCCATCAATGTGAGCAGGAGTGGGACTTATTATGCCACGATATTTGCAATACTAAACATGACAATATTGGATGAGTTTCCATCATATTCAAAGGAGTGTCTGGTGAATATCCAAGGTCAGTATTGATATACTCTAAATCCATAATAATTATTTGCTTTAAATTTTTCAAATATTTAATATAGATGGAACAGAGACTTTTTCACCAATTACAGGAAATAACACTATGCCAAATGACTCTTTAATAGGTGAGCTAAAGTTGTTAGTTTCTTCATGCATACCCAGCAGGATTTCAATTAACTCAATGAGCAGATCTAACCATTTTAATTATGAGACTAAGTTTTTCAGAGCTAGCTATTGCCATAAGGCAATATAGCTAGCTATCTAGCTAGCATTTTTTCCTCCATTAATTTTGCACAGCAATACTTATAGCTAGCTAAGTTTCAAAATGTTTACTTTGAGAGTAGGGACCAGCCTATTATGCCGGAATAATTTTAGGCATGATAGGTACTCCTGAGCATCAGGCATAATGCTAGCATACGTAATAGGTGAATTTTCAGGCATACTATGCTTCCAAACAGGAAGCAAGTTATCTCATGAACCATAATTATTTTTAAATCATGCATATGTATCATTGGAATGCATGCAATGATGACATCTTATCAGTGCATTATAACATGGCTGAACAATCTTTAGGCTGAGTAAGTGTGTGTAAAGAAGAAAACCTCAATTTTTCAGTAAGGTTATGGGCACAATCTAGAGCATAATGGGGTCAAAGAGGAGCAAAATGGGTAACTTTTTGGGGAATTGCTCAAAAGCATAAAAGGCCAAAAAAATTAGCATAATAGACTGATGCCTATTTGAGAGCCTGCACAATCATGAAATTACGGGGCATATAAAAATATTGTTCTGGCTATAATTATGTTATATGTAGCCATCATAATTGTATTTATGATGCCTGTAGCTATGTGGTAAATACCTATAGTTCTCATAACTGGCCATTCCATCAACAAAATCAATTTTTAATTGTATTAGCTGTAGGTGTAGGCATTGGAGTTACTGTTCTCGTGGTAATTGCAATAGTGTTATGTGGAACTACCACTTTACTATTTCATAAGAAATGTAAACCAAACAGAAATCCTAGGTAAGTATGTGAATATTATGTAGCTAGCTCGCTATTTGTATTACAAAACATTTTTTAATGCTCTAACAGCTCAGAGAAGAAAAGCCAGAATGTAGAGTTTCAATTAGATCCGACTGTTATCAGTTCTTCATCAAGAGTCATGTATGAAGATATAGCAGATCCTCCCAGTGCCTTCAATTGCACTCAATGTCCAGCTTATGAGACTACAACTGAAGTGGACAAGCATGAATATGAGGATGTTAAACTCTATGGCAATTTAGACATTCCCACAACACAAGAAGCCTATCAGCTCACACCATGTTCTGCTTATGGAGTCCCAGTGCATTCAACCTCAAATTAACACCTATGGCGAGCCCCCCAAAAACATACTACATTTTTTTTTATAACACTGAATAGTTAACTGCTCATTAGTATATATGTACAGAAGATTAAAAAATTAGCTATAATTGGCACTAAAATTAATCTTCCTTAGTTAGGGTTTGTATACCAACCCTATATAACTAAGGAAGCTACAGCTAGAGATCAAGAGTACCTGGTCAGTTATTAATCTTACATGTGCAGAATGTGCAGCTCATGTACGTATGGTGATCATGTGTAAAGCTGCTGGAATAGGGACGCATATTATAGCTATGATAGCTCATTTTTGATGCTTCTATGACTGCAGCTATATTAGATCCAATTAGCTATGTCACAAATGTCCCACTGTTATAGCTAGCAAATGTAGAGATTTAAAAACTGAACAGTCATCTAAATAAAAATTTTAAAAATAGCTAGCTGGCTTTAAAACAATAACAACAACAAAGCAAAAAAAAACAACCCTGTAACCTTTAGTGAATGCGTAATTCTTGAGCTAAATGTTACTTTAGTATAGCTAGCTAATAATTATAATAGCTGCAAAGGATTGACAAAAAGATTAAATCAATTCATAGCTTCTGTTCTAACTGGTCTGCAATTCTGCACTCATTAATACTAGGTGCCCTCAATATTTCTAGCACAGATGACCAGCTATATTCCATTTTAGTTACTTGGTTTTCCCATACAGCAAACACTTCAGCAAAACAACGAAGTTGATCTTTGGGATGATTTTGTTCTATAACATCTAGCATTCCCTTTCGTATTCCTATCTTTATTCCAAAGGGATGCCACTTGGTTGGTATCTGTGCAGCAACTTCATCCATCAAGTCACTTAATTCTAATTCACAACCATTCCTGAGAGAAGGGGTAGGTGGCTGATCTTGAGTTCCACCATCTTTAAGAAATAATACAAAGAAAAAATTCATAGTAGCTAGCTCATTGTAGCTCTGTCAAGAGTTGAAGAGCATGCAGCAGAAGCTTGCTTTTCACAGGAATGCCAAGCCATATCTTGGCTGCCATATTCAGGCACTTAATTGTGAAATTAAGGGATGAACAGTTATTACTTTACACTGTTAATATTAAATTTACCTGTGTAGCATTTCAGTACGACTTGTGATTGTAACTCCTTAGTCGATCCTGTAAACTTAAATGTGGCACAATCTTTAGGACTATCTCTTTCTCCTGACACCTGAATATCAAAATGAGGTGGATACATATCCAAATTACACAAATCTCTTAGTTCTTCTTTGGTCATGTCAGAATCATACATCACTTCCTCTTGGAATATCTATGTATGAACAAAAAAACGGAACTAACAGGTGGGGGGAAAAAATTTTTCAGAGCTATCCCCCCACAAAATTCAGTACAATAATAGCTACGTATACCTACAGTACCTTATTATTATTATTACAGCAAAGTCTCCAACTTGTGACATCATTCTCCCACGAAATTTCTATCGGATCTTTCATGGAACAAAATTTGAAGTAGCCTACCAATGTTACTTTGAAATGGCCTCTCTCTTGGAATAACTCTTTGATCATCTATTAAAGTATAATTATACGTATGTAAGATAATAGCTACACTCAGATATACAGCATCAGTATTACCTTGGTACATGTTGGTAGACTGTAAGTGACATAAAAGTACATTGACCATTCAGTGGTACTTTGAATCTCAGGCATAACACGAATTAAACTGAATTTCCCATCAGGTAAATGCTTTAAGCCAGCAGCTATACATAAATAACCTGTTTCTAGCACTCCATTGTAATCAAAGTACTTTGCTTGCTCTTCAATGCATTTGAAGTGATCTGCCCCATGATTTGCCTTCATGAAACTGATTTGGTTATCCAGTACCCAGTACTGCTGTTTGGCTTTGAATATCCAGAAAATGGGGAAGCATTACTTCAATTTGCTTGATAAATTTAAAATGTTGATCATTTTTAACACACACACAGATATGGATCTGTAGCCTTCTGGTAACTTCAATGTGCTGGTCAGAGTAGCTTCAACTTCCAGTTCTATTACTCGGTTTTCAGGAATAGCCCCTTCTGGTACCCTGATTATAATATCATGTGTAGTATCATGATACAAACCACCCTTTGAATCAAAACACTTATATCTAATTTTTTCAGTCAGAAGGGTTTCTTCACTTGCAGAAGTACTTGATGTGATAGAAGTGCTTTCGTCAGCAACTGATTCAACAGAAGCATGCACATCGATATCTTTGATGGAATCTGTAGTACTAGTAAAGTTATCATTGGTGGTTTAGTGTTTCTTCCTCATTCTCCGATGAAGCAATATCACTCAGACCCTCTGAGATATCAGTACATGAAGATGTTTGTGTGTCCAGTCTGCTGTCTTCACTCTGAGAAATGTAGGACACATCATCTGAATCTGTAGTAAAGTACATTGGCAGTTTGGTGCTTCTTCCTCATCAGCACTTTCTGATGAAATGATATAAAGAAATGGAAAGAATACATTTTGTTTTTCTGATTTTGCGAATTCAAGCAGGCCTGACATAGAAAAGTTATTAATGAATCTTTGATCTTGCTCTGGATCAGTGGCCAAGTGTGGGAATTTTGAGTCGAATAAAGTTCTCTCCCATGAATTTAAGTCATGTATTGCACATTTTCCCTCACCAAGAAGGTACTGGACTATATCCCACTTACTCCAGAAAATTTGAATAACTCCTTCTTGTCATTCTCATTTGGAAGAGTCCCTAGATACTTTGCAGCTTTCAAATGACCTTTTTCTAAGGCATAGTAGGAGGGAACATGATTATTATCATCTTGAGTTGATGCATTGCAGTTGCACTTGGTGATCAGATATTTTATCATATTTAGATTACCACCTCCACTTGCAGCATGAAGGCAAGTTCGTCCATCATTAAGACAAAGATGAGGATCACAATACTGTTCAATAATTAGATATTTTGCTATGTCAGCATGTCCACTTAGGCAAGCAAGATGGAGAGGAGTAACACCTTGTTCATCCTTACTCATGGGGTCGATGCCACAATCTTCAGTCAGATATCTCATCATTTCTTCGTGTCCTTCAAGACATGCAATATGAACCAACGTGAGACCAGGAAAATATGAAGCATTCCATCTGGTCCATAATTTAGTTGTTTTGATAAATGGATTGGCACCTTTGCCTCTGAGGTATTTGAGGATATCTATAGAGGTATCCCTTTTCACAAGCAAAATAAGCGGGGAATCTCCCATACAAATCAATACAATTAACATCACATTTTGCATCAGTGACTAATAATTGAACTATGTCGAAATGTCCATGCAATAGTGATGATCTTTATTGAGAAAATTTGGATTTAAGCCTATCTCAAACACCAGGAAGCGTACAATGTTAATTTTACCATGGATACATGCAGTGTGCAATGGAGTGTCGTCACTTTTGTCAACATAAGTAGAAATGATCACTTTATTATAAGTCTCTTTCATTGAGAGAGAGAGTGTCTGGTAATGCTTTGCTTGTAAGTAGTTTTCATCAACAGTATCAAATATGTGTTGTAGTAAATACTTCAATATTTTCAACTGGCCATGCTGAGAAGCATAATGAAGAGGAGTGCATCCATTGCAATCTTTAGCCTCAATGCTGTAATTAAGGCTCATGAGATGTTGAATATTACTCAAGTTTCCATGCTGGCAGGCTAAGTGAAGAGGTGCACTTTGGTCACGGAAAGTAAAGTGTACTTCTTTAAGTAAAGGGTCAGTTTTCACCTTATCAAACAGATAATCAAATACATCTAGATGCATGTTTGTAGCAGCTAGATGAAGAGGGGTAAGCTTCTTAGAATTAAGCAGCAAAGGATTGGAGTTATTTGCAACACTATATTTAAGTGACCACATTCAGAAGCAACATGTAGATATGACGAACCATCATGAGTTAAAGTTGTCAAGCTAGAGCCTTTGCATTCTAGCAGATATAAAAAAACTATCACACTGACCATTCAAAATGGCATAGTGAAGAGGTGTATCGTTGTACTTATTCTTGGACAATGGGTCACATTTGTGTTCCACAGTGAGGTACTTCACTGTGGTTAAGTGACCATTTTAGACTGGCAAGGTGTAATGGAGTGGTATTACTTTCATCTGTGCATGAAGGGTCACAGTGATCAGATACTGTATGTATGACATCAAGGTGACTATTTTCACTGGCATAATGAAGAGGTATTCTACCCCATTGACCCTTACTGTTGGGATCACACTTTAATTCTTCAATAAAATACTTGACAACAGCCAAAGAGCAGCTAAGTGAAGAGGTGTATTGTTTAGTTGTCCTTTTCTTGGATAATGAGTCACAGTGGTGAACATCAATAAGATACTGTATGACATTCAGGCTACCACCCACACTAGCAGAATGGAGACAAGACATCCCATTGTCACTTGTGCAATGAGGGTCACAATGCATGTCAGTAATCAGGTACACCACAATGTCCATGTGACCCTGCTGACAGGCAAGGTGCAATGGAGTGGTCCCCACATCATCCCAACAAGATGGATTACCGTTCTGATGGTCCACTAAGTA
Source organism: Crambe crambe (assembly GCA_963924555.1). Lineage (NCBI taxonomy): Eukaryota > Metazoa > Porifera > Demospongiae > Poecilosclerida > Crambeidae > Crambe > Crambe crambe. The sequence continues at coordinate 5,050,127 of OZ004584.1, read as the reverse complement.
TTTGAGCACACTGAGGTGTCCTTCACGACTGGCCGTATGCACTAGTGACCTACCTGCTGCAAAGGTGAATTTATCACTCTTCCATTCCTTTGTGGTTTTGAATTGTGCATCTGCTTGCTTCTGCTCTAACATGTATTTGAGGATATCTAGATGCCCTCCTCCTGCAGCAAGGTAAACAGGAGACCTCCCATGCTCATCCACAAGACTAATATCACAACTTACTTCCTCCAACAGAAACCTCACCACAAGGAAATGGCCATGCTGTGCAGCCAAGTGTAAACAGGACAGACCTTTATTAGTTTTGTTTCGGCTACAACCAATTTCCTTGGAGAAGAGATATGTGATGATATCAAGGCAACCATGTCTACTTGCTATATGTGATGGGGTATTACCCTCATTATTAACATAGTCATCTAACTCAGACTTCAAGTTTGCTAGCAAGTATTTGAACACATTCAAGTGTCCATACAGAGCTGCTATGTGAATGGGTGTATACCCAGTATCATCCTTGCTCTCTATACTGAAGTTGTATTTGGTGATGAGCTCTTCAACAATATCTACTCTTCCATGCTGGCAGGCATAGTGAAGAGGAGTGTATCTATTCAATAACTGGAGTGTAAGTGTTTCATCCTTGGTTTCATCCTTCACATCTTTGATCAGAGGCATGGCTGTTGTGAAGTCACCTGCCATTTCAATTGCACAACATTTCACTTGTAATTGGTCGATGGATGTCATGAACTCAAGCTATGTAGACAGCTTATTTTGAATTGTACATATGTACACAAGAAAGGATGTCAATTGTCGAATCGTGGCAATTATTATATTGCTTATGTATAGCTACGTAACTTACGTATGTGAAATACAGTGATGACACTAAGTTTGTTATAGCCAGCAGCAATGTATTTTCATTTTTATTGCAATGTTATTATAATTCGCATGAAATAATTATGTCCACCAAATCTACATAATGACAAACACAAGTTGTAATTATTGAGGAGCAATCAGATTTTATACTTTGTGCTAATATTATGTCATTAACTTTCTAATTGGCCAATTTTGAAATCAAACTGATCATACAGTATGGCTGGAAATATTGGCAGAAATTAAATTTGGCGGATTAAAACTTGGCACATCTAATATTGGCAGAATGTGCATGCTCATTGGCGCATGTGCGAGCTTGCTTATGCGTGTGCATGCTATATCAAGCATGCACATGCATGTAAGCGTGAGCAGCTGCTCTCAATCAATCAATGGCGTCTGAATTCTCTGTGTTAGGGGACATCATATCTACAAAGGTATCTGGACAGACGATACAGCTGTTGATTGACCTCGTGATATTATCAGATTTGTAATGTTGATGACCTTTATCATACCTATGTAAAAAAGACTTTTACAATTGTGGAATTAATTTTGGCGATTGCAGTCTTCAACTGCCAAACCACCAAATTAAATTCTCTGCCAATATTTCTGGCCATATGGTAGTATTGAAGCACTCAACTGCACATCGCTAGCTAATTAGCTAGTGGCTCGAATTTGGACTACTATATAAGTAGTTCACTCCTTGGAGTGATAAAATTATGCTAAATTAAAAGGCCATGTAGGGTTAGTCTGTACTTTAACAGTTTCTGTCAACAAAAATCAAAATTATGCTGCCTTCTATAATAATCCCTACATCACTGCCTCCCACCAAGCTGCTTTAATTGTTCATGTCAGTATAAAAGTGTTTTGCTTGGTTTAGGCAGTGATGTAGGGAATATTATTGAAGGCAGCATAATTTTGATTTTTGTTGACAAAAACTGTTACAGTACAGACTAACCCTACACGGCCTTTTTATTTAACATAATTTTTTTTCCTTTCACTTGTTTGTTTACTTTTTGTACGACCCGAAGGTTGAATATTATTTTCAAGTAAAAATAGCTGGTTGGCATGTGCGTACGTGCACGTGATAATGACAGACGTGCATGCATGACAAATGATGTCATTTTTAAATGGCTGACATAGTTATAATGAAAAGTCTTTCGATATGAGTGATTATTTTGAAGGGAAACTGTGGATATAACGATGGTAAAAAGCACATTGTGTGGTTATAACTGCACAAGTTGATATGAATTTCATTGTCTTATGTGAAAGGATCATGGAGTTACAGCCTGGCAAGAAGATGAATTTGATGATGATGATGATAAGGCCACTATTGGTTGATTACAAGTTTCTCATCCCCCGCCCGCATTAGTTTGTTTACTCTACCTACAGGATTTGGCCATTATAATTGAATTTCTATACCGCATCACTTCTGCAACTCCTGTGGTTTTTCCAAGAAAATGACTGCATAGAACTATCAAAATAATGACATAATGGTTTTACTATGCCGCCTGCCCGCATCAGTCTGAGCAAAACCATCTGATGAGAAACTTATGATCAACGAATAGTGGCCTAATGATGAACGAATCATAAAAATTTTAGATTTAGGCGGCGGCTAGTGCCGATCGGTAAAATTAAATTTCAACGGGGCCCAATTGACTTCCGGTTTGGTTGCATAACAACTGGAATAGGTATGATTTACATTGATAGCTAACTAACAGTATATTATATCACATTGATATTAATTAATCATTAAAGAGCTGTTTAATATATAATTATACCCATAATTGCAAGTGAAGCAAGCTACTCTCTATACAAACTGGATAGTGGCGATATAATATATATCAAGCCCCGAGGGTAAAATACTGCACATGTGCTAAATAGCGAACTTTTAGCTAGTAATGGAAAGTGAAGTGAATGAACACTGCTCCAAAACTAAGCAGCAAAAAAGACTGAAGGAATGCAAAGGATAGAGCCAGAAGAAGCTCTGAACAGAGACAGTCAAGGCTTGATAAAAGAAATGAAAGGGATAGGGATTATAGACTCTATGAGAAGAGGGCATGCAGCTCCGAAATATCATAATGCAACATTTAAAGTTGTTGCTTCGCTTGCCCTTCTGTGCCACAAGCACATAGCTAACTAGTTATGTATAATATAGCTAATAGTATTAACAATAAGGAAGTCATCTTAGCTATAGTTCCCAAAGCTGTAGCCAGCAAACATTAGCCATTCAACTAATCCAAGCTAAGGCCAAGCAAACTCAATATTGAGTTTATTGTCACCTCCTTCATCCAATTTTGTCAGTTTTGATGAGGTAGCTAGCTATTTCAGATGAAAACAACCATAAAAACTTCAGCAATTTGCTGTTAAATTTGGAAAATAGCCAATAGCTAGATTTAGTTATTCAAAGTGAAGTAAAATATTACTGATCTCCCTCCCTCATGAAAATCTGAAAAACCTTGTGATAATAAACAGCATAATTATTTAGTTTGTGTAGCTAGCCTAATAACCATGCATAGTCTATTCAATATTTAGTGACTTACTGTCAAGCATTGTTTTTTTTCACAGGCAAAGATAACTTCTTCGAACATCACATGACTCCATTGAATATCATTCGCATTACTGATGCCTAGTTCTTATAGCAACTGTTTGATGATATTCAACACATCCTATAGCTCTTGATGATAGTGTGTATAGTTAGTTAATTAGTTACATCGCTAGCTATCTCTTACTTCGACTAACTCTGCATACAGCTTGCTAACTAATAACTCAGATTTGATAAGCCTTTTGATCTAGTTAAGTGATACATGGTCAAGTCTTTAAGTTACAAAGCTGAAGGGAATTTTTTTAAGACTAATGCATGAACCCACATAGCTTGGGTGGTCTTGGGAACGGGAGAGGGCAATCAGGAGAAGAAGTCTGAAGACTTCAAGAGATGAGCTGGAGCAGCAGTTGTGAAGGCGGGGCAAGTTAGACGGTAAAGGTCGTCACCGCACATGCGCAATTAACACGTGTATTGCACAGGTGTCTTGCACGCGGGCCGCCAGCGTACAAAATTGTACTATTTTATTTGCAACGGATGTGGGCGGCAACCTAGTCGATCTAGTGAAAAAATGGCGGGACTGTTCTGCTGACAGCTTTGCTTCTTGTTCATAGTTTTTATTAGTCAATTTTAGAAGTAGGTAACATATCTACCTAGCTGTGATGAATTTTTATCGTGGTAATCGATTTTTGTGGCAAGAGGAGGTCTTTTGGAACCAAAGATGGACTTCAAATTGAAAGGACCCATCATACCAGCGTGGATCAACGGAAAGTGGTAAGCAAGACACAAATTTCGACGATTCTATTTTGTAGAGCATGCTCTAAGGTAATCTTTGGTATATAATATGATCATATTCAGTTGCAAAAACGCCCGTGTACCACTGTTTTAGGTGTAGCTAGCTTGGCGCTAGAATGTAAACAATGGTTTGCTACAGCAAATAGATCATGGTCATATTCAATAATAGTGCTGGATCATGTAGTATATAATATTACCTGCATCTCATTTGGCTTTCTAGGTGTGTAAATTTCAGTTGTATCAGAATAACTATCCAAGTCAAAGATATTTAATGGGTCACTAGTATAAGCATAGATAAACGAGAAGGAGGGATTGGAAACGGGGGACCCTCCAATACAATTATCCGCGTTACGTTTAGACGCGCATGCCTTCCTCACGTTGACAAAATAGTAGCGAGTTATCATGGCTAGTGGAATGGTAAGAAGTGCTACAGCTGAAGTTCAAGAAGAAAGCGATGGACTGGACTCACCAAAGAGTTCTGATTTAGTTTCATTTTGTAAAATTTTTTTTGTCTAAAGTCATAAATGGAGACAAAGAGATGAAATTGTTTGACAAGTTCAGCCATACTCTAGTTGGTGTATTAAAGGCATCATTTGATAAAATCCCCCCTGAAATAAAACTTACAGATGCTAAATATGAGAAGGTATGGAGTTATTTTCACCAACAGAGTCTTTCTCATTTGCCAGTTGTGGAAAGATTTTTTAGCTTCAATTGATCTTGAAGTTAATCCACTCTTTGAGCAATCAGTCAACATGAAAGTATTTCGTATGGTGCTAAAAGAACGTTTTACCTCTAATTCTGAACCTAAAAGATCACCCATGGTAGTATTGACAAGTGATGAACTGAATGCTATGAGATATGCTTGTGGATTTGTGCCCCATTCTCTCTTAAAGAAGTATGAAGCTGGTCGTATCAAAAGGTCTGAACAGTGTATAGAGTGCCTTGGCAATATGGCAGTGGCTGGTGATAGTGATGACTTTCATGCATATAGCAGACATTGGATTGATCTTGTAAATAGAGGAGGCCTCTTTCCCCTAAATGACCAAGCATTTTCATTCTTCGCAGAAGTCGAGAGGAAAGTCCGCTCTATTCTTCCTTACATAGTATTGTCACAAGAATCCTGTAAGGAAGAAACTATACCTCTCATTGGTATGGCTACTAGTGTCACTCATGTCATTGGAGCAACCTTTTGACCATCGATGGTATATGGCACGTAAAGTTGGACGATACTTTGAGCAGATTTCACATCTTAAAGTGTGGCTTACCAAGTGACATTCAGAAGTACGAACTGTTTTTGAATACCAACTTCCATTCAAAAAGACAGGTGCATAACTTTCAACAGAAGCTACAACCTTACCACTCGGTGATAGAATTTTTCCTTTTTTAGCGGAAACCATTGAAACAAGATGAGAGTCAGTCTGTCCACTACAGATGTAGAGACTGTCTAGCAATTGAAGTAACTGAATCAGAGATGACAAGTTCAATACTTCAGGAATAGTAGAGAGGGCAGGGCATGTAGAATGACTGACAAGATGGTTATGTACATGTAACGACCAGGTAAGATCATTATTCACTGTAACACAATGGGTTATTATCAGAGGCTGCCTGCTCTGTGAGGAATGGAGGATATCTTACATAATAGCATTGATGTTAAAGATTCTGGGCTATGATCACTCCAGGTCAAAGGAAGATTCAGGGAGCCTCGGAGATGTCGTAATGGAAAATCATTAGGCTCCTTGTCGTCATGATCAGGTAGTTTAGCAACAGAAGCTTCAGAATCAGATTTTGCAGTGCTTGATGTATCCATAGAATCATACTCAGTGCTGTCATGACTCTCAACAGTCCTCTGCCAAAATAATGAGAATGTTGGCCATAATTTACATGTATGCAATGGAATAAAACTCACTTTATTTTCCTGTCTCTTTCGTTCCCAATTCTTTTTATATGATAGTCGTACTCTATGAGGCATGTCTATTAAAAACACCAAATAAAATATAAAAACTATACATATCCATTATGACTGAATACAGAAAGGGTTTGGCGGAAGGTATTTACTGCTGAAACTACTTATTGCCAGCAAATAGGAACACAAAGTATCATGATCTACCCACAGGTTGCGTTGGAATGATTGATTTATAGCTGCAACAAAAAGGCCATGAAAATGAAACATGCATGAGTCCACTCAAAAGAAAGCAAACTACTAAAAAATCTCGCAAATAAAGGCAAAGGATGTTATACTACAGTCTTAGAGGAACACAGACACAAATAATTCCCATTTCTCAAGGTTTAATGTAGCTCTTACTTTCAGACGTAACCCAAGCGTAGCAAGACCTTCTTCAGCAGCGGTTTCAAGTTGGGGACTTTACCTAGGTCTATATAAAGCCCGCTCAAGCTGAGCCAGAGTCATGTAACTCTGTTAATTGCTGTAACGCGGAATGGGATCAAAGGATTTGCCGACCAGTACATTTTCTCCGTTATGACGTCACGCGTTTCCAATCCCTCCTTCTCGTTTATCTATGGTATAAGGGTATAGTGTACCTAGTCTTTTGACAATGCACGATGTATTTTTAACTGGTACAGTAGCCACCTAGGAATTTTTCCATCTCCCAATTCCAAGTAGAGCTCATCTGTATCTTGTGTTCTGTGAGTAGTTATCAAGAAATACTGTAACGGCATGGGGAAGAAGAAGTGCTCTCTTCGGTAGCTTTTTAGCAAACTTGCAAGAATTGCTCTGGTCAGTTCAATATTTTCATCTTTTATTTTTTCCTTCCATAACATCAAATCTATAAGAGCCATGAACCTGTTCCTCTATCTGATTTAATATAACTGAATGTATGGATTTGCAATTCAGACATTGTTATGGCATCTGGACTGTGCCTAAAATAGGAGCCCTCAGGCCTGTCTAGTATTTGGGTGTGCTCCACATCCAACACATGCATATGTTTGTGTTTGATGATACATGCATGTGTTGGTAATGTGTCTCACAAAGTGACACACTGCCCTGTGTGTGTGGCTAACAAATCTGAAATGTTTCTTTGGCGGGGCATGATTATCTTTTGCCTAGATATGATTATGTGACCCATCAGAGCTCTGTTTCCATATAGGGATGTACTTGGGATCAGACCGGTGTCTTTTCGCTTCCCTGGTGTGTGCATGGCATATGCAGCTATTGCTTGGAATTTCAGAGATCATCAAGAATTAACTCTTGTTCACTCTTGATTAGCTTACTGAAGTGATCATACCTTGGTTGTTACTTTTACAGACAAAACAGGGCCCACAGCTGGACATCATCTTTGGCCAGACTTTTTTTACTGAACTTGCCATAATTTTTTTCACCAGTATTATCATTGTTATTATTCATCTTTGAGGTATTAATGTATTGCTAATAAAATTGCTTATTTCTACACAGATATAACGCAGACACTTATGATAATTCACTTATAGGAATTAGTGGTGGTTTATCTTCTAGATAAAACACATCACTTATCTGAACACGTGCAAAAACAGCAGTGTGCCACTACATTCCATTGGCTATCAGTGACCAATGAAGCGCTCTTCTTGCGCGATTAGAAGGAATTTAAGGGACATAATTATTTGCAGCAAAATTTCATAACTTAAAATTTAGTATTTACAGCGATATAACCGAAATCATTTAGAAAGCTCGATTAAGAAGAAAATTGGGCATTAATTGGAGTTGCAATTAAACTCCCCGTTTAGAACGTTTTCGCGGACGGTGGCGGTCCGGCTGTACAAAGTTGCAATTTCTTGATGGACCTCCAAAAGTAAGTGACTCTCTTCGCAGCCAAAAACATAGGTAAGTCTGATATTCTCTGTTTAGAGGTTTTAATCACATATCCTATCTAGTGGTGTGAGTATAGCTATCAGTTTATAAGCAAAAAAACTATGTCTAATCATAGCTAATTGTAAGGGCTTAGTGATGCCACTGACTCATCTTCAGCCATAATGCTGTTGAGGTTGTTTGAAGTTATCATTAGTACCTATGAATTTTAGCTGTCAAATTCCTTCATGCATGCACCCTAAATTCTGTAGATCCGATTGGTCAAAGTATCTAACAATTCCAAGCAGTGCTGTCTATCTGTTTGTTGACATAATTATGTTATATATACACTGTAGTTAGTAGCAGTATAATATATAATGGTTTGAGAAATTGAGAGCGAGGACTAGCTGAACTCCATGAAGATGTAGCTAGACAGCCAGTGGCCTACGAGTTTCTAAATACAGTATATAAATCCCTCAGTATCAGTTGTGATTCATGAAGCTGGGCTATGAATATTATAATATGAAAAGGTGGGGTTATATACTAGTAGCTTCGTCCCCAGGCCCCTCCCACGAAGAAGGGAGAGGGCCTGGTACAGACTGTTTGTGCATGCTCTATTTCCAGAAAATCTACATCTTTGTAAAGCACTCAGCATATCTAAGCAGTAAACTTCTAATGTCATGGATAAGCTTAACCTTTGACCTTTCTTTGCCACTTGATATGACGTGGTTTCCCAGCTATTACGCAGCAAGCCGTATATAAGTAATATGAGTCTGTTTTGAATCCATGTAGATTAAACAATGTGCATGCAAAGAAATTTACTGCATATTTACGGAAAAGTAAGTGCATAGTCTGTACCAGGCCCTCTCCCTTCTTTGTGGGAGGGGCCTGGGGATGAGGCTAGGTTACTAGCTGCAGGGGTTGATCCATGGATTCAAAGGATGGGGCACATAAACAGTTATGTGGTGGGGAGGAGGAGGATGTGTCTCTTGCATATGATGCTCTGATGGTGTACAAGGCTTTTTAGTATATCATGCCATAGCAGCTACATAGAAACTTATCTTGAATGATATTTTCAGAGCTACCGCTCTCTCTGATATTTTGTCATGGGGTAACTGCAGCCCCCCCCCCCCCCCCCCCCCCAATTTTGATATAGATATAGATAGTAGAGCAACTTGGACTCAACAGGATGGAGAAAAGTAACGTATAGCAGGTATATTTCGAGGGGCGAAAGTTTCGCGATTAGACCTTTTTGTCTTATTTTGCGGGGAAATCATTCACGGTTTAGATTTTGAAAAAACCTGGCCGGCTAGCAAGCCAGCTGGCCATTATAGTCTGGCCGCTATGCCAGACTAGCTGGTCATGTGCGCAAGTGCACGCACACAGAGCTAGCTAGTTAAAGCTTCAAGTCTAGGCCATCTTTCGTTTGAGACTACTTTCTAGACAGGTTATCTGGAGACTGGAGTGCCATAGTTAGCGAAGCGTTACATTGTGCAGCAATCCTTTTGCCGTGGTGTAGCGATGAATTGATAGATGCTCTGCCACCTCGAGCTCATCAGACCATCTGATCATGTGGCTATATTTTTCTTCAGCGAGGTGAGTCTATCCGTTGTAGAGTCAGACACACGAACTAGACACAACTCTAGCTGTCCCGAGCGAGACTAGTATCTGCCAAATTTCTTCCACGTGATTCGCATGGTTAAATATTCACGGACAGAACAGAAATCGCGAAATCTGTGAAACTTTCAACACTCGAAATATACCCACTATATGGTATGCTTCTTCAGCCTCAAGGAATTTAGATGAAGGTTAATGGTACATTAAACGGAGTTAATGGAGGGAGGTACCATCAGCGCGCAGGCGTCAAAATACGCACATGCAAGGGGTCGAAGTCATTGCAAGCAGGATTGCCTGAAGCAGAAGCGTGATACAGGCGCTAGGGACTTTTTGTGGCTACAAATTTCTCCTTTTCTTCTTCTTGTGTCTCGCCAGATCACAATGTCGGACAGGGAGGACGACACTCCATCATTCACGCCGGCGCAGCAAGAATGGATCGAGCGGCTAGTGGCGACACAGTTAGCGGCAGCATCCACAGCTACAGTGGCTGAGGCAGCTACTATGACGAGCGGCACCACCACAACGACAGCCACGATCGCGGGACTCGATGGTAAGTGACTTAAGGAGCTAGCTAAGAGTCCGAGGGAAGCCAATAGCTATAGATATAACGCTAATAGCCAGTCACGGTAACCGTAGCAGCCAGTGTGTAGGGGCTACGAATAATAGGATAGACGGTACCATGGCAGAATCAGAGCAGACAAATGGAATAGCGTACTATAGGTATAGGCATGCAAGGTCGGTTGTAAGGTCATAAATACAGGGCCTATTTAAGCTACACAAGGTACTTATAGCATGATGGCAAAAGGAGTCAGCAGAATGTCAAGCACCTCAATACGGAGCTCAAAAAAAATAGAAAATAAAAATAATAATAATAATAATAATAATAATGATAATAATAATAACAATAATAATAATAATAATAATAATAATAATAATAATAAAAAAGAAGAGAAGACATTCCTACTGTTGGGACATAACACCACAACGGCTGAGCAAGCTGCTCACACTCGGCAAATAGCCTAACCCCATTGCACTGATGCAAGGTCTGCAAAAAAAAAAAAAAAAAGCCAAAAGGGAGCTCACGAATAGGACAAGCTGTCCATATGCAAGCTGCTCACTTGATAGGACAAGCTGTCCATATGCAAGCTGCTCACTTGATAGGACAAGCTGTCCATATGCAAGCTGCTCACTTGATAGGACAAGCTGTCCATTTGCAAGCTCTGCAAGCCGTGAATGACTGCTCCCTTAATAGGACAAGCTGTCCATATGCAAGCTCTGCAAAAGCCCCGAACAGGCTGCTCACTTAGTAAGCTCTACAAAAAAAAAAAAGAAAAAAAAAGAAAAGAAGTGAGCAAGCTGCTCACTCGTAGCTAACAAGCAAGGGGACAAGCGGTCCACATGCAAAGCGGCTCACTTAGCAATCACCAGACAAGAGCCATGCATGATGCATGCAAGCTGTAAAAAAACAAAACAAAAAAAAACTGCCACAAGCCTTGGGCAAGCATGCTAACCACAGAGGGAGTAGTGCCACGAGAACAGAATTCGTGCTGATTGAGCTAGTTTGAGAGCTCAGAATTCGTGCTGATTGAGCTGTACCCAAATAAGGCAAAACGCAACTCTTTTATCGATAAATAGCTACAGGAAATTATTACGTAAAAAAAAAAAAAAAAAAAACTCGCCTAAATAAAACGACACGTTTCCTGCCATCCCTCAAGCAGCCAGGTGGGGGGAACCCCCCCCCCCCCCCCCAAAAAAAAAAAAGAAAAAAAAAGTGTTATCTTGAGCCACCCCCCTTCCCTTGCAGGGCTAGGGATCATGCCACCACCAGCCAACTACATGGAATCAACATCTTTGATGCAAGCACAACACCAAACACGAGGACCTTAACACTGCCACTGACAGCTACATCGAACAGCGGGACACGCATGATCTCCTCCGTGAAAGAGTCCTCAGCACTGCCACCAAAATTAGTCCAGAGGATACAGGATCTCGAATATGTGGAAATGAGTGAGCTGGTGCCAGATGCCTGGAGATTCCAGGAGGACGAACAGAAGTGCTGCCACCAGATCCGTCGCATACCTCGTCGGGGCCCAGTAACAGACATCCTACTATGGGTCGAATGCTATGCGTTGCTTGTCTCTGTGTTGGCAACAAAATTTCCAGAAAAGATACCACAGCTGATGGCCTACCAGCAGACAATTGTGAAAGCTCACCGAACCTTCATCGGCGAGGGATGGGTGACCTACGACGCATGCTTCCGGCGTAAAGCCTCTTTCACAAAATCCCTTGAGTGGGGAATGGTAGATTTCACCTTATATAATGAAACATTTACTGGTCGGGCAAAATCAATCACACGATGTAGGTACTGCTTGAGCGAACACCACTCCTCTAGCACCTGCGTGTATGCACCTGACACTCCTGCCAACAGAGACTCCAGCAACAGCAAGGTCACACCAAGGACCATGAGAAAGATCTGCTTACTATACAACTCTCAAGCAGGAAACAGATGCCGGTATAACCCCTGCAGGTATATACATTCCTGTACGGAGTGCCAGGGAGCTCATCCGAAGAGCACCTGCCCAAGAACAAGACCACCAGCAGCCAAAAGGGCCCGTTCCCCTTCCCCATATCGTCCAAAGAAGTGACCCGGACAATCTACACAGCATACTTACTGGACCAGAATTACTATCATTGTTGTTGTGTTTCTCATTTGTTATATTTCTCTGCCCAAAAGGCGTGATCACCCACCCATCAGGGTGTGGTTTAAGAGCTAGTAGGCTTAAAAAAAAAAAAATAATAATAATAATAATAATAATAATAAATAAAAATAAATAAATAAAAAATAAAAAATTGCATTGTCGTAGCTGTTAACTACGGAATGAGGATTGAAATAATATAGTATAAAAATAATAATAATAATAATTTTAAAAAATTTAAAAAATTTAAAAATTTAAAAAAATAATAATAATAAATAAATAAATAAATAAATAAAAAATAAATAAATAAATAAATAAATAAAATGAAAGAAAAGATAGTAATAATAATTATTGACATCGAATCATCTCTGGCACACACACTAAACACAGCTTCAGATGATGGCTATCAGTATACTCAAGACCTACTGAAACTGGGGACCGGAAGGTCCAAAAGGCAAACAGTCTGTGACCCTCGCCTTGCCACTATCTCAACGCCACTGAATCTGGCAGCTTGGAGGAACAAGCTGGCCAAGTATCCAGACAAGGAATATGCCAGATACATTTTGGAGGGGATTGAATATGGCTTTGCAATTGGAGGGGATGACACCAGGACATTCAAATCAGCACAGCAGAATATGCTATCAGCGAAGCAGCACCCACAAGTCATCGAGAGGTATCTGGACGAGGAAGTACACAAAGGCAACATACTAGGTCCATTTTCTGAACAGATGGCAACCAAAATTCACATCAACAGGTTTGGGGTTATCCCAAAAAAGCACCAACCGGGCAAGTGGAGACTAATCACGGATCTATCTTACCCAGATGAGGCGAGTGTGAATGATTCCATCTGCCCAGAGTCCTGTTCCCTTACATACACAACAGTGAATGAAGTAGCAGAAGCAGCAGTGGCTCTTGGGAAAGGGGCCCTCATCGCAAAGATTGACATAAAGTCTGCATATCGGCTAGTACCAGTCTGCCCGCAAGACCGTAGGTACTTAGGAATGAGATGGAATGGAGCAGTATACGTAGATGGCATGCTGCCATTTGGGCTGAGATCAGCACCAAAAATATTCAATGCTCTAGCTGACGCACTGGAATGGTGTGTCTCTCAGGAAGGGGTTTCTCCTATTTATCACTATTTGGATGATTTTGCAGTGATTGGCCCACCTGATTCAACGAGATGTCTAGATGCGCTCCATACCCTTTCCAGGGTGTGTTCCGAATTAGGAGTTCCGTTGGCTCAGGAGAAACAGGATGGTCCTACAACCAAAATAGTGTTTCTAGGGATCTTGATTGATACTGTCAGACAGGAACTACGTCTCCCAGAGGATAAGCTCAAGAGAATACTGGAGACAGTCACTCATTGGATCGGGAAGAAAGCTTGCACAAAGAATGAGTTGGAATCACTGATTGGGTCACTACATCATGCTTGCCAAGTAATTCACCCAGGTCGATCCTTCATGAGGCGGGCCATATCCCTCCTGAAGGTAGTAAAATGCCGCCACCACCATATCCGGCTAAATGCCGAATTCAGATCAGATATGATGTGGTGGAAGGTCTTTGCATCTCACTGGAATGGGGCTTCACTGCTGATTCATAAGAACAGCACAGAGGTCACGTTAACATCGGACGTATCCGGAACATGGGGGTGCGGAGCATATTCAAGCCACAAATGGTTCCAACTGCGATGGAACGATAAAGTCCGAGGTTGGCACATCGCAGCTAAGGAGCTGATCCCAATTGTAATAGCCGGAATTGTTTGGGGCAAGGAGTGGAAAGGCTGTAGAGTTCTGGCACAGTGTGATAATGCAGCGGTGGTAGCAGTTGTCAATAAGCGTTATTGCCAGGATAAGCACCTAATGCGAATGCTCCGATGTTTATTCTTCGTTGAAGCACACTTCCAATTTAAAACAGTTGCCACACATATCCCCGGGGTAGACAATGACTTAGCCGACGATCTGTCACGGGATAAATTATCATCCTTTATGGGAAAATATAAAGAATCCAACCCTTACCCAACATTCATTCCACCTCTTTTACTGCAGTGGCTACTCCAGCAGGAACTGGATTGGACCTCACCCAACTGGACAGAACAGTTCAGTTCTATTGTTCGAAGGGTATAGCAGAGTCAACGCACAAAACGTACCAGTCAGCACTGAAAAAATTTGCTAACTTTTGTTCGTTATACAATGTCATATCCCCCTTCCCAGTTTCCGAGCCCATTTTGTGCTACTTCGCTTCCTATTTAGCAACCAATAATTTATCCCCACAAACAATAAAAACCTACCTAGCAGGAATCAGATTCATGCAAATTACTATAGGCCTGCCAGAACCAAAGGAGTTCTCATCGCTCCCAAGACTACGGCTAGTACAGTCGGGAATTAAGAGAGCACACGCACAACGGTCCCCATTATCAAATAGAATTAGACTCCCAATCACACCCGCCATTTTGGGGATGGTTAAGGAGCACTGGACACCAAGGGCGGCAGATAGGGACATAAAAATGTTGTGGGCAGCATCGGTACTCTGCTTTTTTGGCTTTTTCAGAGCAGGGGAGATCACACTGCCATCACTGAATGCCTTTGACTCTGGCAAACATCTATAAAGCTGGGGGGATATTGCCGTGGATAGTTTAGAGGCCCCTACCATGCTGAAAATTAGACTGAAGAAGTCCAAGACTGATCAGTTGGGTAATGGGGCTGATGTGTTCGTTGGGAAGACAGGATGTGCATTGTGTCCAGTGGCCGGTGTCTTGGCTTACATGGCAGTTCGTGGTGATGAAGAAGGTCCTTTCTTTAAGTTTGACAATGGTCAACCCCTGACTAAGTCGAAGTTCACACAGCGCATCCGACAGGCCCTTCGAGTGGTAGGACTGCCGTGCCAGAGCTTCGCTGGGCACAGCTTTAGGATCGGAGCCGCCACCTCAGCTGCCAGGGCTGGCATTGAAGATTCGACAATTCAGATGTTGGGTAGATGGAACAGTGCAGCATTCTTGGCCTACATCAGGATACCCCGAGAACAATTAGCACGACTGTCAATATCTATAGCTCGCTCATAATGAATATTATGTAATCAGTCATCAAGCATCAATTAAGATAATACTTAATATAAGGAAGGAAGAAGTTATCTCCGTTTGGGGGGAGAGGAACAAGTTCCTCTCTGGATGGGTAATCTATCCCCCACAAACAGTAGATATTAATTAATTAAGGGGGCCCTTGGCAGGTTGCTAACTAATGTCAATTACTGGTAATTGGTGCTTAATAGCACAAAACATCTAGCTATAGCAAGCTCACAAGTTAATTGGTGCTAATCAGTAATTGACGCTAATCGGGGAATATGCCGAGGGCCCCCTCCCCCTACAATCGCGGGACCTCCCTCCAGACTATAGGATCAAGGATGATAATATAGTCAATATCTACGTACAGACATTAACTATAACTAATAGCATGACTTAATTATCCCACTAGTGACAACAACCTGTGAAAATGCTTATTTTTTTCAGTGTTCAAAGAGAGCCGAATTAAATTTTATTGTAGCTGCAAGTGTTTCTGGCAATAATATTAAAAATGACTGACCATAAAAATACTCATGTTTAGTGCTATTATTGTGCTAATTTTAGTTCTAATTCGTCTGCAATTTTGCACTTGTTAATACTAGGTGCCCTCAATATTTTTAGCACAGATGACCAGCTATATATCTTTTCAGTCACTTGGTTTTTCCATACACTAAACACTTCAAGAAAACAACGAAGTTGATCTTTGGGATGGTTTTGTTCTATGACATCTAATGTTTCCTTCCGTATTCCAATTTCCATTCCAAAGAAATACCATTTGGTTGGTATCTGTGCAGCAACTTCATCCATCAATTCATTTAACTGTAATTCAGAACCATTTATGGGCAAAGGTGTAGGTGGCTGAGCTTGAGTTCCACCACCTTTAACAAAATTACACAGAGCAATAAATATTGTACGTATGTAACAATGATAAATAACTCAGCTACACACCTATTAAATAATTGCAGATTCATAATCTATCTCTGTAATCTTTAACCCACTCAGGCTCACTTTTCAACTCCACAAATAGATTGGGGCCTATGGATATTATAATAATGCCTACCTCTATGCACTAACTAGATAAAAGGCCTATAGCTATGGAACGACTGTACAGGTATGCGCCATTTTATGTGAATCTACTGGATCCCTGAAATAATCCTGTATAATGAGAAATGTTTGTGCTCAGTTTTGTCATTCACATTTCAGCTCTTACACAAAATTTCACATTATACAGTAGCTCCACCACCCTCTATTCTAATGGATGCACAGAATATCTACACACATGCAATATTTACCTGTGCATTCCAGTATGACTTGGGATCGTAAATTTCTAGTGGTTCCTGTAAACTTAAATGTGGTAACAACTTCAGGACTATCTCTTTTTCCAGACACCCGAATACAGAAGCGCGGCGGATACATGTCACTACAACACTTTTCTTTTAGATCTTTTTCGGTTATATCAGGATCATACATCACATCTTCTTGGAATATCTGTGAGAGTACAAAAAGAAATAACAACAACAATGGAAAAAGACAACAACATAAATTACAATAATTCCTCACTACTATAATTACACATGTTGCTACTAACCTCATTATCACTATCACAGCAAACTTTCCAACCTGTGATATCATTATCATACAAAATTTCAATTGGATCTTTCATGGAACTAAATCTGAAGTCGCGTATCCATATTACTTCAAAATGGCCTCTCTCTAGAAATAACTCTTTGATCATCTGTAAAAGTTGCATTAATTAACATACAGGTTCTACAATAACAGTATTACCTTGGTACATGTTGACAGACTGTAAGTGACATAAAAGTACATTGTCCATTTTGTGGCACTTTGAATCTCAGGCATAACACGAATTAAACTGAATCTCTCATCTGGTGAATGATTTTTGCCAGCAGCTATACATAAATAGCATAGGTGTTCTGTTTCCAGCACACCATAGTAATCAAAGTACTTTGCTTGTGGTCCAATGCATTCAAAGTGATCTGCTCCATGATTTGCCTTCATGAAACTGATTTGGTTATCCAATACTGCTGTTTGGCTTTGAATATCCAGAAAATGGGGAAGCATAACTTCAATTGGCTTGATAAACTGGAAATATGGATCATTTTTAACACACACACGAGTGATTGGAGATATGGGTCTGTAGCCTTCTGGTAACTTCAATGTGCTGGTCAAAGTAGCTTCAATATCAAGCTCTATTGCTTGGTTTCCAGGAATAGCCCCTTCTGGTACCCTGATAATAATATCATGTGTAGTATCATGATACAAACCACCCTTTGAATCAAAACACTTATCTCTAATTCTTTCAGTCATAAATGCTGTTTGGGTTTTTTCACTTACCGAAGTACTTAATGCAGTAGAAGTGCACTTGTTGGCAATTAATTCAACAGAAGTATGCACATCTTCGGTGGAATTGATATTACTAGTAAAATTATTACTACAATGGTGGTTTAGTGCTTCTTCCTCATCAGCACTCTCTGATGAAATGGTATCACTTAGAGCCTTTGAGACATCAGTACATGAAGATGTTAGTGTATCCAGTCCACGATTAAATGCAGCAGAAATGTATTTATGAATCTTTTTGCTGATTTTCACAGCCTCTTCAGCTTGAGGGAGACAGAGACACTTGGATGGGACTTGAAGAGGATTGTACCGATTGGGGTATCTTGACTTTATATAGTAGTCTTTACCTTCTAGTGTTCGTGCCAGTTCACTTAACCCAATCATGGCTGTATCGACTTGTTCCAGTGCCCTTGCATGACCGATCAAACTGTGATGCTGGAGGGCATCAGGGTGAAGACCGTTTTTAGCATACATCCCTGCCTTCAGTGCTTTCTCTGCAACTTGGTGAGCGAGGAAACAAACATGTGCACAGAGCTTGCTCTCGTTCTGTGCTGCATCATACATGGTCTGCATTGCAAGTAGGTCACATTCAGCTTGCTCAAACCACACCTTGGCTTTGAACTGATCAGGCAAGACTGTAAAAGATACCCCGCTACTCTGACAACTGCTACTACTGCTCCTCCACCAGTTTTGCTCACTTGCGTGACCACTCCTGCGCCGAATGACGATCTCATCCCAAAAATGAAACCAGTGATAGTTGTGACTCCATGATGATGTGCTAGACTTGGACTCCCATCCTTCAGGATCCTCTATTTCAAGACCTTCTTCCATCCGCTGGATCTGCTTCTGAAGAAATTGGAAAGCTTTCGTTGCAAAAGGATGCTCATTCTTGTCTGGGTGCCATTTCAGATACATTGCCTTTATGGCTCTTCTTCTCTCATCTTTGTCTTGAATCTTTTGAATCTGTTTGAGTTCTTGACAAACTCTAAGTAGGATATCTTTAAGTTTATCATCTTTTATTGACTCCCACCATTTGATCGATTCACTATCTGGATCATAAAGATCAATTTCTTTTACATCGCTATTCCTGGTGGCCTCCTTGATGCGAAGAATCTTGTGCAGGT
Source organism: Crambe crambe (assembly GCA_963924555.1). Lineage (NCBI taxonomy): Eukaryota > Metazoa > Porifera > Demospongiae > Poecilosclerida > Crambeidae > Crambe > Crambe crambe. Next base: position 5,031,304 of record OZ004584.1, on the reverse strand, counting down.
CAATAACGGATACTGTTTTTACACCATCTTCCTCCTCCCTTTCTTTCAGTCGTATCACATACTTATCAAGTTCTTCATCTTCATCAGCTGTATAGACTCTCCTGACTTTGTATTCCACACGAGCAAATATGTATTCATTTTCTTTCTTTTCATATCCAACAAGTTCTTGAGGTTTGAAGTTGTTATAAATATCAGAGTGCAAGCGATGGTGCCATTCTTCAGGTATTGGTTCTCCAAGTTTTGGGTTAAAATTGTAATCAAACTTCCTTTCAAATGTCATTCCTGAAGTATCTATTCCAACGTCATTCAAAATTGTTTTGATATCCTCTTGTTTTTCAGCTTTAAGGAGCAGCTCCATGACCTTTTCAGGTTCAGTGAGTTTTTCACTGTTGATTCCACTCATCTTTAGCACTTCAGTTACTAGTGATTTGGTGAGCAAGTCGAGAAGTTTGTAGCGAAGGGCAGTGGCATTTGAGTCAATGTATAAAATAAATCCATCATTCTCTTCTCTGCTACCCTCTTTTCTGTAGAGCAAGAAGTCCATTTCTGCAGTACCAATCTTGATAGGAGACTCAAGAGTCAAGAATATGTCGACTTTTAGATCAGGCACACAATAAACTATCAAGGACTCAATAAATTTTTTCAGAGCAGCAGCAAACCGGTTGCAGGCTGTTTTGTCAGCATTGGAATGCTCCATGAGCAAGAGCCTTGCTGCTTCAGCAAAATCACTTATTTGGAATACTCTTTCGATCTTTTTGGCGAATTCTGAGAGATTAACCTGTGGCTTACAACTGCTATGAATTTTATTGGTCGATCCAATGGAAAGTGGAATTGGACGAAAAGTCTCTGGTATCTTTCGTATTAAGTCCACCATTGAGAAACTGTAGATTCTTAATTCTTCCTGCTTTGGGCAGAGGAGGGACATCATTGAATAATCCGGAGCTGTAGAAAAGTCAAAATTTAGAGTTTCTTTTTTGAAACATCCACTATCATCATAAAGGAGTTTAGTACTCTTGTAGAGTTTGTAGTCATGACCTGGAAGAAAGTGATCTCCTTCATATTTATCATCGGAAGTCACTAAACTCAACTGTTGATAGAGAAGTTTGAGGAGTGCCTTCACAGATTCAACAGTGTTGAGATCCAGAGGCATTTCAATGTAAGAATGGATCAATTTAAAGGCATGGAAAATATTGCTTAGTTTGATGTTATGGTTGACTCCGACCTTGTCAAAGAAATTAATGTATGGCTTAAGTGCCACTGACAGGGTAACGAGGAAAGGATGAAGTGAGGTTGCAAACTCTGATGGTATTGAAGTGACAACTTGTAAAGGGTGGACTAGAATTGGATGTGACGAATCACCAGAGCAGTCCTTGCTCACTGGAATAAATGGAGTAGAACTCAACTTGGAAGGAAATATACTAGAGTTGCCAAGGAAACTTATATTTTCTTTAATAACCATGAACAAATCTTTGTCTTCTTTGCCTTTGATGCAATCTAGACTGTAATTATCAAAAAGTTTGATGTTGTAGAATCGTGAAACGGATATGTTACACACATTTTCAAGAACTTGTGAAGCAGAAGGTGTCACACATATTCCCAACATCTGCATAAAAAATCTTTCTCTATCTTGCCTCCTTTTCAGCTGAAGACCTAGAGGATGTGATAATCTTGGAAGTTTCACCACAGGCAGCACTGTCCAAATCAACGAATCACATTCATCACTTGCACAATCCTTTGAAGAAACTAGGCTCACTTTTTTCGCACTTCCCTGTTGAATTATAGAGACACCAACAGTACTGGCATGTCGAATCCAATCTAAATTAGTTCTTTCTTTCGTTAGAATAAAAGGAATGCTCCTCAGATTTTGTAGAAACGTCCCATCTGTATGCCAATCATGCATTTGGAATAAGAATGTAAGGAGTACAGCAGATGCCTTCTCAAGTTCTTTGTGTTCACCTCTTGATACTTGAACACAAAACGTAATGTAGTCCTCTTTGAAAGGTTTTGTTTGAAGACCTATCTTTCTCAAGAATCGCAGCCAGTCATCAGAACACAGGGCTTTGGGAGGGAAGATATACTTGTCAGGAAACATTAAGAACACCTGATTGTCTGGATCATAAAATTTATGAGCCGGCTGTAAGGACCCATCAACACTCACTAGTATGGGCAATCCTTTCAATTTATCAATGAAGTTATTACCCATAGATTGTGCAACTTCGTCAGACTCCATATTGCTATAATCTTGAGCTTGAGGTAATAGTTTGTCTTTTATGCGCACAAGATGGCTGATTTGATCGTCACCATCCAGTAAATGGAAGTGAGGGAAAATAAATCGAACGTAGAAATTCAATACATGAATTTCTTTGATGCCAAGGGTACCAGGATCAGTTAATCTTCTCCATGGATCATGATGTCTGAGGAAAATAGAAGATGTTTGTGCTAACAACTTTTTCATTCCAGCCATACAGACATGATCAAGCCAGAAATATGTTTCATTCATTAAGTTACAATATCTTCCATCAACATTCTTGAACAGTGGCAAGTGTTTAATGTTGTGGCAACTAATTAGATCTTGAGCAAAGTGAATCTTGCTGAAATAAGTGAACAAATTGATAATATGAGTATCCACATCTCTATCTGCCAGAAGAGAGCCCAACCCTCCACTCTCATCACAAAGATGGCGCAAGTTGGTGAGAATACTTTTAGGGTGAGAGAAGTCAGGGCAGAACGTTTTAGCTTTGAGAACTATTCTGCTTACAACTGGCATTCCATGATTTCTCAAGATTTCAAAAATGGAAGAATAAAGCCTAGTATCTTCTTCTTGAGAAGGATAAGTATTTGAGGTAGATTTTGGTATATGAGGAGGAACAACTGGCATTAAGAATTGTGGATCTGAGTGATAACGGTACAATTCATCACCATTGGATAAAATCAAAGCCCAATTTTTCACTATTTGCTTCAAGTGCTCTTTAAACACTCCATCATTGTGCATACACTGCCACAATGGTTTGAGTAATCTTTCTACATTGATATGGACACTGGCATTTTTGACTCGATCGACACACTTCAGGGTCCTGTTGAGTGTACAGCTTAGGATTTGCTGTATTAAATGCCAGTTTTCTTTGTGTGGCAGAAAGTAGCTGCTATCTAATTTGAGTTCCTGAATTTCCCTGTGAAGAAATATATCTGAATTTTGCTCAAAAATGGAAGAAAACTCAGATGAAATGACTTTTTCTTTCTCATCAAGGATTCGCACTTGTTCATCAGCAGTCAACAGCAGTGGAAAACCAAATGGAGAAGAAGGAAAAATAACTCTTGAGGAAGTAACTCCATTTTCATCTTCTGAATAATACTTTTTTATAACATATTGTATGAATCTCTTCATGGATTTAACATTTCCAAAGGAAGTATCTGAGATGTGGATGGGGAATTTTCTGGTAGAACTTATTTGATGAAAATGTGCAGTATAGTATTCATACACTGAATCTGGGAGTGCCTGAGGGATGCTTATACCAACAGACTCGAAGTGTTCTTTGAGCCACATTGGTGCTACTGACAGCGTAATGCCTATCTGCTTCAAAATAAGACAAAGTGGTCTCAACTCCACAGACTCTTCCCAGAAGTATATCTGTTTTGATGCATCATCATTCAGTGTGGGATGCCACTCAACAGTGTACATACACTGGGGAGATTCCATTGGTGATGCAGTGTCATTTGACTGAGGTGGAAACATCTCAGGTGAAGATGATTCTATGGTAGTGATAAGAACTTTGCACTTTTTGTTTCCCAAGATTTTATAGGTGCTTTGTGCAAGATCCCTCATTTCATTTTCTGGACAATTTGTATTATTGATCCACTTAGGGGAAAAATGATAGTAAGATTTGATGTCACTTGATAAATTTGAAGAATTCGTGTATGATTTCTGTAGAATAATATCTTGAAGTTTAACCAGGAACTCTGCATAAGATGCTCCAAGTGCTTCTATTAGCCTGTTGTTCCATTTCTTCTTGTCATCGGGAGTCGAAGTATCGCGAGACTGCCACAGAGTACTGCGCGATGAAGAATCAAGAATAAAGTTGCCATTTACATGAACTGAAAGCTTGGATTCATTAGGGAGAGGGAGAAAGCAGAATATTTTAGGAGTAAATGAACCTCCTTTGATCTGAGCTGCTATTCCGTGCATTGGTTTGATGTGTGAGAGGTATTGCCAGTGCTGGGAAGGTTTGTTGATGTCACCCACCCCTTGCTGTACCAGCCATTGTTCCTCTTTCTTGTTAGGGACTTCTTCAATTACTTTAAGCTTATAATTCACCAAGAGTGGTTCTTTGGTACCATTCTCGGTGAATGTTACAGCTCTTTCCTGCAGCTTCAATCGTCCATCTTTTCCTTCATTGCCAAGTTCACTTTTATAATGATTAGCAGTGATCATAGCTGTAGGTCCCAGTTTACCATCTGTTATTACAAAGAATTTCAATTCAGTAACATGTTTGAGGAATATGAGAGCTTCCTTCATTTTTGGAGCCCATTCCTTCAAATATTTTTCCAATTTCCATGCTGATAACGGTTGTGTGAAGCTCTTGTTTCTCTCCTCAATCAACTCAGATTTCTTCACTAGGTCTTCAGTTGAACGTAAAGGGAATCGAAATAGAGTACCTCCTTGTGTGATCTCATTAGGGCAGTCGGAAAGACCCCCACGCAAGTATGCTGTTTTGAGATCTGAATAATTTGACCAAAAGTTCTCATCCACATTGTCAAGTCTCCTTCCTGGCTTCCTTTCACTAGCCCCAGGCATGTAGCGACAGTGAGGGTCCAGAACACACAGTGTTTTGCCATTGGTAAAGAAACTCGGACAGTCAGTGAGGTGGTACACCACATTAAAGCCTATTCCATACTGTCCAATGCTCTCTGCCTTTGACCTTTTGCTTCCAAGACCGAGCTTCTGTATACCTCTCATATCATCCTCTGTGAATCCCTTGTCATTCCAGACAAGCAGAGCTGGTCCTTGCAAATCTTTCCACTCATCTGAAAGGACTTTTTCTCTTCCATGCGTCCTTTTATCCAAAATGAAGTACAGCTTAGTTGCTTTTGCATCATCAGCATTTTGTAGTAATTCCTTGAGCACAGTTTCATCATGAGTGTAAGTATCCAGGATGTTACGAATTCTCTGAGTCAATTCTTCATGCTGGCCGAAAGGAACGCCAGCAAAATCGTTATACATGGAATCATACATATCCAATGCCTTAGTCCGTACTGCCCTCACACCCAGCCTAATGGCTACTGATCGAGGTATGTAGTTGTGTACAAAGTAATGTTCTTGCTCCCACCTGTACCATGGGGCATCGTTCCATGCTAAGTCTTTTACTTCTCGCATGTAAGAGTTCTCATCAGGCAAATAGCATACATGGTTCTCACTCAGCATTATATTTTCATCGAGGCTTTTTTCTAAAGAAATTTCTAAAGCAATGGCAATGTCTGCTATGATTTTCCCTTCTCTCTGACTTATTTTTTCTTCACCAAATTGTCTCTTCATCTCACTCAGAGCATGCAAGAGTTGTTTGGTTGAGAAATCTTTCTTCAGGCGTAAATACTTCTTTAGCTTGCTATTCCCAATTTTTAGCAGGGAGGGCAACGCATACAAGTGTGGTCCTTCATGTTTCCAACTTAGAGCTATCTGTTCGGGATAAATGAATTCAGTTCCATTCCAGAGAAGCCCAGGGGGTGAAAGAAGCCTTTTAAGTGTGGTGCCACACTGGCATTCTTCAGAGATTTTTCTTTCAAAATACTTGTATATCTCATTACAAGCTTCAGTGATCCACGAAGTTGGCCCACGTGAAGAATACATATTGGCAATATGTTCTAGATGTTCCAACACATCAGCTACAGTTGGCAATGGTTCAATTTTCAAAGCAGAAACAACATGAGGAATGATAGAACCACACCCACCATTTGAAGGTGAATCTTGAGAAATGATACAGGTTCTGGAGCCCACTAAGAGGGGGTTCTGTTTGTTATAACTTATGACCTGTGAACTACTGAGCAAGGTTTTACCATCACCTTCCCAGTTCAATTCGCTTGGATAATCACTTGGTTTCTGTAGAATTGGAAGAAAGTGAATCCCAGTCAACTCTTGTGGCAATGATAGTCGAAGATTAGGCTGTTTCAAGTTAGTATCTATGCAATGGATCAACAAATTAGTTCTTTTCAGAGCCTTTTCCTTGTTTGATGCATAGAGCTTCTTCACACTTTTTGCTCTTTCAACAACCATATTCCACGGAAGCTGAGATGATATTGCTCCAAGTCTCACAAGCTTGATATTGATAATATCGTTATTGAAACTCTCTATAGGAAACATGCCATCTTTGGGTTCATAAAGTGAACTGAGTTCACTGGAAATGTCAATGATTTCACTGCATTTCTTCAGAACCTGTCCATGAGGAGTACATGGAATACAGTTGTGATCTTTGATGATAGACTCAAGTTCAGGTGAAGGACGAATGGCATAAGTCTTCATCAAACTCAATAGAATTCTATTTCTGGTAGCAGTAATAGCGGAAAATGTTCCTATGTTCTGGAAAAATATGTGGATGAACTGTATATCGTTAATAGTTGACTTTTTGACCTCATTCACTAGAGAAGGGTGGTAACTCAATGGAAGGTGAATCAGTGGATATTTCAGAACTTTCAAAATATCAAAGACATCATCAAAACTTTCCTCTTGAAGAATTTTAAGTGAGACAAGTCTGCTATTACTGATGCACTGCCATTCTTGAATAGATTCTGAATAGCACAATTCACTGGTAGCAATCCGTGCATACAACTTGGGAACAAAACAATCCCAAGGATTGTGAGTCTTCAGTGATTCCTGTAAAGGCCAGAAAGAATAATACTTGTAATCTTTAGCAGATACCTGCCCTTTCAGGCAGAGTTCTCGCAATGTCGTTAGTAACCTGTGGTAAGATAAAGGAATGCTCTCTTCCATCAGATGCACGTTAAACTGAGATTCGTCACTCTTGCAGACGCTGTCAGAATAGTGGATGCCTCTTCGATCATTCATCACGGCAAAATTGGCACTGACGTGGACAGGAAGACCAGTTTCCAAGTGTAGAGGGAGAAAACAAAACACTTCCCCTCGGACTACTTTTGGTTGATAAGTGAAGGTGTGGGCACTGGATAGCTTCTCTAATGAACAAGCAACAGCACTTACTTGACTATTTTCAATATCAATACTTTCTGCCATCAAAAAAAGGTGCTCAGAAGTTGGTGATTTGGTTCCTGCTGACACATTCACACTCATAGTTTCTGCATTTGTCATGTCTTGGGTTCTTGCTGACACTTTCACACTCAGGATTTCTGTACTTGTTGCATCTTGCATGTTGCCTTTTGAGGTATTCTGATTCACCATACTCTTTGATACCGTCAAGAGACGAATGGGATTTTTTGGGTCATCATCGATATGACTAAACGTGATGGTCTTTAAGTGCTTCATGAACAGCAGCAGCTTTGGGCCTGCCTCTTTCACACTGGACATCAACTTGTCCACTTCTTCTTTTCCATACTTTATGCCACTGATGCTGCTGGAGCGAATGCGAAATGGTAGACGAAATAAACTTCCTTCATAAGGAGCATTTACCTCAAAGTTAAAGAGGTTCTTGTATGGATCCATCTGAGAGGAATATTGGACACACTTGTCAGTGAAACGTAACTTTTTTCCCGGCTTCAAAGGATTCTTCACTGCATCCTTCAGGTATTCAAGTGTTGGGTCAAATATGTACAGTAAATCTCTGCTAATGAAGGAAGGCACATCAGTTATGTGGTAGACTGAACAAAAACCAACTCCAAATTTGCCGATCTTCAAAGGCTGATCTTGCTTTGTAGCTCCAGCCAATTTTTGAATATTTATAAAATCTTCATCTGAGAAGGTCCGATCATTCTGAACAATCAATGCTGGACCATGAGATTCTACCATCCCTTCGAATATCAGATTACTGGCATCTTGGCTGTGTTGGCGGGCATCATAGCAAATATTGACCTCGCTGGCTCCAGCATCATCAGCATTTTGTAGGAGCTCTTTGATGATGGTTAATCCATCTTTATAATCTCTGAGGATGTTTTTCAGCCGTTTCACTAGAGGTTCACTCTGACCAACATCTTCAAAGGCATCATCTGAAATGTTGAGCTCTTTGCTGAGAGGAGTCAATCCTAAACAAGAGGTGAGATGCACGAAATCTTTATGAACAAATTTCAAGGACTTATCTTTGGACAGTTGGAAATTCTTCAGATAGTTCAAGTCAGTGTACACCACATCATTGACTGCGACTAACTCGGGATAAGATGACTCAGACTCAACTGGAACACAAACATCATCCAAGGTGATTTGTTTCTTTCCGTGATCACTAACACAATTCAGTATGTTTGAAACCATTTCCCACACATCACAGCTGACTGAATGGTTCTTACTCTTGATTACATTTAGCACAGAAATAAGGAGCTGATCAGTAATTTCCTTGTGAGCACCAAATTTGAGAAAAAGTGAGGAAATTTTTGAAAATTTTTCTGTGACTACATGGAAGAAAGGCGAGAGAGGATACAAGAATTTTGGATGGCGTTTGAAAGCAATAGTTTCTGGTTTCACGAATTTATGTAGTTCACTGACCCATACCCAGTTGGTATTGTGCAAGTCAACACTCGGAAGTTCTGATTTTTCAGGAAAAAATTGCAGGTTGTTATGTAAGTATGAATATGTTTGGTTTACAATTTCATCCATTTGACTGGAATTGAATTCACTCTTGTGTTTGATGACCTCCATAAAGTGTGTTATCACATGCTTGACAGGAGGCTCAGGACAGAGAGCAGAACAGAGCTCAGATGGACAGAAAACTATGTACATCTGTGAGCCCACAATGTTTGGTAAAGTGTGTATATCTTTACTGCTACATGGAAGCACAGAAGAATTCATTGTGGTCAGGTGAAAGGTGCACTTTGAACCCTTCCATGGAAGACAACGTGGATATCCTTCTGAATAGGGGGGAGACTCTATGGGCAGGATGCTCTTTTCAGATGCCAGATCTACAATGGCCTGTTTTAAGGGCATAAATTTCCTTTCTGAAACCATCACCTTTGAGTCACTTTTTAACAGGTCTTTGTGAGATCTGATATAACTCAAAACTGCTTGTGCTCTAGTTTTACTTGAAATTTTCTTCCTAGAAATCTCAGTCAGAATAGTATAAAGATCTTGCCCACTAACAGAAGTCTTGAGACCACATGCACGTAGGTGCAACAAATACTCCTCCTTATTGAAGGGAGGTCGAGGAAATACTTCCTCTCCTCTGTATAGTTGCTTGAGCTGATTGTTAGAAGGATCGTAGAGATCTTGAGGACATTTACAACTGCTACATTCAGGACTATAAGATAAAAAGGGAAGTTTCTTTAGAGCATTGATGAAAGCAGGAGACTTCAGACTTGAAAATACATCAAATATCTCCTGCATGAGAAGGCTGAGCTTCGACATGGGTTCAAATGTACCACTACTGATTAGAGGGAAGATAAACTGAAGTATGAATTCTTCATTTGAACTGGGAAAACAAGTGATGCGGCTTATGTGGAGAATAGTTTGATTGTTCTGAGAGAGTGACAGTACAACCAGGTTTGAGGGTAAGTTGTCATGACTGATACAAAAACCATGAGGTTCCATTACAACTTTTTTGCCGACAGATGATGTAGCTAAGGAAATAGGTGTTGTGCCACTAAGCGTAAGAAAGATGTTGAGATTCTCAATGACTTCTCTGTATTCTGCAAGGTTGTGTGGATTTGAAGCTATGAAGTTTTGAAAAGCTTTGGCATTTTTAATTGAGAAGGATACTCGCTGAATTGAAGAAACTGGATGGACCTTTTTAATAGCACTGAGAATGCCAGATGGTTCAAAGGGATGCAAGTACTTGAACAAGGCTTTGTGTTTAAAGTATGGTACATTCTCACACAAAGTGTACTTAACATCCAGTTTATGTAGAATGTCCTGCATATCTTTAGAAAGTGTATCAAAACTCTGGACACAAACAATACCGAAATCCACTTTCAATTTCATGATACTCAAATTTGTTTTGGGATGAGCAATAGGAACTATAAGCATGCCTTCAAAAAGCTCGAGTTTATAGTCCTTCACCCATTCCCAAAAGACTTTAAGCCAATCCTCAGGTAAATCAGTTCCATCCAGTTTCAATTCCTCCTTTTCTTCCCAATCTTGGGGAAATACGAGTGGCAACAGATCAGCAACTCCATTGGCATCAAGAAGTTTGAGCTGAGTTTGATTTGAGGTGGCAACTTCTTCGAGAGAACTGTGAAGCACAGGATGATTGGGAAGATTTACTAGACAACATTCAGCATTAGGGAGAAGCTCTTGTGGGCATTTTCCAGTGCAAACATAATAAGAACCTGTCTCTGCACTGGCTGATTTGAAACTCTTGAAGCTGCCATTGGCAAGAGGTAGCAATTGAAGACCGTCCAACTCCGAATATTTTCCATCAGAGAGACAATACTGAAGCAGATCAAGCCTATTAATACTTCTGTTAGCATAAGACTTTTCTTTCTTTCTGATAGCATTTCTAGTAAATACAGGAGAAACAATCTGTAAGGTTTTTGATTCATACACTAAATCTAATGCATGCCACATAGTGGAAGGAATATCAATAAGATGATATTTGCAGGAATTAAGCACTGTCTTCACAGTTTCTTGGATACTGTTACGTTTAGGGATGAAAGTAGCACTGCTTACTTTAATCCACTTCTCTCTGAGTGACCACAAGCAGGCATGCTCTTTAAATAGATCAGAGTAGAGAGGATGAAGGAGACCTTCCCAACTAGAACTTTTGATCTTGACGACATCAGGAAGAGCAGCATAAAAATCTTCAGCTACTAGGTGCTTCAAAGCTGCTTTGAGGAGGAGGACATAGCATGAAGGAAACACTTTCTCAACCAAAGTCTTATTCCAATCTGCAGATAGGTCGTTAGTCAGTTCAAGTCCTGGCCACTTTAGAGTTCTACGATCGTCATTCAAGCTGAAAGTACCATTGACATGAACAGGAAGATCTGTGCATGTTTCGCGAGGCATGGGAAGGAAACAGCATATCCTCCCACTTTGACATCTTCCCCCTAATTCCAGAGCTGTGCCCACCCAGGGTAAGACATGGAGTTCCTCAGCCATTTCTACAATGCTGTCATCTTCAGAACCAACACAACTTGAGATGAGCCAGCAACTGGTACCACTCAAGGAACCAATTTGGTCTGTAACACTCACAGTAGCCATAACAACACTTTTAAAGGTCTCACGAGATCGCTGGTGGTTAGAATACGAATCGTGAATTCTTTGACAAAAAGAAGCTCTTTCCTGTCTCAATGACAGTGGAGATGTAACCATTCCCTGTCCTAATGAAAGTGGAGATGTATCCATCTTAACACTCTTACCAGATATCTCCACTTTAAATTGTAGAATATGTATCCCATCTGTACTAATTTTATACACCTTCACTGTTTCCACCGATCTCAAAAAGAGTAACAGTAGCTTAGCTTCTTCCCTGAGTGCATTCATCAAATCCAGCACCTTCTTTGGGGTGTATAGATTTTTGGAAAGTTTTGATTCCTTGTTCCTAAGAGGGAAACGAAAGAGAGTTTTGTCGTAGCCATTGGGAAACTGCTGAGAGCTACTGAATCCAGCAATACCATCAAAGGGGGCAAGATGATTTGGGTAATCTTTCTGCATTACACTCAGCTTCTTGGATTTTCCGCTTTTTCCTTCCCATATTTTCCTTTGGGGTTCAAAAAAACCTACTTTTTTTCCACTCACAATCATTGGAACATCTGTTTGAAAAAAAAAGAAAAAAAAAAGAACCTGTTGATCACAGAAGGGTTAGTAGAGTGACATAGCACCATGTGGTACAGGAGCCATCCCAAGCACACAAGCACACACACATATTGCTATATAGCTATCTATTAATTTTGTATTATATTTTTCCCATGACCACAGCAAGAAATTCCAAGGAAAATAATTATCATAAATACGCTGCAGAGTCTCCCCTAGCCTCGTTCCCAGGCCTTTTTTGGGGGGGGGGGGGGGGGGGGGGGGAGGGGAAAGGGAAAAATAGGGCCTGGTATACACTGACTGTGCATGCGCTAAAATGCCCCGGTATTCCATGGCCTCTGCATACTACATCGTAATATCATCCGTATACCTTTACTACTACGTAAGAATAATGGGTGTGGTTAATTTCTTAAGATCAAGTTTGGTTCATTCTTGCTGTGAAAGAAGAACAGCTCCTGTCCATTCAACCATTTACGAGGGTAAAGATGTCTTCGTGTGTGTCTCCCCACAGGTAGTCTCGCAAACCAGATGTCGGGAAGAGTCTGTGCTACCAAGTGGTTCCCTTCCTGGCTGGCTGGCTGGCTGGCTTGCTTCCTGGCTGGTAGTTTGAAGACCAGCGCTGTGGTGGTAGTGTCTCCACTCATCGCTCTGATGGTTGACAGGTTTAAATTCTTAGAAAGAGGCGTGAAATCGGTGGTCATCTCATCTCAAAACGGTATCTCTTGCTTCAGACTCGAGCCTTTGCACTGACAGTACTTCTTTTGTGATCCTGAAGCCCTGTTCACATCTATAGTGGAGGGATGCTCTTGACAAGCCTACTGTGATAGTATTGATTTCTACGTCATAATAACCAAATCTTGCGCATGCACAATCAGTGTATACCAGGCCCTATTTTAATGGGCCTGGGAACGAGGCTAAGTCTCCCCTAGCTGTATCATTAAACAGGGTGCTCGAGTGTAATTAATGCCATAGACCCAGCCCCTTAAGGTTTCTTTATTTAAACAGGGTGGCCTATGCATTTAGTATATATGTACAAGAGTTGATAAAGGTGCTGGGCGTTGTCTAGCAGCAAGGTGGTGTAGATCATTTTCCAGAAATAGCCAACAAGAAGTGAAATGAAACTGATTGGAAGACCGCTAAACTTATTAGTGAACTGAAGTACTGTATGATGCAACTGGGTTTAATTAGATTCATATTTATTTCCGGTTTGGATAAGATACCTATCTCCAAGAAACATTCCAGGAATCACTAATTTCAGACAAGAGTAGCCCATAACTCCTCCCTATTCCCATCTATTGACCTAAGAGGAAATAGAGCCCACCTCCATGTTGACATAGGTCTGTTCTTTGATTTTTCCAAGAAATTGGCCCAGTAAAGCCTGAAATAGCTATACTCTATTCACTACTACATCAGCGCTAAAATCACAAGATTTCTAGGAAGCTACAGTTGCTTCTCACTTTTCAGGATGCACTAGGAGGTCAGCAAAATCAATTAAATCACATGTACTTACTTGTAGAAGGATTAATTTTCTAGGATACTACTCTATTCCTCTCTCTAACAAGAGTTACAAGGGGCCATAAATGTTCTATGCTTTAGTAGCAAGCACTTGTATTCCTATAATAGACCGTATTCACAACTTGAGCCATCCATATCTCAGTCCTGACCCATTCTCGATCCTTCCAATGATCACTCTTTTAAATGGGGTTGAGAGTGGTTTGACAGTCCCCAACCAAATATTTGAGATCTAGTTCATACTAGAGCATATGTAGAGGGCTGTGAAGTGCTTCCCTTCAAGTTATTAATAACAATGGCCACAGGTTATTAGATGAGAGATGACGGGACAGGGGTACCATCTGACAACTGTATCAAGCAAGCATCTGTTGGTGAGTCAAACACTTGTAAACTACTACCAGTGGCTGTTTAGGTTGTTTTCTCTCCATTGTAGATATTTAACAGTCCTTAAAGATAAAAAATTACCACTAATTTGCGTAGGTCTAGTCCTCAAGGAAAAATGAGAAGCAACTCAAACTAAAGAGACACACGAAAATCTACCTTTTATCAATACAATTCTTGTTATCATAATAATGTCTTGAAAAACTTCCAGATTTGTTGTGAGCTTCAACAAAGACATGTTTTAAAATGTTTATTAGTGACCCTTGTTCAGCTGCTGCTGGTTCATAATGGCTTTACCTGGAAATGTGCAGATTCTACCTAATTAGCCATCAGGCTGTTGATATTGCACTTTGTGACATCATTTGAGTTGCTAGGTCTGTTGCTAAAATAAACGTTATTGAATCAATTTATATTTTCGTGACATCACGTGAGTGCAATAGATTGAAACACCCATGGATGATGTTTGTTTGCTCTTTATCCCGCCCATGCATGGTTGCTAGAAAATTATAACTTCAGATCCTTAGAGCAGTAATGTATACCGTAAAATTGGCTATTATTTCATGTCAAAAAAAATATTGCTAAATTAATTACAGGAACAAGTGTACGAAAGTATTTTAACAATTACAGTAACACCCACCAATTAGTTACTACACATAGAAATACATTGGTAGATGCTACAAGCAGCCTGGATATTGAATTTGTGTATTATGCATACTGGTGTATAATGAGTGGGTGTGGTTATTATTAATATTGAGCTCCTTAAAATTAAAGTGCCTATAGATTCCTCGATATTTATTATACGTAGTAGCACGTAGCTAGCCTAGTTATGCGGTTATGGTTGAACTTTTGTATGTGAGTGTGAGAGTCCACAGGTAGAAATGGTAAGTAAATGGGCAATTTCTCAAACATGCTTTGATGAAATTGTCCCAAACTTCTGTCATGTGTTCTATAATATCTCTATAGCAAATTTCAAGACCTAGGCCACTAGTAGTCACGAGTTATGGACAGCTAAAGTATGGAACAATGGCAAAATCATTGTGTCTATAATATTTGATTTCTATACCTGGGACTGTCACATGTTCATATAGCATGCATGATATGTTGGACTAATCATATGTACCTGTCACATGATATACTGAATTGAATCCAATTCCAAACCGTCCGACTTTGAAGGGGTCATCTGCTTTGACACTTTGCTGCAACCTTTGTATCCCTTTCCAGTCTTTCTTCGTGAAGACACCATCATTGAAAGAGATGAGAGAAGGACCCTGAGACTCAACTAGCTGATGGTGGAGGAGCCCGGTCACTTTATGTTGTCGGTGGTCCACGTAAAAGTGAACTGATTTAGCTTGTGCATCGTCAGCATTTTGAATCAGTTCCTGTTATAATACTACAGTAGTAAAAAGCTGACTAAAGTAAATGTGTAAAACAACTCATTGGTTATCTGAGTTGGAAATTGGAACTCAGATAACCTAAAATGGGTTGTTTTTACACTTTTGATTTCTAGTGGATACTTGTGTGTGTGTGTGTGCATGAGAGAGAGAGAGAGAGAGAGAGAGAGAGAGAGAGAGAGAGAGAGAGAGAGAGAGAACTGGCTGATAGATACTTAACACTACAGTATAGGGGTTTTGCTTTGTGCACATGCAATTACAAAAATGAGTCTTGCTGGACTAGCTCAAGAGGGCCTCTGACTAGCTGAATGGCATCTGATCTCAACCTTTTCCTTCTGGACACCGATCTTAACCAACTGTAACTTTGAGCACAAATTAAAATAATGTGTGAACAAAGCAAAAGCCCGGTATGATCACATCAGACCCTCAGCATTGCACTGTCAAGATCTCCTTAGCTTTAGGTAGTTAATTAGCTATTGAACCTTGAAAATCTGTCCATCTGGATAACGGTTAAGAATTCCCTGTATAGCAACATAAAGAGGAGGTTCCTTTTGGCCAAAATTATCCTCATCTGAAGAATCGCTCGAAGACTCCATTCTCTAGCTCCTCAAAAAATTAATGGGCCAAGGCACGTGATGAGGTATGCGCAGAAGTGTGGTGGGCGTGTCCAGCGCGTCTTTTGACCCTTTACCAACCGCAAGATCTTATTATGGGCGCGCGCGATTGAGATCTTGTGTTTAGAGTAGGTCCCGCCATATTATTCCAGTATAATTTTGAGAATAAATAGACCTTTGTAGCATAATAGAATAATTCTAGAATAATTGGAAAGTTTGGGGGAATAATTAGCTACACTGTAAAAACAAAAGTGTTTACTGCACACCATTTTGTCCCAATACAGCACACTGTTTTGTTTTTAGTGTGTGTATTGGGACAATTTAGTGTGCAGTACACACTTTTGTTTTTACTTTAAATTGGCTTGGATTTTATTGGATCATCTTCACAGGTAATGTTTACCTAGGCAATTTAGGCAATTATTGCTAGTATGACTGAGCTTGCATAGCTTGGCCTGCTGGATAGTAGCAATAAATTAATGGCTTCTGAAGATATTCCAGTTCAAGAGCTGTTGTTTGCCTTCTGGATAGATTGAAATGCCCAAGAGAATCTGATTTAGCATGTAAAAGAAAGGTACGAACGTAAGGGAGTCAAGAGAAGTAAAGGTGCTGCTTCTTTTGAACCACAGAATGTTTCTCTCTCATCTAGAATTAAAGAATTTCCTGATCAGCATCTTTCTATCAATAAGGGTGAACTCTTGCGACGGAAGGCTATTATTCCATCAAATTCTATAGTGTTTGTGACACATGTATTATTATTGTAACATGACAGATGTTTCTATAGTGCTTGTTTATCTATAAAATTGTTGGAAAGAATGGGAAAAAAACACGTTTTAGGGACAGGAATTCTCTGCATGCTTGCTGGAATAATTAGAAGTTTGGGGAGAATAATTACCAACTTTTTGGTAGAATAAAAGGGAAGAAATTGGGAATAATATGGCAGGGCCTAGTTTAGAGGCCGTAGGTGTCTCTGGTATAATTAGCATAGGTGGAGGAACCAGGGGGGCCAGGGGCCATGGTTCCCAGATTTTTTGACTTATGGTTTTGCCCCCCCCCCCCAACTATTTGTCATTGTAGGAGACACTTAGCTATAGCTACATGACTGCATGTAGCTATAAAGTGAAACATTTTCAACTCTATTGACAATTGATATGCAAGCATGAAAATCACTCATAAAGATATGACATACAAAATTGAAGTTTACCAAGTAGCAAAAGAATTTGTTGAACGTAGGAAGAATTATTTTGGTATCTATTAGAACTTACTGTTACGTATATAACTTGTTTGTGTTGACTGAATTTGACTCTTGTTTTGACCCCCCCAGATAAATTTGTTCCTCTGCCTATGTAATTAATTTAGCCAAAGAACTCCTTCAGGTGTTGTGCTTGCAAAGTTGCACTGTTTTCTAATATCAAAGCCTGCCACTTCCTTCAATAGCTAAGTCCAGATTGTAATCACACGCTGACAGCTCTTGAAGTAAGTCTTTTAGTCGTATGTAGTTTAGGCCTCTGAATAATAAGAGCTGATTTAAAATGCCAGTGATGCTGGAGCAAAAGCAGTTTATGGCAAAGACTGCAGCAACACTACAGGAGGTCATTTTCACAATAAGCTAGCTACATAATATAGCTACAGCTGAGTTTGAGTGTCCAGTTTACCTTAATTTCAGTATTTTTGATGGTCGCAAATACTGAAAAATCACTATGGTTGGAGGCTCTGTATTTACCCAATTATGACACGAGTCAACTGTTTGCTAACTGGACCTTCTGCACTGATTACACACTATACCATCCTCTGGCTTCAAGTCAAATGCAGTAGCTAAAACTCTCTTTACTAATAGCTGCAATATGAGGACCAGCAGCTGTGTAGGTCATAACCTTCAGCAAGCAAAAATATGACGTGAGTGAATGTAGTTAGCTAATGTAAATATCATGCATGTGGATGTCTGTCTGCCTCTTAGACTGCTTTGCTGGAAGGGAACAGACTGAAACAAACTACCACATAATTTTTGGGCTAAGCTGGTATAGTCTTGCAGCACAGACCCAACACTGACCTGGTTCCTGGAATTTGTATTTCTATTGTTTGGATAACAGGTCAAAGTTCAATCAATCTTTCTACCAACAGTCAGATTTCAAGCTAGTAAGTGTATGTATAGCTAATTCTACTCTTCCAGGAACCAGTAGTAGTTTATTATGTGCATGGAATACTGTTTCAGTTAGTTTATGATAGAGTGCAGTTAAATATCAGTAGGACTAGCTGGCACTAAGCAATCTAATGGAAAGAATATAATTTCGCTTAATTGCTGCTTGCTGTGAAGCCTATAGGTGTGGGGTACAAAATTTTCGGTCCATCATAATGCCTATAAAACATAGTTATCAGCATATTAATTTTTATATGGATATTTTTTATGCTTAGTCACTGAAGCAGATCAGGGATATTATTTGAAGGTCAGTGAATGGGCACAGGTTACCCTGGGGGTGAACTGCGCAGTATAGTACAAACTAAAGTCTTTATGCACAACTTCAGGTCTGTGGCCCTGTGTTGAGAACACACCTCAGTATCTTGTTATATGTATACATGTGTGTGCATGCGTGCATGTCTGCGTGTGTGTGTGGCATTACACTTGAGAAAATTATGATGTGGCTGTTACATTTTCTAGCATGACCAATAGCTGTAACTCATTCCACCGTTAGCTAGCTAGTTTAATTACTGCCTCCTAGCAACTACTCCTCCACCCTTGCCATAATTTAATTATACGTATGTGTGTGTACGTGTCTCAACCACATGCACTGAAGATGCTTCCCTCTATTTACTATTACTTTTACCTATGTTTCCTATCTTCATGACATGGGATGTGTATGTAACTTAATTAAGACTGTAACATTTGCTCTTCCCAAAATACACTTTCAGCATCAATTTAGATTAACTGTAAACACATGAATGTGCATGCATACATACTATCCTTTCATGCTTACATATGTGTGTGATCTTGCTCCATCTCTAGTACATATGTGTCTATTGAGGAGAGCAAGTCAATATGTAGTTTTTGCGATGAAATATTGGCAATAAGTACTACAATTGCCAGGGGCTGACTCACCAGAGTGTAGTCAATAAAGGTTGGTTTGTCGACCACTTCCAACACATATTTCACATGATCCTCGTTTTCAGGCTTGATAATCTTAATTGGTGGCTCAAGCTTTGGCATGTGTAATTTTATCTTGTCAGGTTGTCCCCTCTATGAAGTGCAAGTTGGGGTCCTGTAGGTTTCCCAGAATCAGAGGCCGAAACATGGTCACTGTGTACGTCATTATCAAAAATAATGCACACCAAGTATGTCATAACCTGTAAAATTATGCATCAATTCCATAACAAGTCTCTGTGAAGCTTGGCATGGGTTATGAAATGCTTCACTTGCCAACCCCTAGTTTAATCAGTGATGATTTTTTAAATGTAGCATTTCAGATCTAATGATGGAATCACTCGAACTGAAGATGATATTATGTGTAATGTATGCCGTACTGAATTCAGGTAATGAATAATATAATAATATTATGAATTTGCTTTAATTAAAGAACCTGAGGGCAATTGGTCACATCATTATAATTATATTGGTTCTTACTCAACTGATGAGTGTGCAATGCAAAAATGAAATTTTGCTGAAAATTTTGTATACATTAGGTCTATGTGACTCTCATGTAGGTAAATTGAGAAAATAGTTATACTAGATAATAATTCATGTTTACAATTTTCATTCATGTTAGTTTATTTTCTGGTGTTACAGCTTACTCGTTCTATTTTATTAATTTTCATGTGATTAATTTTTGTTGTTGAACATGACCAGAAAATAATCGAATTTACGCTTTTGTAGGAGTAACTCAAGTAACTCTCACTGGTCCTGCTGCGTCCTATGCTGGCGCTAAAGCCGTTTTTACCTGTGATGGTGGTGATGATACCATGAATGTGCAGTGGCTGGTGAATGGGACACTATTAAACAGCTCCCACATGAATAATAATATAGTGTCTGAGTTCAGTCAGATAACACGTGTGGGTAACCTACTCTTACGTGATGTCCAGCAGTACAATGGGACCATTATCCAGTGCAGAGCTAATACCAGTTCTGGAAGTATTATCTACTCCAATATCATGACACTTCTAGTACAAGGTGATATGCATGCATCGTGTTAATACACTTGCATAATTCTATACCTGAGCATGCACACTCACCCATGCTTCACGTCTAGCTACTCTTTTTCCTGATATAGCTCATGAGCTGGAAATACTCATTTAGTAGAAGCTAGCTAAACAGGTTGTCAATGTTACACAGGTTCTCCAGAGCATTCACCTCAAAGTATATAAAGTGGTGGCAATTATTGTTCTCAATTGATCATCTAGGTATACTTTCAGCTGTTGGTGACCTAAGTGCCACTGCACTGGACTCAACCATCTCTCTCACCTGGAACCCTCCCTTCACCTTGGACATCACTGGTGTTGACCCTGACATCACTTACAGAGTGGATGTGATCAACTCCACTTCCTCACAAGTGATCCACTCCCAAGGAGGGATCAATGTCACACAATACAACTACACAACTTCACTGTCACCTGAAAGAAGAGTATGTAATGTCTTCAAATTCACAATCACACCAGTTAACATAGTTGGCAATGGAAGTGAATCTAGCATATCTAAAGGTTTCTTTAATGTTGGTGAGTTAATGGATAAACCCATAACGCATACCAATTGAGTACGTACCATCTGTACACAGTTCCTTTTGTCCTGAGTCATGATGCCAGCCTGATAAATGGATGGTTTTCATTCCATATAAGAATGGTAAGTATGTATACCATACAAATAGAATTAGCTAGTGGAGCACTGTTTGTTGCATTATATAGCATCATTGATTAATTTATTTTCCGACTTATTATGTACTATTTTTTGCTGTCATCTATGTATGTAGTATGTCATGGTTTGTAGAGTTAATGTTGTTGGCATTTCTATTCGGAACTATGATGATGAAGAAATCAGTGTGCGAAATATGATTGCCACTATCAATGCTAGTGATCGCACAATCATTCAAATTACAAGTTTCTACTTGATGTTGAATCGTCACTACAATGTAATATTTAATGTCAGCAATAGTGCTGGAGCAAACACACTAAATCTGATGCTGAGTAGGTTATGATGTTAGTTTGCTGTCTTTTTGTTTCTACGTAGCTAAACGTTTGGTATTGCAGGTACGCATGATGTTCAATGCACTGATATAGAAAACTCCACAGTCAACATATCTTATGTTGAGAACACCAAAGCCAAAGGAGCACTCTGTATCTTGATCTCTGTTCATGATGGATGTGTCGATTTTTACTCATCTGTATTTATCTTCATTCAAAGAAATGAAGAACTGTCTATTACAATGCCACTTTACTTGAGACCTGGAAAATATAATGTTCTGTTTTATGACGTGGAAAGTAATGGAAGATTACTATCTGGTGTTGGTTATCCAGCCTATATTCAGAAGATCAATGTCACCCAAACAGGTATCAATATATTATTGTTAAGAGAATTTCTTTTTATCCTTTCTTTGATTATATCATAAATGTACAGGGTCATTTCCTGTCCCTAGATCTCCTCATCTTGAAAACTGTGATGTGAGTCATAGCAATGGAAATATTCTAGCATCGTGTGAATTCCCAAGTACTTTGATGGCAAGTGGTTTTCAGATCATTCTTCAGTTCAATGACCCAACAAATGTTGAGAGTGTTCGTAGATTGATGGTGGGTCAGACCCTTGATCGCAACACTTCAGTCTCCATCAATGTGAGTAGGAGTGGGACCTATTATGCCACGATATTTGCAATACTAAACATGACAATATTGGATGAGTTTCCATCATATTCAAAGGAGTGTCTGGTGAATATCCAAGGTCAGTATTGATATACTCTAAATCCATAATATTTGCTTTAAATTTTTCAAATATTTAATATAGATGGAACAGAGACTTTTTCACCAATTACAGGAAATAACACTATGCCAAATGACTCTTTAATAGGTGAGCTAAAGTTGTTAGTTTCTTCATGCATACCCAGCAGGATTTCAATTAACTCAATGAGCAGATCTAACCATTTTAATTATGAGACTAAGTTTTTCAGAGCTAGCTATTGCCATAAGGCAATATAGCTAGTTATCTAGCTAGCATTTTTTCCTCCATTATTTTGCACAGCAATAATAGCTAAGTTTCAAAATGTTTACTTTGAGAGTAGGGACCAGCCTATTATGCCGGAATAATTTTAGGCATGATAGAGCATCAGGCATAATGCTAGCATACGTAATAGGTGAATTTTCAGGCATACTATGCTTCCAAACAGGAAGCAAGTTATCTCATGAACCATAATTATTTTTAAATCATGCATATGTATCATTGGAATGCATGCAATGATGACATCTTATCAGTGCATTATAACATGGCTGAACAATCTTTAGGCTGAGTAAGTGTGCATAAAGAAGAAAACCTCAATTTTTCAGTAAGGTTATGGGCACAATCTAGAGCATAATGGGGTCAAAGAGGAGCAAAATGGGTAACTTTTTGGGGAATTGCTCAAAAGCGTAAAAGGCCAAAAAAAATTAGCATAATAGACTGATGCCTATTTGAGAGCCTGCACAATCATGAAATTACGGGGCATATAAAATTATTATTCTGGCTATAATTATGTTATATGTAGCCATCATAATTGTATTTATGATGCCTGTAGCTATGTGGTAAATACCTATAGTTCTCATAACTGGCCATTCCATCAACAAAATTAATTTTTAATTGTATTAGCTGTAGGTGTAGGCATTGGAGTTACTGTTCTCGTGGTGATCGGAATAGTGTTAAGTGGAACTACCACTTTACTATTTCATAAGAAATGTAAATCAAACAGAAATCCTAGGTAAGTATGTGAATATTATGTAGCTAGCTCGCTATTTGTATTACAAAACATTTTTTAATGCTCTAACAGCTCAGAGAAGAAAAGCCAGAATGTAGAGTTTCAATTAGATCCGACTGTTATCAGTTCTTCATCAAGAGTCATGTATGAAGATATAGCAGATCCTCCCAGTGCCTTCAATTGCACTCAATGTCCAGCTTATGAGACTACAACTGAAGTGGACAAGCATGAATATGAGGATGTTAAACTCTATGGCAATTTAGATATTCCCACAACACAAGAAGCCTATCAGCTCACACCATGTTCTGCTTATGGAGTCCCAGTGCATTCAACCTCAAATTAACACCTATGGCGAGCCCCCCAAAAACACACTACATTTTTTTTTTATAACACTGAATAGTTAACTGCTCATTAGTATATATGTACAGAAGATTAAAAAATTAGCTATAATTAGCACTAAAATTAATCTTCCTTAGTTAGGGTTTGTATACCAACCCTATATAACTAAGGAAGCTACAGCTAGAGATCAAGAGTACCTGGTCAGTTATTAATCTTACATGTGCAGAATGTGCAGCTCATGTACGTATGGTGATCATGTGTAAAGCTGCTGGAATAGGGACGCATATTATAGCTATGATAGCTCATTTTTGATGCTTCTATGACTGCAGCTATATTAGATCCAATTAGCTATGTCACAAATGTCCCACTGTTATAGCTAGCAAATGTAGAGATTTAAAAACTGAACAGTCATCTAAACAAAAATTTTAAAAATAGCTAGCTGGCTTTAAAACAATAACAACAACAAAGCAAAAAAACCCTGTAACCTTTAGTGAATGTGTAATTCTTGAGCTAAATGTTACTTTAGTATAGCTAGCTAATAATTATAATAGCTGCAATTGACAAAAAGATTAAATCAATTCATAGCTTCTGTTCTAACTGGTCTGCAATTCTGCACTCATTAATACTAGGTGCCCTCAATATTTCTAGCACAGATGACCAGCTATATTCCATTTTAGTTACTTGGTTTTCCCATACAGCAAACACTTCAGCAAAACAACGAAGTTGATCTTTGGGATGATTTTGTTCTATAACATCTAGCATTCCCTTTCGTATTCCTATCTTTATTCCAAAGGGATGCCACTTGGTTGGTATCTGTGCAGCAACTTCATCCATCAAGTCACTTAATTCTAATCCACAGCCATTCCTGAGAGAAGGGGTAGGTGGCTGATCTTGAGTTCCACCATCTTTAAGAAATAATACAAAGAAAAAATTCATAGTAGCTAGCTCATTGTAGCTCTGTCAAGAGTTGAAAAGCATGCAGCAGAAAGATAATGCAGCTTGCTTTTCACGGGAATGCCAAGCCATATCTTGGCTGCCACATTCAGGCACTTAATTGTGAAATTAAGGGATGAACAGTTATTACTTTACACTGTTAATATTAAATTTACCTGTGTAGCATTTCAGTACGACTTGTGATTGTAACTCCTTAGTCGATCCTGTAAACTTAAATGTGACACAATCTTTAGGACTATCTCTTTCTCCTGACACCTGAATATCAAAATGAGGTGGATACATATCCAAATTACACAAATCTCTTAGTTCTTCTTCGGTCATGTTAGAATCATACATCACTTCCTCTTGGAATATCTATGTATGAGCAAAAAATGAAAGGAACATTACTAACAAGTGGGGAAAAAATTTTTTTTTGCAAGAAACAGCTAATCATTAGCTAGCTATCCTCCCACAAATTCAGTACAATACAAATAGCTACGTATACCTACCTTAGTGTTATTATTACAGCAAAGTCTCCAACTTGTGACATCATTCTCCCATAAAATTTCTATTGGATCTTTCATGGAATGAAATTTGAAGTAGCCTACCAATGTTACTTTGAAACGGCCTCTCTCTTGGAATAACTCTTTGATCATCTGTTAAAGATTATGTATAATAAGATAATAGCTACACTCAGATATACAGCACCAGTATTACCTTGGTGCATGTTGGTAGACTGTAAGTGACATAAAAGTACAATGACCATTCAGTACTTTGTATCTCAGGCATGACACGAATTAAACTGAGTTTCTCATCTGGTAAATGCTCTAAGCCAGCAGCTATACATAAATAGCATAAGTGTTCTGTTTCTAGAACTCCATAATAATCAAAGTACTCTGCTTGCTCTCCAATGCATTCAAAGTGATCTGCCCCATGATATGCCTTCATGAAAGAGATTTTGTTATCACCTACTGAAGTTTGGCTTTGAATATCCAGAAAATGGGGAAGCATAACTTCAATTTGCTTGATAAATTTAAAATGTGGATCATTTTTAACACACACACAAGTGATTGGAGATACAGATCTGTAGCCTTCTGGTAACTTCAATGTGCTGGTCAAAGTAGCTTCAACTTCAAGTTCTATTACTTTATTTTCAGGAATAGCCCCTTCTGGTACCCTGATTACAATGTCATGTGTAGTATCATGATACAAACCACCCTTTGAATCAAAACACTTATTTCTACTTCTTTCAGTTAGAAATGCTTTTTCACTTGCAGAAATACTTGATGCAGTAGAAGTATTTGAAGTATGCACGTCTTTGGTGGAATTGATATTACAATGGTGGTTTAGTGCTTCTTCCTCATCAGCACTCTCTGATGAAGTGATATCATTTAGAGCCTCTGAGACATCAGTACATGAAGATGTTAGTGTATCCAGTCCACTGTCATCACTCTGAGAAATGTAAGACTCACCATCTGAATCATAGTATTCTTCTTCATGCTCTCTTTTGTAGAGATAATCTAGTGGTGAAGTTATTTCAGGCAAGTGTGGGAATTTTGAGTCAAATAAGATTTTCTCCCATGAATTTAAGTCATGTACTGTGCATTTCCCTTCATCAAGAAGGTACTTGACAATATCCCACTTTCCCTCAAGGATAGATAGCTTAAATATCTCCTTTTTATCATTCTCATTTGGAAGAGTCCCTAGATACTTTGCAACTTCCAAATGACCTTCTCTTAAGGCATAGTAGGAGGGAACATGACTGTGATAATCTTGAGACGATGCATTGCATTTGCTCTTCATGATCAAATATCTTATCATACTAAGGTTACCACTTGCACTTGTAGTGTGAAGGCAAGTTCTTCCATCATTAAGACAAGAATCAGGATCACAATCCTGTTCTGTGATCAGATATTTTGCTATATCAGCATGACCACTTAGGCAAGCAAGGTGGAGAGGAGTAACACCTTGTTCATCCTTACTCTTGGGGTTGATGCCACAATTTTCTATCAGATATCGCATCATTTCTTCATGTCCATTGAGGCATGCGATATGAACCAATGTAAGACCCGGGAAATATGAAGCATTTTTTTCCGTCCATGACTGAATTGTCTTAATAAATGGATTGGCATCTTTTCTTGTGATCAGATATTTGAGGATATCTAGGTATCCATTTTCACAAGCAAAATAAGCAGGGGATCTCCCATACAAATCAATACAATTAACATCACATTTTGCATCAGTAACCAATAAGTCAACAATGTCGAGATGTCCATGCATGCAAGCTAAATGAAGACAATTGTGATGATCTTTATCAAGAGAATTTGGATTTAAGCCTATCTCAAACATCAGGAAGCATATGATGTTCTTTTTACCATAAATACATGCAGTATGCAATGGAGTATTGCCATTTTTATCTACATAATTAGAAACAATTACTTCATCATACACCTTTTTCAGAGAGAGAGAGAGTGTCTGATAATGATAAGCTTGTAAGTAATCTGTATCAAATATGTGTTGTAGCAAATACTTCAATGTTTTCAATTGGCCATGCTGAGCAGCAGAATGAAAAGGAGTGTATCCATTGCAATCTTTAGCCTCAATGCTGTAATTAAGGCTCATGAGATGTTGAATACTGTTCAAGCTTCCATGCTGGCATGCTAAGTGAAGAGGTGTGCTTTGATCACGGAAAGTAAAATGTACTTCTTTAAGTAGAGGGTCAGTTTTCACCTTATCAAATAAATAATCAAATACATCTATATGCATTTTACTAGCAGCTAGATGAAGAGGAGAAAGCTTCTTAGAATTAAGCAGCAAAAGATTGGAATACTTCAAGTCTTCAATGAAGTATTTGATGACAGTCAATCTCCCGTTAATTGAAGCAAAGTGAAGAGGTGTATTGTTATCCTTATTCTTGGACAGTGGGTCACATTTGTGTTCCACAGTGAGGTACTTCACTGTGGTTAAGTGACCACCTTGACTTGCAAGATGTAAGGGAGTGGTATTATTTTTATCTGTGCATGAAGGGTCACAATGACAAGTATCTATCAGATACTGAATGACATCAAGGTGACCATTTTGACTGGCATAATGAAGAGGTATTTTACACCATTGACCCTTACTATTAGGATCACACTTTAATTCTTCGATGAAGTACTTGATGACAGCCAATCTCCCATTAAGAGCAGCTAAGTGAAGAGGTGTATTGTTGTCCTTGTCCTTGGAGAGTGGGTCACATTTGTGTTCCAGAGTAAGGTATTTCACTGTGGATAAGTGAACATTTAAGCTGGCAAGGTGTAAGGGAGTGTAATTATTTTCATCTGTGCGTGAAGGGTCACAATGATGAGTATCTATCAGATACTGTATGACATCAAGGTGACCATTTTCACTGGCATAATGAAGAGGTATTCTACCCCATTGACCCTTACTGTTGGGATCACACTTTAAGTCTTCAATGAAGTACTTGATGACAGCTAATCTCCCATTAAGAGCAGCTAAGTGAAGAGGTGTATTGTTGTCCTTGCTCTTGGAGAGTGGGTCACATTTGTGTTCCACAGTGAGGTACTTCACTGTGGCCAAGTGACCATTTAGACTGGCAAGATGTAAGGGAGTGCTGTTATTATCATCTGTGCATGAAGGGTCACAGTGATGAGAATCTATCAGATACTGTATGACATCAAGGTGACCATTTTGACTGGCAGAATGAAGAGGTATTCTACACCATTGACCCTTACTATTAGGATCACACTTTAATTCTTCGATGAAGTGCTTGATGACAGCCAATCTCCCATTAAGAGCAGCTAAGTGAAGAGGTGTATTGTTGTCCTTGTCCTTGGAGAGTGGGTCACATTTGTGTTCCACAGTGAGGTACTTCACTGTGGCCAAGTGACCATTTAGACTGGCAAGATGTAAGGGAGTGCTGTTATTATCATCTGTGCATGAAGGGTCACAGTGAAGAGAATCTATCAGATACTGTATGACATCAAGGTGACCATTTTCACTGGCATAATGAAGAGGTATTCTACCCCATTGACCCTTACTGTTGGGATCACACTTTAAGTCTTCAATGAAGTACTTGATGACAGCTAATCTCCCATTAAGAGCAGCTAAGTGAAGAGGTGTATTGTTGTCCTTGCTCTTGGAGAGTGGGTCACATTTGTGTTCCACAGTGAGGTACTTCACTGTGGCCAAGTGACCATTTAGACTGGCAAGATGTAAGGGAGTGCTGTTATTATCATCTGTGCATGAAGGGTCACAGTGATGAGAATCTATCAGATACTGTATGACATCAAGGTGACCATTTTGACTGGCAGAATGAAGAGGTATTCTACACCATTGACCCTTACTATTAGGATCACACTTTAATTCTTCGATGAAGTGCTTGATGACAGCCAATCTCCCATTAAGAGCAGCTAAGTGAAGAGGTGTATTGTTGTCCTTGTCCTTGGAGAGTGGGTCACATTTGTGTTCCACAGTGAGGTACTTCACTGTGGCCAAGTGACCATTTAGACTGGCAAGATGTAAGGGAGTGCTGTTATTATCATCTGTGCATGAAGGGTCACAGTGATGAGAATCTATCAGATACTGTATGACATCGAGATGACCATTTTGACAGGCATAATGAAGAGGTATTCTAAACCATTGATCTTTACTCTTGAAATCACACTTTAATTCTTCAATGAAGTATTTGATGACAGCCAGTCTCCCACTAAGAGCAGCAGAGTGAAGAGGTGTATTGTTATCCTTGTTCTTGGATAGTGGGTCACAATTGTGTTCCACAGTGAAGTACTTCACTGTGGCTAAGTGACCACCTTGACTTGCACGATGTAAGGGAGTGTAATTATTTTCATCTGTGCGTGAAGGGTCACAATGATGAGTATCTATCAGATACTGTATGACATCAAGGTGACCATTTTCACTGGCATAATGAAGAGGTATTCTACCCCATTGACCCTTACTGTTGGGATCACACTTTAAGTCTTCAATGAAGTACTTGACGACAGCCAATCTCCCATAAAGAGCAGCAAAGTGAAGAGGTGTATTGTTGTCCTTATTCTTGGACAATGGATCACATTTGTGTTCCACAGTGAGGTATTTCACTGTGATTAAGTGACCACCTTGACTTGCAAGATGTAAGGGAGTGTTATTATCTTCATCTGTGCATGAAGGGTCACAGTGATGAGTATCTATCAGATACTGTATGACATCAAGGTGACCATTTTGACTGGCAGAATGAAGAGGTATTCTACACCATTGACACTTACTATTAGGATCACACTTTAAGTCTTCAATGAAGTACTTGACGACAGCCAATCTCCCATTAAGAGCAGCTAAGTGAAGAGGTGTATTGTTGTCCTTGCTCTTGGATAGTGGGTCACATTTGTGTTCCACAGTGAGGTACTTCACTGCGGTTAAGTGACCATCTTGACTTGCAAAATGTAAGGGAGTGCTGTTATTATCATCTGTGCATGAAGGGTCACAGTGATGAGAATCTATCAGATACTGTATGACATCGAGATGACCATTTTGACAGGCATAATGAAGAGGTATTCTACACCATTGATCTTTACTCTTGAAATCACACTTTAATTCTTCAATGAAGTATTTGATAACAGCCAATCTCCCATAAAGAGCAGCAAAGTGAAGAGGTGTATTGTTGTCCTTATTCTTGGACAATGGATCACATTTGTGTTCCACAGTGAGGTACTTCACTGTGGTTAAGTGACCACCTTGACTTGCAAGATGTAAGGGAGTGTTATTATCTTCATCTGTGCATGAAGGGTCACAATGATGAGTATCTATCAGATACTGTATGACATCAAGGTGACCATTTTGACTGGCATGATGAAGAGGTATTTTACCCAATTCACCCTTAATGTTGGGATCACACTTCAAATCTTCAATGAAGTACTTGACGACAGCCAATCTCCCATTAAGAGCAGTTAAGTGAAGAGGTGTATTGTTATCCTTATTCTTGGACAGTGGGTCACATTTATGTTCCACAGTGAGGTACTTCACTGTGGTTAAGTGACCATTTCGACTGGCAAGGTGTAAGGGAGTGCTGTTATTATCATCTGTGCATGAAGGGTCACAGTGATGAGAATCTATCAGATACTGTATGACATCGAGATGACCATTTTGACAGGCATAATGAAGAGGTATTCTAAACCATTGACCCTTACTGTTGGGATCACACTTTAAGTCTTCAATGAAGTACTTGACAACAGCCAATCTTCTGTTAAAAGCAGCAAAGTGAAGAGGTGTATTGTTGTACTTGTTCTTGGACGATGAGTCATAGTGGTGAACATCAATAAGATACTGTATGACATTCAGGCTACCACCCACACTAGCAGAATGGAGACAAGACATCCCATCTTCACTTGTGCATTGAGGATCACAGTGCATATCAGTAATCAGGTACACCACAATGTCCATGTGGCCCTGCTGACAGGCAAGGTGCAATGGAGTGGTCCCCACATCATCCCGACAAGATGGATTACCATTCTGATGATCCACTAAGTATTTGAGCACACTGAGGTGTCCTTCACGACTGGCTGTATGCACTAGTGACCTACCTGCTGCAAAGATGAATTTATCACTCCTCCATTCCTTTGTGGTCTTGAATTGTGCATCTGCTTGCTTCTCCTCTATCATGTATTTGAGGATATCTAGATGCCCTCCTCCAGCAGCAAGGTAAGCAGGAGACCTCCCATGCTCATCCACAAGAGTAATATCACAACCTACTTCCTCCAACAGAAACCTCACCACAGGGAAATGGCCATGCTGTGCAGCCAAGTGTAAACAGGACAGACCTTCTTTGTTAGTTTTGTTTTGGCTACAACCAATTTCCTTGGAGAAGAGATATGTGATGATATCAAGGCAACCATGTCTACTTGCTATATGTGATGGGGTATTACCCTCATTATCAACATAGTCATCTAACTCAGACTGCAAGTCTGCTAGCAAGTGGACTATGCATTCAAACACATTCAAGTGTCCATACTGAGCTGCTATGTGAAGGGGTGTATACCCAGTATCATCCTTCCTCTCTATACTGAAGTTGTATTTAGTGATGAGCTCTTCAACAATATGTACTCTGCCATGCTGGCAGGCATAGTGAAGAGGAGTGCATTTATTCAATAACTGGAGTGTAAGTGTTTCATCCTTGGTCTCATCCTTCACATCTTTGATCAGAGGCATGGCTGTTGTGAAGTCACCTAATTTCAAAGCCATTTCAATTGCATGACATTTTACTTGGTCGATGGATGTCATGTTGAACTCAAGCTATGTAGCCAGCTTATTTTGAATTATACGTACGTACACAAGAAAGGATGTCAAATGTCCAATTGTGGCAATTATTTACGTAGCTACGTAGCTGTGTGAGATGATGAATGATCAATGCAGTGATATTACTAGGCTTGTTATAGCCAGCAACAATGTATTTTCGTTTTTATTGCAATTATTATTAAGAAGAATATTCACATGAAATATGTCCACCAAATCTACATAATGATAAACACAAGTTGTAATTATTGAGGAGCAATCAGATTTTATACCCTTGCAAATATGTAGCTACTGGAGGAAGGATCCATTAACTTTATGATTGACCAATTTTGAAATCAAATTGAACATACTGTATGGCTGAAAATTTGGCGGATTGCTCTCATTTAAAACTTGGCGCATTTAATATTGGTGGAATGTGCATGCATGCTCATTGGCGCACGTGCGAGCTTGCACATATGCTACATTGAGCATGCACATGCATGTAAATGCGAGCAGCTGCTCTCATTCGATCAATGGCATCTGAATTCTCTGTTGAAAGCTGTGTTAGGGGACATCATATAAGTATCTGGACATCGACTTAAGGACAATACAGCTGTTGTTCGTGATATTTTCAGATTCGTGATGCTGACAACCTTTATCATACCTATGTAAAAAAGAGTTTACAATTGTTGAATTAATTTTGGCAATTGCAGTCTTCAACTGCCAAGCCACCAAATTAAATTCTCTGATAATATTTCTGGCCATATGATAATATTGAAGCACTCAACTGCACATTGCTAGCTAATTAGCTAGTGGCTCCAATTTGAAAATTTGGAAGACTACTGTACTAAATATGTAGATCACTCAATTCCTTGCTAGAGTGATAATGGTGACCTACGAACTGGATAGTGGCAATATATACTAGCCCTGAGGGTAAAATACTGCGCATGCGCTAACTTTTAGCTAATGATGGCAAGTGAAGCGAATGAACACTGCTCCAAAACTGAGCAGCAAAAAAGAGCAAAGTTAGACCGAAGGAATGTGAAGGATAGAGCCAAAAGAAGCTCTGAATCAGCCTATTAGGCGTCCTAGGAGTGAAGTAGGAATAGTATTTTGGTAATATTGCTGTGGTTCTTGAGTTTGGTGATGGATGGTTACTTGACTCACTTGTTGCTGAAGGGGGAGTGAAGTAGGGATTTAAGTTGGATATAGGTGTGGTTACTGAAATTAGGAGGGCTGAGAGTGATAGGAATAGTAATAATGCAGCTATATTTTATGGCTATCCCTACTTAACTTTTTATTCAGAAGAAATTTTTTGCGCTCACTTGTAATAGTAGCAATAGCTATACAATATCTATTTGATGAATTCAGAATAAATAATTTGCACCCATCAATAATAATTTAGTTATACTTCTTCAAAATCGTCGTCTTCAGATTAATAGCTACGCATGGTGTGTGGCTAGTGTGACTATTATTACAGCATACAGTGATACAACAGAGTATTTGATAAACTGCATGATGACTAGCATACACGAAGATTTGCATGTTACTAGTCACATGCCAATTTTTACAGAGGACTGAGAGGAGTGACATCATATGTCAATCTTGTAGCTTTAGCTACAGTACAGCAGCAAGTATATACCGTACAGTGGGATAATTTCGGTGGGGATAAAAATTCGGTAATTTCAGTAATCAGTCTATCTATTGAAAATTTTTCTATCGAATTTTTTTTCCAAATAAAGCCACCGTTTAGACATTCGTACATTCTATGAACTTACCTAACCTCCTGGTCCACTTTCTTCTTAGCTACGTAGCTACTTAGCTAGCTAGATTCCATCAATTAAGAAGTCGCCACGATCGCAAAGCGCCACGATCGCAAAGAGGGCTATATGCAAGCAAGTGAAAATGGAGATTCAGCAGCTGTGAAGCCAAGTCCGTAGATCAAGGGCGTAACTAGGATTTGAATACTGAGGAGGCAGAGATAGAAGAGCGCGCGAAAAAATTTTTTCCCGACCACGCCCACTCTAATCATGATGTTCGTTCACTAGCAGCTAGCAAGCAACTAGAACTAACCTGTTACAGGCTTGGAAACTTACCGTGGCAGCCTCTATTCTAAATAAAGCTCATTGACATGTTAACATGTGCGTTTGTTTTTTAGAACTAGAATTCAGAACTAGAATTCAAGCGAGGAGGCAGCGGCCTCCTCTGCCTCTATGGTAGTTACGCCCTTGGTAGATATTGTTGCACATGCGGTAAAATAATCACACCGTACCGAATAAAAGACTACCGTACTTCTTCATCTGTATTGTCCTTTGATGATTAACGAAATATTTTATCTCCAAAAAAAATCCGCTGTACGGTAGACTATTATAGACAAGCACATTAATGGAAGTGACAAATAAAGGGAAATGAATTTCCTATAATATGAACTTTGTCCCAGAGAAGAACGATGAGCGGGTTATTGCAGCAAACAAATTAGGTGGTTGAATGACACTAGTATATACATATAGTGCTATAGTACTCGCTAGCGCTTTCAGGAGGAGGTCACTGATTACATTTTCAGGTTGAATGTGTAAAGTTCAGTTATCGATAGCATACTATTAATTAGGCGTTCCGTGTTACATCACCATTAGTGGGAGGACCTCGACGATCTAATGTCTGTGACCTCGACCTATTCTCAGCAACTGGTTGTACCGTAATGCATCTAATGTCGACCATTCCTCATTATTAGTGGCTAATTTTTAATACTAGAAAGATATCAGCATCAAGTATATGAAATTCTGTCAACGTTTTATAACAATTGAATGATTATATGTAGAACTAGATATGCATGCTTCGACGAATAAAAGTGAAATTAATATCCATACATGCATGAGAATATAATGAGGCAAGTTATCTTAGCTATAGTTGCCATAGCTGCATTGTAGCCAGCAAACATTAGCCATTCAGCTTCCCACAATAGCTAATCCAAGCTAAGGCCAAGCAAGTTTATTGTCTCCAATTTGTCAGTTTTGGTAGCTAGCTAGCTATTTCAGATTAAAACAACCATAAAAACTTCAGCAATTCGCTGGAAATAGCTAGCTAATAGCTAGCTTTAGTTATTTGAATTGAACTTTAGTAAAATACTGAATACTGATCTCCCTCCCAATGGAAATCTGGAAACCTTGTGACAATAACAGCAAATTTAGCTAGTTTGTGTAACCTAATAACCATGCACAGTCTATTTTAATATTTAATAACTTACTATCAAGCGTTGTTTCTTTCACAGGCAAAGATAACTTCTTGAAACATCACATGCCTCCATTGAATATCATTCACATTACTGATGCCCACACACATCTAGTTCTTATAGCAGCCGTTTGATGATATTCAACACCACAATGAATATCGCATAGCTCTTGACAATGGAGTAGCTAGTTAGTTACATAGCTAGTTATCCCTTACTTCAACTAACTCTGCATACAACTTGCTAGCTACTAACTCAGATTTGATGAGCCCCTTAGTGGTCTATAGTCTTTTAGCTATAGCTAGGTTACAAAGCTTAAGGGAATTTGGAATCTTTAAAAGACTAACTAAAATTGCATGCGCCCACATAGCTTGGGTGGTCTCTTGACAGCGGGAGAGGGCAATCAGTCCGAAGAGTTGGGCTGGAGCAGCAGTTGTGAAGGCGGGGCTAGCTAGAAAATAATTATTGGTACGGTAAAGGTCGTCACCGCACATGCGCAATTAACACGTGGATACACCGGTACCGTGCACTCTCTGCTATTTTCGATACAAAGTTGCAATTTCTTGATGGACCTCCAAAATAAGGAACTCTCTTCATAACCAAGAACATAGGTTTTAGTTTGATATGCTTCTGGTCCTATCTAGTGGAATTCCCAAATGAATACTAGCTAGCATTTTACTTATGAGTGTATAATCTTACAAGCAGAAAAACTACGTCTGATCATGCCACTATATCTGAAGCAAAGCCATGAAATTGCAAAAATGCTGCTGAATGTTTTTCATAGGGGTTGTTTCTCCTATTGAGATTATTATCAGTACCTATAGAATACGAAGGCACCAATTGTTCATTATCAAAAATAGCTACCCTCCGGTAATAATGGCTATTTCAATTAATGGGCTACACAGGTTCTGGAAACAGACAAGTAGGGATGACTGCACTTAAAATTCGTGAACAAGAGATTTTAATTAAGTTACTCCTTAATAACCACACCCAATATAATAATATTACCCAATTACTACTCCCATTTTGAGTGTTCTATGATCGTTCCTGTTAAGCCATATGCATTCAATTATATCTCTCCTGGCCTATACTATTACAAGTAGCTAAAGAAGAAGGCTGTGTGCAATCTATAAAAGTTCAGCAATAAGACAGTCAAGTAACCCCTTACCCACCATCAATATTACCAAACTATACAAGCTAACTATTCCTACTTCACTCCCATGACAGGCCAAGATGAGATATATAAAGGGAGTGAAGAAGGAATAGTTAACTCGTAGTTTGGTAATATCGGAGATGGGTAAGGGGTTATTTGACTGAAGTTCACTCTCTCAGTTGAACTTTTTTGAACTGCACACAGCCTTCCCTACTTTTCTACTTTTTCCTTTACTTGTTTATTACTGTCCTTTTAACCACCAGTTAACATAGTTGACAATGGAAGTGAATCTAGCATATCTAAAGGTTCCATAATGTTGGTGAATGATCATGAATGGATAAACCCATAATGCATGCCCAACAGTAGCCACCTTCTGTACGCGTGCAGTTCATTCTGTCCTGAGTCACAATGCCAACCTAATAAATGGATCATCTTCATTCCATAGTACCAGCAGCCATATGACAAGTTGTATAGCTATAGCTGCTATAGTAAATTAGCTCTAAAGATGACCTGGAGGAGTTCCATACTGCATGGACTGAAGATTGCCCCCCCCCCCCCCCCCCCCCCCCCAATAGACTTTACACAATATCTACTGTGACAATATCTACTGTGCACATTAAGCAATATCTACTGTGACAATATCTACTGTGCACATTAAATCTTTTGGGAACCGCCAAATGAAACCCATCAGCAAATCAGAAATGCCTTATGAAGGTACAATGTCACGTATGTGGCTACATAGCTAGCTATAGAGTTCTTGGAGCATTGTGTAAGGAATTCAGTACATCATACATCAAAATACTACTATTATGCAGTCTGCAGGCCTGTAGCCAGGGTTTTAGACTCAGGAAGATTATCTAATTATAATTATTGCTGATGAAGAAGAAATCAATGTAAAAGATATGATAGCCACTGTCAATGCTAGTGATAAGTTCCTGCTTAATACTGAATCATCACTATACAATAATAATTATAACACTTAACATCAGCAATAGTGCTGGATCAAGCACTCTATATCTGATATTGAGTAGGTTATGATATTTGTTTGTGGTCTTTTGTTTACAAGTGAATGCAAAAAATTTCTTCTAAATAAAAAGTGAAGTAGGGATAGCAGTAAGATTTAGCTGCATTCCTATCACTCCTACCCCTCCTAAAATTTCAATATCCACGCCCATAGCTATATACACCCAACTTAAATCCCTACTCTTCACTCCCCCTTCAGCAATAAGTGAGTCAAGTAACCCCTTACCTGTACCCATCACCAAACTCAAGAATCACAGCAATAATATTATTACAAAACTACTATTCCTACTTCACTCCTAGGCCTCCTTAGGAATGAAGTAGGAATAGTAGTTTTGTAATAATATTATTGCTGTGATTCTTGAGTTTGGTGATGGGTACGGGTAAGGGGTTACTTGACTCACTCATTGCTGAAGGGGGAGTGAAGAGTAGGGATTTAAGTTGGGTGTATATAGCTATGGGCGTGGATATTGAAATTTTAGGAGGGGTAGGAGTGATAGGAATGCAGCTAAATTTTACTGCTATCCCTACTTCACTTTTTATTTAGAAGAAATTTTTTGCATTCACTTGTTTCCATTCTTTTTCTTTGTAATTAGCTATAAATTGAAATGTTCCTCTTTGGTAAGTACATAGCACTGGATATGGAAGATTATATAACAATACTTGTGTATTATTCATATTCATAAGAAGTAGTTATTTCCAAATATATGCTAAGAAAAGCTCAATGATTAATTTTGAATGTTATATTCGTCAGGGATGATTGACTGATGAAGAGGCTTCAATATCTTCACTTGGCAGAGAATGAGAAGGTGCAGTGGTGAAGAAGAACCTGAAGAAATGAATGGCTGCACTTAGCTAATACCCATGCAAATTTCATAATTATTGGTGTTTTCTTTTTTCAATTAATGTGTGTGGGCATGTGCAATAAGGAGTGATTGGGCAGTTTTTGTATTGTAAGTACCCTCTCGTGCATGCCTGCTGAGGGTTAATTTGCAATCGGTATTGTTTGCAAGCATAGGACTGAAGAATGTTTTGTTGTCTTGAGGGAGGAGAGTATGACTGACATGAAGGATGAGTAGCTATCTGTTGTACTGTTTTATATTACTTACGATTTCCATTGTACATGTTTGGGTCTGGAATTATAGATTATGGTGATGCATGTTATGTGTTGGTGGAAAATAGTTAAGTATGTACTCACACGGGAACGGGCAGAACCGTTGACGTCCCCTCCCCCTCCGCCTGGCCCTGGCCCTACCCCTCCATGCACCTTCTGGGTGAGGGTGGGAAGCTGGAGATGGCACTGGATGATGTAATTGTAAGATCATGAAATGTGTTATCTTCCTTACCTTCTGGGAGGGGGCGTGCAGCTGGAGGTGGCACTGGATGATGTAATTGTAAGATCATGAAATGTGCTATCTATAGTGCTTACCTTCTGGGAGGGGGCGTGCGGCTGAAGGTGGTACTGGATGATGTAATTGTAAGAGCAGTGAATGTGATAATTATACATACATGTAGTTGCTCACTTTCTGGGATGGGGCGCACAGCTGGAGATGGCACTGGATGATGTAATTGTGAGAGTGGAGAAATTTCCATAGTTGCTTTAATACCTTCTGGGAGGGGGTGCGCGGCTGGAGGTGGCACTGGATGATGTAATTGTAAGAGCAGTGAATGTGATAATTCTATATACATGTAGTTGCTCACCTTCTGGGATGGGGCGCACAGCTGGAGGTGGGACTGGATGATGTAATTGTGAGAGTGGAGAAATTTCCATAGTTCCTTACCTTCTGGGAGGGGGTGCGCAGCTGGAGGTGGCACTGGATGATGTAAAAGTAAGAGCAGTGAATGTGATAATTATACATACATGTAGTTGCTCACCTTCTGGGATGGGGCGCACAGCTGGAGGTGGCACTGGATGATGTAATTGTGAGAGTGGAGAAATTTCCATAGTTCCTTACCTTCTGGGAGGGGGTGCGCAGCTGGAGGTGGCACTGGCATGGTGAAGTGAGCAAACTGCACAGAGCTAAGTACTGATTATGTGTAAGATGAGAATCTGTACTGAGGAATGACTGAAACACTAGCTGAAGTATAGGTATCAAAGCTGAACAGCTCTAGCTAGCGCGCACCTATGTGGCCCCGCCCTTAAAATGGCGAAGAAAGATTAGCTAGTGTTCCATAATCACTGAATTGTGAAATGGAACTGTAGTGAAAACTAATAGCAAACGATCAGCCTCTAGGTGCCGCTCTAACAGATGGCCCGAACAGAATTCTGATGACTATAGCCAGTTAGTCAGTACGCCGATCTGATTATTATTATTATTAGGGTAAAGCGGAGTAATTCCGGTCGCGGTGCAATTCCGGTCACGCGGAGAAAGAATGTCAGTATCTACAGAGTTTTTGCACCAAATCAATTTTTTTTCCTGCTACAGGTAGCTAGTTCACTTGACTACATTTGGGTAGAATGATTAGCATATACCTTGTTTCCTGTTGGCAGAGGAGCACTTGTTATTCTGTCACGTTTGACATGATCACGGTAGGCCTGTTAGTCAAAACTTCAGAATTTTGTATATAGCTACTGAGATAAGGTAAGCAGGCAGCTCATAACTGTGAGACTATTAACTACATTTATACTGAAAGTAACTACACTTTAGTTTGCAGCTAAAGATCAGACACAGAGGAAATATCGCCACTAGTTTACAGCTTACAGGACCTAGTATCTAGACTATTCTCGAGCCAGACCCCTTACCGATTGTGTGTGAAAAATTTTTTGTAAGTATTAAGTTTTAACCTTTATCTGGAACTGCCAGAGAAGTAACCCTCAAGGTTCTGGGCAAGGAGGAGAGGAATTGACCATGCTATTACAGTATTCAGACATTATTATTGAATTCATCATCTTTTTCAATCTAAATCACTGCAAATGGTTGATATAACTTAGTTACAACTGTCTCCAGGTCCATGTTGCATCTAAACAGGTGCAAATAATTATAATACAACTTCATAAATCTTTTATACAGCTTTAACTGCAGAATAGATGAGCCGACTGGAATTACCCCATGAATTTGATTTTATCAATAATTATTTATTAGCTGCACACTTTAAATTATCTTTAATTCTACATTATTTCAACCTGCACTCTATCTTTTTGGAGCATAAACTGTACTAATGTGGTGCTGTCTGGGAAAAAAATTTCGAAGCTCATCCTTGCTTAACCTCTGCGTTTCGAGGGACTGAACATAGCAGTCATAAAGAGTGACCGGAATTACCCTGTTTTACCCTATGTTGAAAAACTAGAACAAAAGTCAATTTTTGAAATTTTGTTTTATAAATGTTAATTTTAGATTATTATACATTGTCCTGTCTTCTGTGTAGATGTAGGGATAGGGCCATGACTTGTGAGAACCTGTAGAGTAAGGGTAGAAGAGAAAGAAGATTTTTTAGTTTATACAGTCTTAATGACCTTTGACCTGCCATCCCTACTTAGAGAGTGCTAGCACACTCTCTGATATACTTTTGGTATTGCAGGTACACACGATATTCAATGCACTGATATAAAAAACTCCACAGTTAATAATCTTATGTTACTAACTCCAAAGCCAAAGGAGCACTCTGTATCATAGTAGGAGGGAACATGTCTATCTTCATCTTGAGTTGATGCATTACAGTTGCACTTGGTGATCAAATATTTTATCGTATCTAGATTACCACCTCCACTTGCAGCATGAAGGCAAGTTCGTTCATCATTAAGACGAAAATGAGGATCACAATGTTGTTCAATGATGAGATATTTTGCTATGTCAGTGTGTCCATTGTGGCAAGCAAGATAGAGAGGAGTAACACCTTGTTCATCCTTACTCATGGGGTCAATGCCACAATCTTCAATCAGATATCTCATCATTTCTTCATGCCCTTCAAGGCATGCAATATGAACCAATGTGAGAACAGGAAAATATGAAGCATTCCATCTGGTCCATAATTTAGTTGTTTTGGTTAATGGATTGGCACCTTTTCCTCTGAGGTACTTGAAGATATCAAGGTATCCCTTTTCACAAGCAAAATAAACAGGGGATCTCCCATACAAATCAATACAATTAACATCACATTTTGCATCAGTGACTAATAATTCAACTATGTCGAAATGTCCATGTATGCAAGCCAAATGAAGACAATTGAGATGATCTTTATCAAGAGAATTTGGATTTAATCCTATCTGAAACACCAGGAAGTGTACAATGTTTATTTTACCATGGATACATGCAGTGTGCAATGGAGTGTTGTCATTTTTATCGACATAATTTGAAACGATCACTTCATTATAAGTCTTTTTAATTGACAGAGAGAGTGTCTGATAATGATAAGCTTGTAAGTAGTCTACTTCAACTGTATCAAATATGTGTTGTAGCAAATACTTCAATGTTTTCAATTGGCCATGCTGAGAAGCATAATGAAGAGGAGTGCATCCATTGCAATCTTTAGCCTCAATGCTGTAATTAAGGCTCATGAGATATTGAATATTGCTCAAGTTTCCATGTTGGCATGCTAAGTGGAGAGGTGTGCTTTGGTCACAGAAAGTAAAGTGTACTTCTTTAAGTAAATGGTCGGTTTTCACCTTATCAAACAAATAATCGAATACATCTAGATGCATGTTTTTAGCAGCTAGGTGAAGAGGGGTAAGCTTCTCAGAATTAAGCAGCAAAGGATTGGAGTTATGTTCAACTAAAAATTTCACTATTATTTAAGTGACCACTGGAAGCTACATGTAGATATGATGAACCATGAGGAGTTAAAGTTGTCAGGCTAGAGCCTTTGCATTCTAGCAGATATAAAAAAACTATCATACTGACCATTCAAAATGGCATAGTGAAGAGGTGTACTGTTCTTGGACAATGGATCACATTTGTGTTCCACAGTGAGGTACTTTACTGTGGGCAAGTGACCATATAGACTGGCAAGGTGTAAGGGAGTGTCATTATCTTCATCTGCGCATGAAGGGTCGCAATGATGAGTATCTATCAGATACTGTATGATATCAAGGTGATCATTTTGACTGGCATGATGTAGAGGCATTCCCTATTGACTCTTACTATTAGGATCACACTTTAAGTCTTCAATGAAGTATTTGAGGACAGCCAATCTTCCTTTAAGAGCAGCTAAATGAAGAGGTGTAATGTTGTATTTGTTCTTGGACAGTGAGTCACATCTGTGTTCTACAGTGAGGTACTTCACTGTGGTTAAGTGACCATTTAGACTGGCACAGTGCAAGGGAGTGTCATTATCTTCATCTGTGCATGAAGGGTCACAATGATGAGTATCTATCAGATACTGTATGACATCAAGGTGGCCATTTTCACTGGCATAATGAAGAAGTATTCTACCCATTCGACCCTTACTATTAGGATCACACTTTAAGTCTTCAATGAAGTATCTGAGAACAGCTAATCTCCCATTAAGAGCAGCAAAGTGAAAAGGTGTATTGTCGTCCTTATTCTTGGACAATAGATCACATTTGTGTTCCACAGTGAGGTACTTCACAGTGGTTAAGTGACCATTTAGACTGGCACAGTGCAAGGGAGTGTCATTATTTTCATCTGTGCACGAATGGTCACAGTGATGAGTATCTATCAGATACTGTATGACATCAAGGTGACAGTTTTGACTGGCATAATGAAGAGGTATTCTACCCCATTGACCTTTACTCTTGAAATCACACTTTAATTCTTCAATAAAGTACTTGACAACAGCCAATCTCCCACTAAGAGCAGCTAGGTGAAGAGGTGTATCGTTATACTTGTTGTTGGAAAGTGGGTCACATTTATGTTCCACAGTGAGGTACTTCACTGTGACTAAGTGACCATTTCGACTGGCAAGGTGTAAGGGAGTGTAATTATTTTCACCTGTGCATGAAGGGTCACAATGATACTGTATGACATCAAGGTG
The DNA here is from genome assembly GCA_963924555.1 of Crambe crambe. Lineage (NCBI taxonomy): Eukaryota > Metazoa > Porifera > Demospongiae > Poecilosclerida > Crambeidae > Crambe > Crambe crambe. The sequence continues at coordinate 4,988,776 of OZ004584.1, read as the reverse complement.
ACCATTTTGACTGGCATGATGAAGAGGTATTCTACCCAATCAACCCTTACTATTAGGATCACACTTTAAATCTTCAATGAAGTACTTTACAACAGCCAATCTCCCTTTAAGAGCAGCAAAGTGAAGAGGTGTGTTGTTGTTGTTGTTCTTGGACAGTGGGTCACATTTGTGTGCCACAGTGAGGTACTTCACTGTCGTTAAGTGACCATTTTGACTGGCACAGTCCAAGGGAGTATTTTCATCTGTGCATGAAGGGTCACAATGATGGGTATCTATCAGGTACTGTATGACATCAAGGTGACCATTTTCACTGGCATAATGAAGAGGTATTCTACCCCATCGACCTTTACTCTTGAAATCACACTTTAATTCTTCAATGAAAATTCTTGACAACAGCCAATCTCCCTTTAAGAGCAGCTAAGTGAAAAGGTGTATTTTTGTTCTTATTCTTGGACAGTGGGTCACATTTGTGTTCCACAGTGAGGTACTTCACTGTGGTTAAGTAACTATTTAGACTGGAAAGGTGTAAGGGAGTGATATTATTTTCATCTGTGTATGAAGGGTCACAGTGATGAGTATCTATCAGATACTGTATGACATCAAGGTGATCATTTTGACTGGCATGATGAAGAGGTATTCTACACAATTGACCCTTACTATTAGGATCACACTTTAAGTCTTCAATGAAGTACTTGATGACAGCCAATCCCCCATCAAGAGCAGCAAAGTGAAGAGGTGTATCATTGTACTTGTTCTTGGACAATGTGTCACAGTGGTGAACGTCAATAAGATACTGTATGACATTCAGGCTACCACCCCAGCTAGCATAATGGAGACAAGACATCCCAATTTCGTTAGTGCAGTGAGGGTCACAGTGCATGTCAGTAATCAGGTAATCCACAATGTCCATGTGGCCCTTTTTACAAGCAAGCATTAATGGGGTGATTCCAATGTCATCATGACAAGATGGATCACAATTCTGATGGTCCACTAAGTATTTGAGCACACTGAGGTGTCCTTCACGACTGGCCATATGCACTAGTGACCTACCTGCTGCAAAGGTGAATTTATCACTTTTCCATTCCTTTGTGGTTTTGAATTGTGCATCTGCTTGCTTCTCCTCTATCATGTATTTGAGGATATCCAGATGCCCTCCTCCTGCCACGAGGTAAGCAGGAGATCTCCCATGCTCATCCACAAGAGTGATATCACAACATACTTCCTCCTACAGATACCTCACCACAGGGAAATGGCCATGCTGTGCAGCCAAGTGTAAACAGGACAGACCTTCTTTGTTAGTTTTGTTTTGGCTACAACCAATTTCCTTGGAGAAGAGATATGTGATGATATCAAGACAACCATGTCTACTTGCTATATGTGATGGGGTATTACCCTCATTATCAACATAGTCATCTAACTCAGACTGCAAGTTTGCTAGCAAGCATTCAAACACATTCAAGTGTCCATACTGAGCTGCTATGTGAAGGGGTGTATACCCAGTATCATCCTTCCTCTCTATACTGAAGTTGTATTTAGTGATGAGCTCTTCAACAATATCTACTTTTCCATGTTGGCAGGCATAGTGAAGAGGAGTGCATTTATTCAATAACTGGAGTGTAAGTGTTTCATCCTTGGTCTCATCCTTCACATCCTTGATCAGAGGCATGGCTGTTATGAAGTCACCTGATTTCAAAGCCATTTCAATCGCACGACATTTTACTTGGTCAATGGATGTCATGTTGAACTCAAGCTATGTAGACAGCTTATTAATTTGAATTGTACTTACACAAGAAAGGATGTCAATTGTCGAATCGTGGCAATTATTACGTTGTTTACGTAGCTACGTAGCTATGTGAAGTGATGAATGATCAATACAGTGATATTACTAGGTTTGTTATAGCCAGCAACAATGTATTTTTGTTTTTATTGCAATTATTATTATAATGAAGAATATTCGCATGAAATGTATGTCCACCGAATCTACATAATGACAAACAAAAATTGTAATTATTGAGGAGCAATCAGATTTTATACCCTTGCAAATATGTAGCTACTGGATGAAGGATCCATTAACTTTATAATTGGCCAATTTTGAAATCAAACTGAATATACCGTATGGCTGGAAATATTGGCGGAAGTTAAATTTGGCGGATTGCTCTCATTTAATTTGGTAGAATGTGCATGCTCATTGGCACATGTGCAAGCTTGCTTATATGTGCAGCATGCTATGCACATGCATGTAAGCATGAGCAGCTGCTCTCAATTGATCAATGGTGTCTGAATTCTCTGTTGGAAGCTGTGTTAGGGGACAGCGTATCCTACAAAATTATCTGGACACCGACTTAAGGACAATAGCTTCAGTTATTGATCGACCTTGTACCTCGTGATATTTTCAGATTTGTAATGTTGACAACCTTTATCATACCTATGTAAAAAAGACTCCACAATTGTGTTGGCAATTGCAATCTTCAACTGCCAAACCACCAAATTAAATCCTCTGCCAATATTTCTGGCCATACTATAGTATTGAAGCACTCAACTGCACATTGCTAGCTAGAGTAAGTGATCAATCATCAGACGGATCACTAGCTAGAGTAAGTGATCAATCATCAGACTGATCACTAGCTAGAGCAAGTGATCAATCATCAGACGGATCAATTACCGGACACTTTTTCTGGCATCTGGTTTATACCAGTACCTATGATTTAGGTATCAAAAGATAGCCCATTGAAAACTGATTCAGAATCCTGACTTTCAGTCATGGTTGTTAATTCATATAGATTTTGTACATCATTAAAGCAGGTGTCCGAAAAAATCAATAATCAAAAAAAAAATTATCATAATTTTATTTCAGACGGCTACCAATTTATGGCAGAGTTTTCTAGGTATGATTGTCAAAATTGGAAGACAGGAAGTTCTATCCTTCCCCTATCTGTGTCTCCATTTATAGAAGTCAAGCTTCAAATACCACTGCATTACAAACCTGAACTTAAAGGCACTTTTAGGTAATCCATATTCAGACAGCAAAAAATGGGTTGTTGACCCTTCACACTGAATATAAGCCAGATTCAACACAACCAGTGGAATCAGCATCTCCTTTTTCCTATTGTGACAATTTTTGTAACTAAACTATGAACAGTTATGATAATTATGAATAATTGTTCACATTTTCTCAATTTTTATATGGTTATTGAGAGCTGCACCTACAGATCACAAAAAACAAGCAATAATGACAGTAACAATAGTACCACGAACTAGGTTGTAGATTGTAGTATGAATCAGCTACTTAGATCAACCTGATAATTGTAAAGTGTGTAGAAGTATGTCTTCAACATTTTGGATCATTGAAAAGAAACTGTTTGTACAGCCCTTGGGCTTTTCATTTTATTTATCACTTTTTAAAATAAAGTTGGTTAGTTCTCCTAATGAGTTGCCATGTCTCTCTTGTTCTATAATCTTGACTCTTGACTCCTCTAATTTATGGACCTTCCCAAGTCATTTCTTCATTTATTTGTGAGAAGTCGTTATGATTAGCTATGGAACACTCTTAATATACAATGCTAAACTGAACTTAATGTAGTTGGTAAAGTGTCACCATTGTAATAGACTGAAGGAGTGTTAACATGTGCTTTAAAATGATAAGATAAATTTTACACGTATGTATTATAGGACGAAATTAATCTCTCAACAACATAATTAACATACATTACAAAGTAACCTCCAAGAGAGGACAAAAGGCTGGGCCATTAGCTGTTTGGAGGTTCAGTTGTCATAATAATTATTACAGTTGTATCAATACACTCACATTAATGTTAACTAGTAAGAACTATCTCAGAATATTAGCTACTGGGCTAAATTTAGTGTTATTTTTATGTCATTCTTTGCATGAAGAATTGTTCTTGGAACCATTTCGACTTCATGCGTTTCATCTAAAGTAACTTGAAATCGGTTGATTATCGAAGCGATCACCATCTTCATTTCATTTAGAGCAAAGTTCTGTCCAATACAGTTACGATAGCCTGCAGAGAAAGGCATGTAGGCATAGGGGTCCCGTCCTTCAGCTTTGCTTGGATGGAAATTAAGAGGGTTATATTCGTTGGGGTTCTCCCATGTGTCCGGATGACGGTGAATTTGCAATACCGATAAGGTTACCATGATGCCTTTGGGGATAACATGACCTTCGATTTCAGTATCTTCCGTAATTGTACGCATAAACCTGAAAACAGGAGGATAGAGTCTCATGGCTTCCTTGATGCACCATTGGGTATACTTCAGCTCCTTGAGATCCTCGTATTCAAGCCACTCTCTCCCCATTAGGACACTCTTTACTTCTTCACGGAGTTTGTCCTGGTATTCTGGATGCTTGGCCAGACAGTATAGGGTCCATGACATGCCACTGGTGGTGGTATCATGACCCTCAAACATGAAAGTATCTGCCTCATTTCGAATCTCCAGATCAGTCAACCCTTTTCCATCTTCATCACGAGCTACAAGGAGGATGTCCAGGAAATCTAGATACTTTCTCGTTTCTTTTGCTCTCTTCAAAACAGCCTCACTTTCATCATTTGATTCATTTTCAAGTCCTAGAGTTTTCTTCCTTTCTCTTATCACTGATTCAGCGAAGTCGTGGGCTTCTTGGCAGGCCTGCTTGAACCTTCTACCTTCTGGTGTTATATAATAAATCAAGTCAAATCTGTATAAAATCTTCATAAATCGACTACTTATCAGACGAAGTATGTCAGACACTGTGCCAATGTAAGGGTGTTTTTCAGAAAGTTGGCAGTTTGTCTCAGTGCTGAATGCACAGCGTGTGATGATGTCCAGAGAAAGTTTGCCGACATCTTTGAATGCATACACTGATTTTCCATCATTAGCTGCAGCTTTCCACTTCTTAAGAAAGACTTCCAAGCAGATATTGACCACAGAAACATACGACTTGAGAATTTCATAGTGGAAGGCCGGCGTGAGTAGATGACGGTTACGTTGCCACTTTTTCCCCTCAGAAATCAGTAATCCTTCCCCCAACCATGGCAGGAGATATGAATAAACGCCCCTATCTTTAGGTAACTTCAAGATCTTACTCACAGCATCACAGTGGTTGATTGAGATCACAGGAAAGAGAGGTCCTACCCAAAGCTTGGACACTTTATGCCTGTTTTCTTGGACATAAGATATCGCTTTCATCATAGTTTCTTGGTCACTCTTTATCTGGTGGAGATTTCCCCAGAACCAGTGGGTGGGCCAGCCTGGGATAGTCTTCATGGCCTTGCATACCTTGAAGAAGCCCCACACTCTTTGTGGGATGTTGAATAGAAAAAGGCATACAACTACAACAGCTAGAACTAGGCTCCAAACAGCCACCATATTTCATGCATGCAGTCTGGCAACTTCCTGTTATGATAGCCAAAAAGGTCAAAAAGCGCCCACATAATAGTTATGAATATCATTATAATACTTTGAGGTCCACAGCCACAAGGGCAGCAACTCTTGCTTTGTTTTCTTCGTGTGCATGAGCAAGGTTCCTCTTCGGTATGTATTGTAAACAGAGTAGTTTGTTATAACAGTTGCTCTAAATTTATAGGGTATAGGAACGGTGGTCATGCATCAGACAAAAAGGATACTGCCATTAAGGATTACTTTATATTGAGATTACCATCTTGAGGATCTGTGGTGCACGGCCATAATTATGATCAATCCTGGAATCAGTGATGATGGAACAAGATATGTGCAACTATGATTAGGCAAAGTAGTACACATGCAACCGTGGTAATCAAGATGTTATTCACTTTCTTTAAAAAGTTGTTTTCTCTGCTACTACAGTTTGTGTGTCAATGTAGGATGCAGTTATGTTTCATCAAGCATTATCTGTTTTCTAACTAATCTTGCATACAGTCCTTCTTTCTCTACCAGCTGCTGGTGGCTACCCTGTTCCTGCACACACCCTTTATCCAGCACTACAATCCTGTCTGCTTTCTCAACTGTGCTCAGACGATGAGCCACAATGATCACTGTCTTGCCATGCAAGTTCTGATTAATGGCTTGCTGGACCTACAAAATTATAATTTAATAATGCAGCATGAATTCTCAGAATTTCATGCTAAGCCTAGCTAGCTACAGAATTTACTATTGCACCGAATCAATTTCTGAGTCAGTAGAGCTATCAGTTATAATTAATCGGCAGCAGATTTACAAAAATAAAACAAAAAACAACAAAAAACAAAACAACAAAAACAAATACTGACAGAAGGGAATCTAGCCCAATGCAATAATGCAAGTGATAAGCACAAGCATATGGGCCATCCTAATATAATACAAATCCCCTCCCCATATCTGCTCCAGGAGTTAAGATTTTGGCTCAATACCTTACCAAATATTCACTTTCAGCATCGAGTGCACTGGTGGCCTCATCCAGCAATAGAACAGTTGGTTTGCGGATAAGGGCCCTGGCAATGGCCACCCTCTGCTTTTGTCCTCCCGAGAGCTGAGTTCCTGTGAATTCAAAATCACAGAGACCATGCTGTCTTCCATAATAATATACATCATTAGAAAGACTTAAGGTCATAGCTAAAGACTTAATTAAGGTCATAGCTATAGTTCGTAAAAGACTTAAGGTCATAGTAAGGATTACCATGAGGGTAGTCATCACTTTCATTTCATTTTTGTGATCATGGAAACAATAGCTATAGCTATACATGGCAAAAGAATAACCTTTCTCTCCAGTTGCTGTTTCATAGCCTTTGGTCATGCTGCTGATGAAAGTGTGGGCATTGGCCAGACGTGCTGTGTGCTCAATACTGGCTTGTGTGATGTCCTCAATTCCATAGGCAATATTTCCCCCTACTGAACAAGCATAAAGCACAGGCTCTTGACCAACTAGAGACACCTAAAGTGTGGGAGATGATAATGTATCAATATCAATCCCCACAAAATGGACACTAACTTTTCAACCAGACATAATAATAAATTCAGACAACAATAACCAATTGATAACAAAATACTATACTGGGTGCTTATTTTGTTAGAAAGAAATGGAGTCAAAAGCTGCATTTTAGAGGGGGTGATATCTTATCCTGTCATGCATTTAGCTAATTGGTGAGGTTGATATATATCATGAAGCTATAGCTACCTTTGAGTGAAGGTAAGAATGGCGATAATCTGCCACATCTCTACCATCCAGGAGAACATTTCCACTTGAGGGATCATAAAAGCGCTCCAGGAGTGCAATGCATGTACTTTTCCCACTGCCACTTGGACCTTAGCATGTTACCATAATATTGCATGTTAATAATCACTTTCATGCTATATAATATATTATAGGTACATGCACGTAATAATGATTATAGGATCATCAACCTTTACCTCAACTGACCTACTAGTGCCACAACTTCACCAGGTTCAGCCATAAACGAAACGTCATTCAGAACTGGCATATCATCTCTAGTAGGGTAGCAGAAAGATACATTCCTAAACTCAACCAGTCCATCCAGCTCAAGGGGTTCGAAATCTCCACCTTTATGGTCAACATTGGGCTCTCGGTCAATGAGTTCAAATACTTTTTCAGCAGCCCCAAAAGCAACCATGATATCAGTAAAGACACTTCCCATGGCCTGCATAAGTATTATGATTTAATGTCAAGTAAATCTGTGTTGGTTATGAAGTATTCACCACCTTCAAAACCACACTTAATATTCCATCTTTAAATTGAAGTTTCCACCATTATCTTAGCCACTTTAAATTAACTCTTACATCCAAATCAGCAGTAATTGAGGTTTGATAAATGAGAAGAGACACCAATTGTCCTCCAGTGATTTCTTTGTACATAACCAAGTGACCTCCATAGTACAAAGTTACTACTTGTATTGCCAGTTCCATTAACTAAGAATGATGATTAGTGTGACAATTAAGGTTGTGCATTATAATACGTTAATTTTCTATAGCTAGCCATAATAGTTGTGACATCATGTGTAGCTAGAAACATTTCATTTTGGCCACTTCTGTACTGTATTTTACTTCAGCTCTTTGTAACCCTGTCATTAACTTTGGCTGAAATTTAGCTAGTCTAGAATACATGCAAGTAACTCCACATGCACTCATGGCAACACATAATTATATACATTACAAGCACAAGTTAACAATTATCAACATCTAACTGGTTCAGTAACAACCATATTATAGCTACATATAATGCTGCAAGTGTAGACTTACATTAGTAATCATCATCCATGCACCATAGATCTTCCCTTGCTTTAAAAATTCTCCTAAAGTGTGCTTCAACTTGATGCCAAACCTCTCCACCTCATTCCTCTCATTAGCAAAGCTGCGGACTGTTCTCATGGAAGAGATGACTTCTTCAGCAACAGTGTTTGCTTTAGCAAAAGAATCTTGGACATCTTTACCATTGTTCTATGCAATATAGAGAATGATAGTTACTGGTGGTCCTAATATACCATCAGCTATGTTCAGACTTTTCTCACGTATTAGTATAGTTGGACTACTGTATAGATCTCTACACCAACTTTCAGCCCCATGTATATAAGGCTATTGGAAGATGAGGGGGAAAATTAATGTGTCTCAATTTAATTTGAGACTCACACATAATCAATTCCTAAAGGACATTTCTCTAATCAGAACACATCAATTTTCTTTCCTGTCCCAAAGTATTTACTGTCTATATTCATACCTATACCTTTAGCATTTCTCCAAAGTATTTGGTGACGACAGTTGCCAGAGGAATACCTAGAAGGGTAACAATAGAAAGCTTCCAAGTCAGACGAAACATGAAAACCAGAGAGACCAGAAACGTCACCAGACTCCTGTGTATAAGTTAATTTTAGGATTGTTACAACTGCCCCGAGTTCCCTCCAATTCTGCCCCTTACAGTGTATAGCACCATGCTGGGGCTTAAATGAAGAATTATTGTACATGTACGTGACAGAGCGATACAGGTGCAAATATTAGGAGTGACTTTCACATCTAACCTTAATAAAATGTTAGTGTTCAAGCCAATTTGATCAGCAACTTTAGTTGTATCAGAAGTGAGACGAGATGTGAGGTCACCAGTTTCCACTTTATCAAAAAATCCAATCTCTTGATCCACAATGGACCGGAATAGCTCCTTCCTGAGACGTATGTTGACTCTAGAATTTGCAATTGTAAGGAAGCTTCCCCTAATTCCTGCACTTATTGCACTGACCACTGCAATAATGGACATGATGAGGATGGCATGTTCGAATTCTGCTACTGATGGTTGAATTGCAATGTGATTGACTACCTCTCCTATATAATAAGGCACTAAGGCTGTTGCTACTGATGAGATAACTAGGAATATAAATGCTGTGATAAATAGGTGTAAATCGTATTTATAATACTTGGCAATCCTCCAAAAGATAACAATTGCACTCATTTTTCTCGATTCCTGTTCACTTATTTTAGGTTGTTCACCAGATTCACTCTCTGGATTTAATTCGACTTCTGATTCGGAGAGATTTGCACACTCATGATCCACCAGCAATGGAGTAATCTCACTTCTTTGCACTGAATTATTGATGCTCATGCTTCTTGCTGGATTATTGCTAGTTCTCGGTGGTGGTACAATTTTTGCAGTCATCATTGCTTGATAGATGATTGCATACAGGATCTGTGAGACTACCATCCATCCTATTAGCCCCCACAGCCAGGGATGGTGAGGAATCATTGGAATTCCAGGCTGAATAACACAAGGAACAGTAGAAGAATTCTGGCAAAGTGTTGAATTAATATCATGTGGATTATCGATACCATGAACTGCAGTGCCATCTGGATAAAACTCGAAACTTGCTAGTAATTTGGCTGCTAGCAGACAGATGAGTACAGTGCTGATTATAATGGAGAGAGGAGAGAGACATTTCAATCTGGAGAGGAGGGGAGTTCTTGGAATGCAGCAGAAAGAGAGGCAGAGGAGGCAGTAAAGGAAGGAACGAAGAAGAGCAGTTAGCCACAAGTCAAAAGATGATGTGCCAAAGTTGTAATTAAATATCTATTAAAAAAATGAAAGAATATTTATTACAGTAGCTAGCTGGTGGCCATGAGTAGGGATACTGGATCAATATGGATGAACGGCCCCACTCTCTAATCGCATTCTTTTTTAATTTCGCGCATTCTTATATAATTATAATAAAAAAGAATTAAAAAAGAATGCGATTAAAGAGTGGGGCCGTTCATCCATATTGATCCGGGGGATACTTCAGCTCCTGGTCAATAGAACAATTAGCATTGTAGTATTAATTAGGCTAGCTATGGCACCTGAATAGTGAAGTTGTGTGGGACATATTTGAGTCCATCACCCAATCTCAACACGAGAATAGTGGACAGTAGGCCATCACACACGCACAATACACTCAGAAACAGTCGACTCAACTGGAGTCTGGCTATTCCTGAAATACACTTCATGAGTACAAAATGTTCTTGTTGGTGACGACAGCGGTTATAACCCAACCCTCTTAGGGCGGGGCCTCGTTCTTTAATAGGCGTTTGACCTTTGACCCATTTATTGCTGAGTTAGCGAATACACAAACTTGAAAGAGACATGGCAACAGAAGGTGGTGGCAATGGCTCTACACGTATACAACAAGCCCCAAACGCGCAGATGACGATTCAGCAAGCGGAGTTCATGCAGAGGAAACTTGAAAAGCTGTATAACAAGACCTATCAGCTTCTCATCAACAGGAAAGACTGGATTGAAACTATTGAGAAAGTTTTGGTGTGGAACTTGCCTCTGATAGCAGCTGCTTTATACATAGCAATACATTTTATCTTTATGTGAGTACTTCAATATAGTACAGCTGACTTCACCTATGGAAAACCTAATATTGCCTCTTGTCATTTTCTCCCAGTATCTTAGCTGGAAATGAGAACTCTTTTATCACTCAAATCGGGAACTTGATCTTCTGGTCCATCGTGATGGACATCCTGTGGAGGGCTGCAACTAATCAGTTTGGAAACAGTGACAAGAGAAAGAAAATCAAGTCTTTCTTCCGCACTTCCAATCAAACCAAGCCTGTCTCATTTGAGGCAGCCATTATTGAGAGATCCACCCCACTCATGTGAGTATAAGGTATATTCTACCTGAGATCCATCCGATCAATAGGGTGCATGTAATAGCGTTCTTCCCACACTGATTAATAGTGGCCATTTTGGGCTATCATTTGCACTGGTTTGGCCACCACAATTACAGGGCTCATAGTAACACTCTAGTATTGTCCGGACATGATTATCTAATAGCAATTCTAAGACTATAGCTATAATAGAAAAATTAGTCGGACAAAGGCAGAAAATGACCGGACAAATAAGAAATTGACTGGAAAATGTCCTGTGACTGACTGTTATTGTGAGCACTGTAATTACAGACATACTGCTGTGGGTATGGCCAAAGGAGCACAATTTCTAGTACTGCATTTTTATACGTAAATGGCAGTTTACATTGTACCCTCAAGAGGGAAGTTCCCTTTGATGTGGTCATTAGAATGCTGATTAACCACAAATGCCCTTTGATGTGTAAAACCTATTCCTTCACTAATGTTTCAGGTCGTATCTGCAAAGCCTTTGTAGCCAATGGAAATTTTTTTTTTTTTTTAAGAAGTGGGAAAAGGAGGGAATGAATCTTTTAAGTTCAACGGTTATTATGGTCCCATAGGACAGAGGAGTTGCCTGCTTTTGAAGTGGTTTGCTTGTGGATAGCAGAAGTTGTGATGTGGATGGACAACCTCTTCATATTCATGAAGATCTGCAGTGTTGAGCATCCTTACTTGGTATGCATTATAGCTCCTTAATGTTGAAACACTTGAAGTGTCCTGGTTAAAAATTTTCTATATACCAATCATCTCTTCACTCAATAAAGTTGTTTGTTTTTTTGTTGTTTTTTTGTACGTTTCTCTTTATTTTGTAGTTTTTCAGCTGCCTTATGATACCTGGTGTTATTCTGTCAATCCTTGGAAGATACATCCCTACCATTATGCTAACTTACATTCTAGGTAAGCTACATAAACATAAGACTCAAAGGGAATGATGTTCTCCATACACACTGCTTCTCTTTTATGGTAGCAATGGAGGACTCCCCTAAAAGCCTGCCGGTAAAGTGTAATACCCTACTTACATGTCATGTATGTGTGCCTTAGCCACAGTGAGTACATAATCATTAGGGGGAGGAGGCAAATTGCAAACTGCTTCCTTTATCCCACCTAAAAAGAAATGGTCTCTGCTCACTCTTGCAGGCACATTGATGACCCTTACCTAATACACAAATATTGAGTGCCAGCCAAATATACCAAATATATTCCAAGTTTGTACTGTATGTGGGGCCTATAATTGTGAGATGCCTACTTGATTTTTTATCGGCATACATATATAGTACAGAAATAGACACAGTACATGTAGAGTAAAATTATATCGATTTAAATAGGCAAGTAGGGATGGCTGTGTAAAATGTTCATGAACAAGAGAGCCTACCCCTCCTAATTTCAATAACCACACCCATACTACCCAACTACTCTATCCCTATTTCAGCCATCCCTACTTACTGTACACATAAACCTCCCTTGTTATAAAATCTCCAACCTAATAGAACTGGGATCCTACACATTATGTACTCTTGTACCATATTACCATCTTGTGCAGTTATTGGAGCGTTGACTTGGCCTTACATTGAGTATCATGACCTGCGCAGTAAGGTTGTCCACCATATCAATGTCTACTACCCCAAGGCTCTGCAGAGGGCCAAATCAAGTCTAAATACATTAAGATCTTTAGGTAAGCTGAGGTGAAATGTCCTATATTAGATATTCTGATAAGAAAATTGTGTAGCGCCCAAATCAAGTCTGAATACATTAAGATCTTTAGGTAAGGAGGTGAAATGTCCCTGTCAGATATTCTGATAAGAAAATTAATGTGTAGTGCCCAAATCAAGTCTGAATACATTAGGTGAGGAGGTGAAATCCCCTGTATCAGATGTTTTGATAAGAAATGTGTAGTGCCCATGATCTCTAACCTCACATTAAGTAGGACTATGTATTTCTGGCCACATCCATCATATCGTAAGTATATCCTAGTATTATCCTGGTTAATGGTTAATGTGTACATAGCAGACCTGCCATAAAGCTAATATAGTTATGTGGCCACTTTCGAAGTATCCTTATTAAGCACTATCCTTATGTCTGCCTATTACAATGGGGACACAGTGTTTCTAGTCACTGTGGTACAGTGCTGCTCCACTGTGTACATATTATAGAGTTCCACTGTGAGCATAAATGGTACAGGGGGTTCCACTGTGTACATATTATAGAGTTCCACTGTGAGCATAAATGGTACAGGGGGTTCCACTGTGTACATATTATAGAGTTCCACTGTGAGCATAAATGGTACAGGGGGTTCCACTGTGTACATATTATAGAGTTCCACTGTGAGCATAAATGGTACAGGGGGTTCCACTGTGTACATATTATAGAGTTCCACTGTGAGCATAAATGGTACAGTGCTGCTCCACTGTGTACATATTATAGAGTTCCACTGTGTGCTAAAATAGTACAGGGGGTTCCACTGTGTATATATGGAGGTCTGCACTCCTAAATGACCCAGGTGTCCTGAATTAGTAGCACCTGCAGGTGTTAAGTAGCTAGCTGTAGATGTCCCAAATTTGTAGCACCCTGCATATGAGCATGATTGTTTTCTACAGCCTTTTGTCGTAGAGGCTTATGTAGGTGGTTGGCTTATCCAAGTGCAGCTGCCAGGTTAGAACCACCATCCAAGTGCAGCTGCCAGAGTGCAGCTGCCAGGTTAGAACCACCACTTACATGACTCTGTCTCTGATAGATTACTAGCTAGCATAAACAAGATGACTACTTCACTTGCTTGCTTACTGTCAAATGTTGCACATTGCCCTAGTTATTATGATGTTCAATCCCAATCATTATCTTATTCATAGCCCTGAAGGACAATACTGAATTTCATGAAGTTTCCCTTGCTAATAATGGAGATGAAAGGGATGTGGCACAGGCTCTCCATGATGCATTTGAGGAAGCCACTGCTTCTAATAGCAGAAGTAGAACTGGACAACTTCCACACCCATCGATTGAAGAACCAAATCCACAAGCAGAAGAGCCACCCCCACCTGATCCATCTCCACATGTGGATCCTGGAATGTCTGTTTTACAGGATTCTGTTCTCGGATTGAAACCAAATGGTAATAAAGACTGTTGGACTGTTCATTGTAACTATGAAGTTGTCGATCAGTGATTAATATTAAGCAAGCTAGCATCTGCATGCCTCAGAGTCAAAAAAAAATTGTGGATTAACCCTTGATATGCTAGTGCCCCTGCTCATTATTCAGTAGACTCTCAATTTAGATAGATATTTGAGTAGAGGGGATCCACCCGATCCTCTCCTTTCAAACATTAACTCCACCCCGGCCTATCCTATTAAACTCCACCCTATTCCATTCTAGAAGATAGACTGTGTAATGAGACCTTAATGATTTCCTTTAGCCTTTCTGGGGAGTGAGGATTCATTTCTTCAAGACTCTATATCCATTGGAACAGGAAACAGCAGTGACTTTCCTTCCATCAGTGACCTTGATCAGTCCATTAGTCTACCCCAGTTCCCTTCCAGAGATAGCCATAACGATGATGACTTATCTACCATGGTTTCTATGCCATCCATAATAGAAGAGGTGAGTTACTGTATGATGCTACAAGTTCTAAATAGTACCCACCCCCATTTTAAGTGTACCCAAGCAGTTATATAGTACCAAGGTGTGTGTTATTTAGAACTCTTTGTATTCTCCGAACATGATGTATGTACATAGCTATTCTCTCTCTCTCTCTCTCTCTCTCTCTCTCTCTCTCTCTCTCTCTCTCTCTCTCTCTCTCTCTCTCTCTCTCTCTCTCTCTCTCTCTCTCTCTCCACCTCTTTCTTCACTCTTCCATCTTTCCCTTTACCCCCTCCCTTCACCTCTTCCTCTTCTTTCTCCCTTCCCTTCATCTCTCTTCATCTCTCCCTCTTCCTTTCTCCCTCCCCCTTTAAATAGGATGACATCATACTTCCCTCAAGAGCAGACAGCCGTGACTTGGACCCATTCACTGACTCCCTTGAGCTCGAGTATGGAGGCTACAACTTCACTGATGGCAGGTTTAACCACCAGACAAACAGATCACCACACCCTCAAAGCAACACTCATTCATCTCTGGAACATGAACATTCCAGCACAATTCAACCAAGTGCACCCACCCTTGATCTAATTCCAGAGGATGCTGGTCAAACTGGACGGACTGGCTCAGATACTGGTTATGAAACTGGAAGCTTAAGTACTAACTTGATTGATTCTGATCCTTCACGCTACACACCAGAGGGAGAATTTAATCCACCCCCAACTTATCAAGCAGCTGTCGATGGATCTGATGGTGCTATCTCTTCTGGTAGGAGATCATGTGAGAATGGATTTCAACGGACTGGCACAGCATCTGACAGTGCCAGTAATACTAAAGGACGCTACTGGTTGAGGCGCAGAAATTAAAATGTCTTGGATAACTCTATCCTTGTATTTATTGTTGAACTTTGCACTCTTGCTTATGCTGAAAAATCGACCTTTGACCTCATAACAAAAATCAAAATAGGGCATAGTTGCTTAAACTGTATCCCATAAGTATTTATTCCAAGTTGTGTAAATCCATCCATGCATTCAGAATTTAGAAATCCTATGTGACTTCACAACAGAATAACCAGCATTAGGACTTACCTAGCAATGGTTGCATTTTCTAGTTCTGTGGATTTGATCTAGAAAGGCTATGGGATTAGCTAGTACATATAGTCAGTAACTGTACAACAGCTTACCTTTTGGGGGTGCTGTGGCTATCCTTTCAAATATTCCTCCATCAAGCTTCCTAATACCATGGTACCAGCAGCCAACTTGGTTTGCCATATTTGGCGATGTAATTCTGCTATGGAATATTGACACATTTCAAATTATGAGGGTAGACCTGATGACTCCCCTAGTTCAGAATCATCTATCTTTTCAAGAATTTGTTTCTATTCAGTTCCATTGGCCTGATTCTAATTATTGCAGTACCCATAATATTTATTATATTTCACCCTTCACCAGTAAAATCAAAGGGCATATTAGAGAACTAGCTACTCATAATTTGTCCAGTACTTGATGGGGAAGCCCTGGTTGCTAGAAGTTGAGTCACATGAGAGTCGAGACCTTATGAGAAGTAACACTGTCATTCATGCCTAACATGACCACTTGGAGAATCACTGGATTCATGATCAGCATTTGGTATGATTTGGAAAAGGTAGCTAAGTGTGATTTTTCCCCCCAATGACTGGAGATAAAAGTGGTGTGAATGGACCCGACTCTGTTCTCCCCTCAGGTTAGTGTGAGCCCCATTATCTTCCGTGGATCCACTCTACACTGCCACAGGACCAGATTAGCTCAATGACCACAGAAAATCACAGTTCATCTCTTCTTCATACTGATAGCTAAACTTTTTGAATCTTACACACAGCCATCCCTACTTGTTTATTGTTTCTTTGTAGGCTCTGCTTAAGCGACACTCTACAACAGAAAATTTGTCACTGGAACGAAATTTCCATTGACAATAGACCTAGAAATAGCTACACATTATTACTACTACATTCTGTAGCAGTGTCTCCATAGCTTTACATTTCGGAGTTGGAAAGTGCTTGTTTTTTAATTTTTTTTTTTTTTTTTAGCTGAGTCCTATTAAGGAAAATTTGGTTGTTTTTTTTACGTCCAAGCATACGTAGGGTCAGTATTTGGCAAGTACTACTAACCCATTATATAGGGCCAGGAAGGTTGTGGCTATGGTAGCTATTTCAGAAACTGAAACAGAAAACTCGATGTTATGTTATGTTAATGCTATGTTATGTTATGTTATGTTAATGTTATGTTATGTTAATGTTATCTAAAAGTCTGAATAGAACGTTATAATAACATCTTTTCAACAGGTTTTTGTGAGACATAATAATTGCTTATATCCAAACTGAAAGGTTATAGAGACGTGATTATTTCTTTACAAAACATTTCACTGGACTGGGAAATACAAATGAAAATAATGTTAGCTTTAGCTAACTACTGTAGAATAACTATAAAAAGGAACGCTAATTCATGAAGCTGCAGAGGACTCAATAGCTTGATGTGCTTGAGAATTAAAAGATGAAATGCAAATTAAGTATCACTCTTTTGATGATTTTCAGCACTCCAATTATTGGTATATATCATGTGAGACCTAGAGATTCTTCTCCTTCTATCTGTCCTGGCAAACCTTGTCATACACTGGATCAATTCATCGAAACTGTAAGAAACTTCACATCTGAGATAATCGTGTTTCTACCTGGAAATTACACAATACGAAATGCACTGCTCATCGATCATGCATTTAATGTGACTGTGAAAAGTTTTGACAGCTTCAGCACGACAAATATTTTATGCTATGAATACTTCATTTTTGGTGATAACATCACCAAAATCAATATTGAAGGACTGAACTTTATAGTATTTTACGGTCACAATATCTACATAAGTGCATTGGTTTTCTTCAACAGTAGAGATATTAAGCTCTCTTTTCTAAAATTTCAAGGCAAGGTCCACAATGTGATACCAATGAGAATCAAAGATCCAGCAATTTATTCACATAGTTCAGTCATCACTGTAATTAATTGCCTTTTCAATAGTGTTAGGGGAGCAACTGGAGGAGCAATTGCTGCATATCACAGCAATTTAACCCTTATTGACAATATTTTCAAGGGAAATACTGCGGAAATTTCAGGTGGAGCTATTTTTTTAAATCAAACCTATTTGGTACTCATTAGAAATTGTTTCATTGGAAATACTGCAAAGACTTCAGGTGGAGGAGCCATTGATGCAAACCAAAGTTCTATAATTATGACAGGTACATTCAAAGAAAAAAACTCAAAAAATAATATGGTGAACAGTAATCTTTGGGAATGTACACTCGGAAAAGTAGGAACATTTGAAAACAATAATTCAAGTGAAGACGGAGGAGCTATAAGAATGACACAGGGAAACCTCATTATATGTGATCATGCAATTTTTTATGGCAATAATGCTTATAGAGGTGGAGCAGTATTTTTGAATCAGTCTCATGTATTACTTAAAAAGAAAACTATCATGTTTATGAAAAATAGAGCCAAATTTGGAGGAGGAGGAATTTTGATACGCAGCGCTAATAGCAAGCATAAGAATATAATATCAGCATGCTTTGATGGTAACCTTGGTTCTGGAAGTGCGGTTGAAATTTATTTTACATATAATATCACATTTAAAGATATTACTTTTGTTCATAATGAAGAACCTGTATTTTCCTTGTGGGATTGTGGAGTAATTTTTGAAGGAGTAACAATTTTTTCAAAAAATCATGGTCAGGCTCTAGCATCGTATGAAAGCAGTTTGATCATCAATGGTCTTACACTCTTTGAGTATCACCAACTATTAAGATTTAAGGGACTTATTGAGTCATATAACAGCACTTTATTTTTTCACAATACGACGAAATTAATGAATAATAAACTTCTAGGGGGCATATATTCAGATGAATCGACTATAATTTTTAGTGGCTATACACTCTTCCATAATAACAGTGTCTCATTAGATGGAGGAGCCATAAGAGCAGCAAATGGAAAATTATCGTTTTCTGGAACCACTGTATTTACATACAACACTGCTGAACGTTGGTGGTGCATTGTATGCATTTAACACTCCAATAATTTTCGAAAATGATATAATATTTTCATTTAATTCAGCACGAAGTGGAGGTGGAATGTACCTAATAAAATCAGCATTGCTGAATTTACTATCAAATACAATTCTCAATACATCGTTTAACTATGCCAAAACTATGGAGGAGCAATATTCCATGATGATGTCCTCATCTTACCTACTCAATGTGGGAATTTATTTCAGAAAGGTTGTAGACCTGATACCAGATTACCATGTGCACCACTATGCTTTCTCCAGCTGCAAAATATAAACACAATAACTATAAAATCATATCACGATTCAGCTGGTAAAGATGGTAACTTTTTATATGGAGGATTATTGGATAAGTGTGTATTAACTAAACACTCTAAAAAGAATGCATATGAAACTATTATGAACCGAGGCTTGATTAAAGTCTATTCTCAGGAAAAAGAAACAGAATCCATTACATCCGAACCTTTTCAGTTGTGCTTCTGTGACAATCATGATGTACATGGTGAATGCAATAGAACCAAAAAAATAAGAATTTTAAGAGGTCAACTATTACAAGTGCCTCTTTTTGCTATAGGTCAAGGAAAGAGTGTCCTTCCGACAAAAGTAACAACATTGAGTAGTGGCATCAGATTTAACATCAGTCACACTTCAAAGATCCTTCCACGAAACTGTTTGGACCTAATCCTTACCCTTTATTCTCAGTATGATTATGGAGAAATAGAACTATATCCAGATGGTCCATGTCATCATACTGGAATAGCAAAAGCTGTTATTGACGTGATATTTCTACCATGTCCTGACGGATTCAGTCAACTTGGTGAAGAATGTGTTTGTGAAGAAAGGCTGCAAAGGTATGGTGCTCAGTGCATTATCAGAGAGGAAAATTTGATATATAGAAAGAGCACTTCACCATTTTGGATGAAAACTTTGGAGAGAACAAATGGTACTTATCTGGGCTTAATCTTACACCATTTTTGTCCAGTTGATTACTGTGCAGAAGGCACTATTCCCATTACATTGGATAACTTGGACATCCAATGTGCTCCTAATCGTACTGGAGTTTTATGTGGGAAATGTATTAACAACTATAGCCTCTTGCTTGGTAGTTCACAATGTGGATCCTGTTCAAATCGTTACCTGGCTTTACTTTTGCCATTTGCAGTCGCTGGAGTGGCTCTTATTTTCTTCTTGTCCATCTTCAGATTGACAGTTGCCACTGGTATGATTAATAGTGCAATACTCTATGCTAATATCATACAGGTAAACAGGAAAGTATTCTTTTCCTCTGATGGAGTAAATGTCTTGACATTATTTATAGCTTGGTTGAACCTTGACATTGGCATAGAGACCTGCTTTTATGATGGACTAGACGCATACATACAAACTTGGCTTCAGTTCGCCTTTCCTGCTTACATTTGGATTCTAATAAGTATGATCATTATCACCAGTAGGTATTCAATTACTATATCCAAATTGATAGGGAGTAACCCCATTGCAGTCTTGGCTACTTTGATACTGATGTCATACACCAAGACTTTGCGAGTAATTATCGATGTTTTTTCATTCGTTTATTTGGACTATCCCAACGGAAAGAAAGTAAGCGTATGGCTGAAAGATGGCAACGTGGAGTACTTTGAGTTAAAGCATTGCCTCCTAGTGGTGGCCACTTCACTTGTGACAGTAATATTCTTTCTTCCATACACTCTTCTTCTCTTACTTGGTCCATTTCTCTATCGCATTCAACATCGAAAATGCATTCACTGGTTGAATAAGATCAAGCCACTACTGGATTCTTACTATGCCCCATATAAGAAAAACGCTCGCTACTGGACCGGATTCCTGCTAGTGGTTCGCTGTGGTCTGTATACTGTATTCTCATATTTTTCAATTGAGGATGTTAGTAACAACTTAGTTACCATGATAGTAATTTTCAGTGGAATATTATTTCTGATCTGGATCACTGGGAAAATTTATGACAAGTTCTATTTGAATATTATGGAAGGCATGATATATCTGAATCTCATTGTTTTATCAGTGATTACTCTAGCAAATGTAAAGCATAAGAAAGTAATGGTCTATATTCTTGTTGGAATAATGTTTATTACTATGACTGGTGTCGTATTCTACCAATTTTACTTCCTCTACATCAAAAGGAGAACTAAGTGGATAAAAAAGAAGATATCAAGACTTTATCAGACCAAAATCATCGCACATAGAAACTCTGTGAGAGAAACATCACTTGTCAACAATACATCGCAAGTCAAATCTCCCATGAGTATCACACGAACATTCATCGAATTACGTGAACCGCTATTGGAGAACAATTGAAATGCATGCAAAACAATATCGAACAAATTCATCACACACTGACACACATTACCCTCATTAGTTTTCATCTTCTAGCGAGATAACTCAGCATCCTGAATTCTCCTATTTCATCTTTATAAAATTAAAAATCTTATAGCTAGCTAGCTAGCTAACAGTTTCTGGTACTATGTTTTGGTATTCTGACCATACCTAATTGTCATATTTTGATGTAATAATTATATTGAAAGAAGAAGGCACTTGCAGCAAGGGGTTGAGTTCTGGTGGCAAAGAGGATGAAGAGTTAATTTACTGACTATATAGAAGGGTTCGTGGCACCGCATGGGCTGGCATGCAAGTCTCGATCCATGGAGATGGGTCAGCAAAAGGACTGTGTACAATTTTAGCAGAGCAAGGATTTAGCTATTTATTTTCATGCTCTTCAGTGATAAAATTAATCTGCATACATTCTTAGGATCATCAAATTAATTATTTTAGCTTTTTGATAACCATAAATAACCAGTTGTTATCAACTGCCATAGCTATAGGCAGTTGCCCCCCCTCCCCCTCCCCTCCCTCCCCCTCCCCTCCCCCTCCCCTCCCCCTCCCCTCCCCCCCCCCCCCCCCCCCCCCCCCCCGATGATTGTGTGAGTAGTTAAGTAGGAGGGAGCACAGGGGCCAGGGCCCCCTATGTTCAGCTACTGCTCTGTTAGCTATTCAAAAATAAAATATAAAAAACAACGATGTCATGTGCCTGTTGGTCTAGTTTATGATTGTCAGGGTGGAAAAATATCCATGCACTTGTACTGTGCACAGAAAAAATTTTGCCTGGCCACACCCATTTTTATAACCACACCCTTTTGGTTCTGTAACCACAGAAGCAGACCTGGGGGGGGGGGGGGGGGGGGGGGGGGGGGGGGGGGGAATTGGAATGAGCAGTGTAGCTATAGATGAAACCTTGGTTGCAATTGTCTAGCAAAAAGCTTCCTACACCACTGTCTTTTGCCACCTTATTAATTAAGACAAGGGCTTAAAAATTCATAGCATCTTTACACAAGAAAAAATATATTAGCTACATGTACATGTAGCTACATGTACATGTACATGTAGCTATGTGGCAGAAAGAGAGATTCCAACAATTATTAGCTACATAGCTAATTACAAGCATCTATCTGGAAGCAAAAATAGATCTTAAAAATCAAGATCAAACAGATCGAGATGAATATGAGCAATACTGCATGCATGGACATCCCCTTGATCATAACACCAATTCATTTAGCTATAACCACACACACCAGGCAGTGGTAGCTAGTAACTCTTAACTAAGATAATAATTAGCTATAGGCTAATGAAGCTTGTTATTACCGCTGAACTAATGTGGCTAACTATAACTAGTGATCTGAAATGATAACGACCCTCTTCTACTATCAGTGTCTATATGTACATGTAGTGCAGCCACATAGCTAAATACACATTGCCTAGTGTGATGATCATAGTCATGTAACTATAGTAACCATACACTGTAGCTATACCTTTATTCCATGCATGCCATACTACAGATCAATACCTTTCAGTGGAATAGGAAGTGAGGGGGCCAGTGGCCCCCCAATATGGCCCCCCCCCCCAATAAAAATAACCACTGTGTTAAGGCCACTCCAATAAAATCTTAAGTTTCTGGTTTATATTTCCATGAGGAGAAGCTGGTTATTATTATTATTATTATTTTAATGAATACCAGGTACCTGAAATTTATAACTACTAACTTGGAATTTTCTTCTCCATATAATTATACAGAACAGCAAAACATCAATACAAAACATAGTATGTGCACACACAGTCACATATATCATCTTGAAAAAAAAATTTTTTTTAAAAGTCCATTCATTTTCCATACTAGCTAGGAGGCAAATCTTTGCATCCTCTGGAGAGTAATCAGGAGATTCTGCTGGAGTCATTTTCCTCACTTTTTACCATGAATTTCACATAGCTATGTGTGGTCAAATAACATGCCCAATTGTCTCAATGACACCATTTGAATTTTGCTTGCTGTACAGGCCTGGCCAAAAAGGCATGCAAGAGGTGACTTATGACAAGAACACACCTGGTCTTGGTGATCTGTATATGTAGTCTAGATCTTTTGATATCAAAATGAGCACGGCTAAGTGGTCATTACTATGCTATAGCGCTAGCCACATCCTTCTGATGTACACACACATAGTAAAGCTTCATTTCATCCTTATATAAATCTCCAGATTAAGAGCTTTAGAATGATACCAACAACTCCGTTTTGAATTTTTGCTCCATAAGACCCCTTTTCTCAAGTACGTATGTAAGTCACAACTACTTTTGTGTAGCTACATACAGTAAAGAATTATAATTTATTAAAATCAGATGGAACTTCCAATATATGTAATAGTGTTAACTCGAGCCCAAAGGTTTGCAGAGAGCAATGGCTGTGTATACCCCGAGATGGTCAAGTTATTCTTCCCAATTTTTATATTTGAGGGATTCAACAGCCTAAGACCACTCTGAAATGCAGTTGCATACACATCACTTGTTGCTGGGAAAGTTCCATTTAGCCGAAGGATCTCAAATACAGTGTTAGCAATGTATCCATCCACTGGGTTTCCACAACTATCGAGGTTTGTTGTGCTACAACGGACAACAGAGCAAACTGCATAACCAAAGGAATCATCGTCAAGTCGCACTCCAATGTACACCCCTAAAGCATACAGCTCGTTACTTCCAGCTGATGCAATAGAATATTCCAGTGTACATAGCAGTGATCTTTTAATCTTCTCACTCTCAGTCATAGAAACTTGAATGATGCCGTTATGATTTTGTAAAGGTTTAAATGCTAAGTATTCAGACCCCTTAGTCTGAATATTGTTGGCATTCAATACTGTTCCACTTTGCTGAAATCCTGCAGGACCAGGATTCTTAGGTAGTTCAGATATGATCACATGTCCTACACTTCGAGACAAACTGAAACTACTTAAGAAATATTGTGCATATCCAGATGAATATATGCCACTTCCAGAACTATAAAATTCAATAAAGGGGATTGTAATACTATATTGTTGATTTGCCGCAAGAAAATTGACCGAGTGCTTGAATGACCAGCTCTGTTGAACACCTATAGACACATAGAAAGGGAAGTTGTTCCCCCAAGACGTTGGCAAGACGAAATTCTTTACACCCTTCTTCAATAAACAGTTTCCAGGTTCATTGTAAAGGAGATCAAAGCATGTGAATGTTCCAAATGTTACTCCAAATGAAGTATCAAAAGTAACACACTCAGATGGATCACCAGCATCAAAGTAATCCTTCTCCCCATCATACAAGTTTATCTTGTGATATTTGGTAATTAATGTTCCATCAGCTTCGAAGATAACATTAGTATTGAATTGGTAGCGGCCATCACTAGGGCACCTCTGCATGCCCTCACAGGTCTGAACATCTCCCATATTTGCTACTAAAACAGTACTGAATTCGCGAGCGAGACAACTAAGGTTACGCAAAATTGGACGATCATTGAAGTCTGACTGAGTGCAGGGATTGGTTTGCTCATTAGATCCGGAAATTTCAGGAATCCGCTCCAGGTATGGGAAAACTGATTCCCTTGACATGAAAAATTCTCCAATAATAGCATCTTCAGGAAATATAACGATATTTGCACCACCTAGTTTGCGTATCTGATCAAGGGTGTTTCTAAAACCAATCAGATTGTTTGTTACTCGTTGCATACTTAATTGATCAACACTAAACTCAACCACTGCAGCCCTATAAGTGGACTGTGCATATACACCAGCAGCAGCCATTAAAATAGCTAACAATTCCAGCATCATCTTTTGGAGTGTAGTCTCACTATAGACGATTCTAGTCTCAGCTATAGGGTTAGTAGTTAGCTAGCTAGCTATAGTATTGTGATCATGCTGGGTCTTGATCACTCTGTGTGCAAACAAACTGCACTTTTATAGTAATTTCAGCTCAGAGGTGCTTCCCTTCATAGCTATAAGAACTTGAACTTTGTCTAGACACGATGTGACTCAGCACTAAATGAAACCACAACAAGTTACACGGTGCAAAAAACACTACTAGCTACCTTGAGGTTGCATTAGTTAGTACAGTACTGGTGGATGATGCAACTTTTTTATGATTCACATAAAGATGCATAAAAAAGGAGTAATGAATTAAGGCAGTACTATTCAGAAAAAAAGTCTAATATAACCTGGCATGCACTTTGAAATTATCATCCAGGTCCAGGATGGGAACATATTAACCAGGGGACAGTAATGTGACAACTTAAACTTGCTATATATGGCATGCACATACTGGGTCATTAGGAGCACACTTTCTAAATGGTTTTGTCGCCCTGCAGAGAGTAAAACTATACGTAATTCATTAGCTAGCTAGCTTGTCATCAGTGAATGGCTATTAATTGATGGAATCACATACCATAAGCTCCTGCAAATGTGATTGGGGAGTTTGTCTGTGAGTCAGACTCATTCCAAAGACATAATATGGACTATTGATGTTGTCAGTGTTTTTTGACTCTCTTCTTACATACAATTTCCCCCGAAAATAATAGCTGCACAGTGTTTCTCACAATATACTAAATACAGGGCAGGTCACCCTGTCTGGAAGAAAGTGCATGGGCTGGGTCTTTACGGTATTAATTGAATTAGCTATTATTCTCATGAATAATACTCAAGCACCCTGTTAGAATGGGAGACTCTGTAGCATGATGTTATTAAGATTGCTTCAGAATAGCTAATTATTATTATAGCTAGGCTATGGCTATGGGTAGCTACAAGCTATAGCTAGATAGTTTATCATGATGCAGTGGTTTGGTCATGTAGCTATTGGTTATTATGAAGAAGGTGCATGAGATGAGATCTAACAAGTTGGAATGGATACATTATATTCTTCATCTGTTTCAACACCTATCTCTTCCTATAATGGGTGTGTATGAAACATTGAGTCCTGTAACTATAATGATGATAATAATAGCTAATTGATTTACCAGTAGTTCTTTCTTAGACTTTGGGTAACCTTCAAGGATGGCATTCATGATATCATTAGTCTGTATTAAAAAAGATAATGTTACAAACACTGTGTCCATGGCCATCCCCGTCCCCTAGATCTCACCATTCTTTTCCTCTTTCTCCACTGCTTGACCGTTTCCTGGTATCCTTTGGCAATCTTTTCTGACTGCTCTGGACTCACTGCATCTTTATTAGACTTGGCCTCCTTTAACCTTGCTTCCATGGAACTACACTGCAAAATTAAAATGAGAAGAGAGGCAAAGGAAGGGGTGACCCTCCATGGTACTAATTGGGGGGGGGGGGGGGGGGGGGGGGGGGGGACAAGAGGAGATCTCCAAATCAAGAACATCATAAGGAGGCATCCCTCTGAATAAACCATCTTGAAATCAATAGGATGAGAGTTAAGCATGGGAAAAACAAGCTTCTAACAATACTCCTTTCCAGCTATAAACCATACACCAACAGTGGTATACCTTCCTGTGATATCATACCATGCATACGGGGCTACCTAAATCCACAGGCGAGAGTGAAAAGGGATGAAAGGCAAAACAAAGAGACTGGGTAGTATTTTCAAGGTACGAGGTATGCTATACAACAAGGTGTGTTATACTACAGCTAACCTCTTCATTTAGAACTTTCAACTGTTTCTCTGCCTCTTCTAATGTAAGCGAACCCCTTAGCGATGATAAACCTATAGAGATGTAGAGATTTGTCAATAAACATTAATAATGCATTCCCCCCCAAACCATTTGTGCCCCTCTGTGGCTTTCCCTTCCAACCCCATACTCTCCAACCCCATGCTCATTGTGTGAGCTTAGCAACCAACAGGGCTCATCCAGACATGATTATCTACCTGTGTAATTTGGCTTATTTCGTTGTTAAAATATTTGTTGGCTGTTATACCAAAGAGGTGGCCTGAAGGTTCCACTGTGAGCAGCTTTTAATGCATAGCCATAAAGACTGGACAAATTGATCGGAACCGACTGTTATTGTGGGCCCTGCAACTACAAATTGAATTTACGAGTCTCCATGGTACGACATTCATCAAGCTCTTCCTTCAGAGTCCTCTGAAGTTCTCCTATCTTCTTTTCCATCTCTTTCAGCTCTGACTCGGGTACATCAGGGAAGTGGGACTGGTTGACAAAATACACCTTCTGCTTCCCATACACTTTCTCTTCAAGCTTCTGCTGAGAGACTAGCAGATCCAGTGTCCTTTGCACACACTACAGTGATAGAGTGTAACCCTCTTAATACCATAGTTGTCAACCGTCCTCCGTCCCTATTTTGGAGGGACAGTCCCTCTTTTGTAGAGCCTGTCCCTCTGGCATTTCTATTGTTGTCCCTCTAACAAAACATGAAATAGTGTGCTAAATTTACCTATTTTGTCCTTTTTAGGCCAATTTCCCCTAAAAATCCCACTTTAACATGGATTATGTCCCTCCTTTTGATTTTAGAAGGTTGGCAACTATGTAATACATACATGTATGGACACTTTTAGAAACTAGTGGAATTAAGAAATAAAGCCACCACCATTCATAATGAGTGCAAAAAATTTCTTCCTAGGGGATGGCCCCAAAAAATTTAGCTGGACTATGACTGCAGCATCATATCAAACCAAGCCGTGTGACCCCAAAATCCAGCATCACATCAAACCAAGCCGTATCATGGCCCCAAATCTAGCTAGCTTTGACTGCAGCATCATATCGAACCAGGCTTGGATTGATATCATTGTGAGGAAATTATGAATCGATCAGGTATGTGATATGTTGGAAGAATCCAAAAACCCAAAATCCAGCTGGATTATATATGTATTATGACTGCATCATCATATCAAACCAATTAAGCCGTATCATGGCCCCAAATCTAGCTAGCTTTGACTGCAGCATCATATCGAACCAGGCTTGGATTGATATCATTGTGGGGAAATTATGAATCGATCAGGTATGTGATATGTTGGAAGAATCCAAAAAGTGTCTTGAATATAGCATTTCAGGGAAATTTTTCCAAGAACATTGTAGTGAGCATGCTCAGTTTACCTGATGACCATTGCCTTACCCACAATATTAGGTCATGTTTGTACAAGGCTACAAATTGGGACCAGCCCTTTGACCTTTGTAGAGAGGTTGTCTTCTTTTGGGGTTGTTTCATATATAATATTGTGAGGTTTGTGCAGAGTGTCCTTTATCATATCTGCTAAGCTGAGATGAGCACTTACTGTTTTACCAAATTCCTTATGCAAATTGTTTGTGATATCAACTGGAAGTTCATAGAATAACATTAAGGTTAGTGGACACACAAATAAACTCTTCTCTTACTTGCACTATAAGGTCGATTGGTGTCTACCATGTACTTGAAAATCTTAGCCGGTGCTAGAGTGGAAAAATACACACCATGCACACAATGGTACATTGGTTAAGTACATCTTTCATCTCTAGACCCTTTACCATCACATTTTTTTGTGTTCACAAGCTTTACTCATAGAAGTTGGACTACCCTCTTTCTCTTGTGGACTAGAAGGGTGTGGGTGAACTTTTACTCCGTTCTACATTTACCTTGTGCTTCTTTTTCTTTGCTGCTCATCTTGAACCAAATTACCCGCCTTTTCCCCGCGCAGAGAATTAACCTTTAACCCTTCAAAACCACACCCTCCTTATGATGCCGATGATCTGATTTGCGTCCAATGTCAGGAGATAGAATCAGGTCGAAGGTGAGGAGATCGTATTCATAAACGGGTCGTTCTGCTGGTGCATGATTTCAATCAGGAACTTACAGGTTCATCATAATTCAAGTAAGAACTTAGAGCTAAGCTCGTGACATACCAACTTATACACTCAGCCAACTATCCAGCTGGCTAGTTCTGTATGCTTATAGTGTTAGAAAATCACTGATCATTCCACAGGGAGCAATATTCAGTGTATACGGAAGGGATAATATTACTACCAGAATTATGGCAAATGGGTAGTCTGGTCTGGGCCCTAGTGAGACTAACCAACGGGTGCTATGTTCCCTCTTCTTTAGTAGGTCATGGATTCTTTGTGGAGAAAGCAACCACAGGCAGTGTGTGCCTCTCCATCCCCTGCCCACCATTATCCCAGCTCTCAGAAATCACCAATGGCATTCCCTCCTTCACAAACAAGACACATTGTAGCTGCCGCAGCAGTGAGGAATAAAACAGGCAAGAAACATCCAGGAAAAGCCATTTTAGCAGGTAGGTGAATTCTGAGATTTAATTCTCAGGTTTATGAGCTCTATGTTGAGAAATACCTTACCATTCGAAATAAACCTTCTCCTTCCCCCCACTATATAGCTGGAGTGCTCTACAGTCATTTGTGTATAGTGACATCTTTGAACAGAATCGTTAAGTGGTTGTGTGTTTAAGTAAGGATTCTGTTGAAGGAAGTGTTGATTTGCATTAATGGCATACATGTACTTTACCTTTACCTAGCACATCACAACCCTCTACCTTGTCATGCTCCTCTTCCTCCCCTTAAACATGTGACCACTCTTCCTTCCCCTGTACACTCTTAACATGTGACCCCTCTTCCTCTTACCTTGTCACGCTCCTCTTCTCCCTCCTGGATTCCCTGCTGGTGACCCTTTACCTGATATCCTGTATTATCCCATCATAGGCGGTATTGCTGGAGGTCTGGAAATCATGATGACCTTTCCAACAGAGTATGTGAAGACGCAGCTCCAATTAGATGAGAAAGCAGTCACACCCAAGTACAAAGGTCCCATCCACTGTGTCCAAGTGACAGTGAGGGAGCATGGAGTGCGTGGTTTGTACAGGGGCCTCAGTTCTCTCCTCTATGGCTCCATACCAAAGGCATCTGTCAGGTAAGTCCTGACTCCAGACTCTTTCAAAATGTGTTAGTCACCACAATTTAATATTGGTCACTTTGATGTAGAGCTAGGTGGCAAAAACCAATAGATGCATACAATTTGCGTAGAAATAGGGTGTGTCCCAAATTTCCTGACCATGTCATGAGTCGTGGTGAGCCAAAAAGTTTATTAAATTTCTACTTAGGACTGTCACAAATGTATGTTTG
The DNA here is from genome assembly GCA_963924555.1 of Crambe crambe. Classification (NCBI taxonomy): domain Eukaryota; kingdom Metazoa; phylum Porifera; class Demospongiae; order Poecilosclerida; family Crambeidae; genus Crambe; species Crambe crambe. The sequence goes on along the minus strand of OZ004584.1, from coordinate 4,958,615 downwards.
TCTATCACAGGGAGATTACTAAATCCTGTACTCTCAAGTTGGGTCACTGGTACAGAATTGAGTCTGTATGGTTGTCTTTTATCCGGAACACAAAGTTATTAGTGTTCTTCCCTTCCCCCCTTCTAGCTGGGACGTTTCTTTGTTTAATTAGGGGAGGTTCCCAGACTCCAGTGATCTAAAGTTAATACTTTGTTTCATTCTTGTTGGTTCTAGATTTTCAATGTTTGAATACCTGAAAAATAACTTGGCCGATGAGAAGGGTAATCTGACACAGGGACGCACCCTCCTGTGCGGGTTGGGGGCAGGGGTCTCCGAGGCCATTCTAGTCGTGTGTCCTATGGAGACCGTCAAGGTCAAGTTCATTCATGACCAGACTCAACCCAACCCAAAGTACCGAGGCTTCTTCCATGGGGTCAGGGCCATCGTCAAGGAAGAAGGTATGTAAACCATAATTATGCCCTGCCCAGTATACATACATAGGCCTATTTGGATATAGAGAGGGCTGGGTGAATCATGTACATGGCCTTTTCATTTAGCATAAAAACTTTCATTGAAAGTACCAGCTAGGGGAGACTCTGAATTGTGTACAGAGGTATCCTAAGCAAGCAAGCTTACATTTTGCTGTTGAGGACTGAAACAGAACCTAGCAAATGAAATTTTCTGCTCTATAAGCGTACACCCAGGCTGGCAATATCATCATGATTAATGTGTGTTATGTTCCCAAGATTCTCAACCTATTTAACAAGCTGTACAGATTGAGGATCAGCAAATGTGTTTGATGCATAGAGTATACTTATTATTGCACACTGCCTGAGCAGCAAAGGGTGTTAGAGAGGTGCAACACCGGGGTCCATCTTTCTTTCATGTGGTTAAAACATTGTATTTAATAGCCACAAGAATATCAAAATCCTTTAAGGTGCACCAGTAACCCATGAATTTAGAATGTGATGTTGTGAATGTAGAACATCCATCCATTGTTTTACAGTCACTGAAATAGCAACTTCCTTCTCTCTGAATGCTTAGTGTCAAAGAAGTAGTTAAAGTGGGGCACTTTTGAGGTGGGAGTCCAATAATGTGATGGTCTCCAAGTAGAAATCAAAATTATTAGACGCATTCATTTTGGGCTACTTCAAATTTGGCTCACCATTAGTAGTTAAAAATAGGCACTTTAGGTGGAATTTTAGAGAGTCCAATAATATGATAGTCCCAAAGTAGAAATCCATTCACTTTTTATAATTTGGCTCACCATAACTCATGACTACTAGTGGCCATGGTCTGGAAATTTTGTGTGGAGATAGTCTAACCGTTATAGAACACATGACTGAAGTTTGGAACAAATTCAGAAATAGCAACTTCATAAAAACGGAATTCATTATAATTAATTTTGTGTGAGAGGTTTCAGGAAGGTCTTATGATGATTTGGGCTTGTTTATGGTCATGTGGCTGAAGCATGCATTTCCCCCTTGGCCAGTGCAGCATGAATGTAAAATAGCCCTGGCCCTGGCCTGGATGCAATGATCTTGCCACACACAGAACTCTCAGAAATGCCCGTGTAATTAATCCTGAGTGGTCTGTCTGGCTACACTAATGCAACAATTAGGTGTACCTGGTGAGAGAACTGAGGCAGTTTGCTGAGCTCTACCAAATTGAGCCATGTGACATCTGTATCCACTTGGAAAGGTTTAAGGGGGCAAGCCTTGCTGCTCCTCCCTTGACCGGTGTCAGATCTGAGAGCCCCATAAGCTGATGGTAGTATGGGGCTGTAGACCTTACTGAGCATGTGACTTCAAAGTGTGATAAAGGACGCTCTGAAAGTGGGCAAAGGAGGCGTGCATGCCACTTTAATGTTGATGTTCATACTGCTAATGTGGTGTGGTTAATTACGCTTTTAGTAACACTATGTAGTGGTTTGGTGCAACATGAAACTCAAAACACCAAACCAAATTTACATAGCCTCCTTTCAAGTGGCTTTAGAGTTGGGCTACTTACTATGTGTAAAAATTAATTGTGTTCTGAATTTCATGCTGCAAGACCACACTGTACATTGCTGTATGTCTGACTCGTTCCCTTCCACATGAATAAGGGCCAAGTGGCATGCTTTATTATAGCCCTGTTATATAACATCTCTGTGCAATATTATTATTGGGAAATATAATACAGGTTTACAATTTTCATGTTAATTCTGTATTGACTCCAAAAATAAAATGGAAGCACATTCAAAAAAACAAAAACAAAAAACCTATGCTAATAGAGATAACTTCATAGTTGAATGTTCCATTTGTGGTATCTCCGAAATAGTATAAGAGTAATAGTCTGTTGATACCTAGTTCTCTCTCTATAAAACAGCTGCTAGAATGATAATGCACCTCTAAGCAGGTGCTAACCTGTAAACATGTAACCTAATTATAAACAGTACATGTAACTACATGTGTAACTAGTATAGTTATACCACATCTCTCTTTCTCAGAGTTTGGTTAGAAATGGAATCGGTCAGGGGGGTGAATTACTGTTCCGTCAGGGGGGTGAATTACTCTTCCGGTTTGGGACCTTGTCATAATCTGGCGGGGAGGAGTATCAGGTTGTTGAACTCCATCGGAAGTCTGGTCATTAGGAATGACATTGAGGTGGCGGTGATTCCTCCTCACTAAGCCAGTGGGCGTTTCAACTATGTATGACCTTGGAGCATTGGCTGGTGTGATTACCTGGCCTGTGGTCTCAGTCCCAGATGTGATTTGCACTTCTGTGTTGTTAGGAATAGGAGGGAGTACTCGAACACGATGACGGCTGTCAAAATTCTGCTTCTGCTTTTGTTTAAATTCCACATCCTTATGTCGAAATTCGTCCAGATATGGCCATTTCGGTAGCAACAGATCATCAACTTGTGGCAGTGCTGTACGGAGCTGTCTGCCCATTAGGAGTTCTGCTGGAGAAATATTACACCAGGGAAGGGGTGTGCTTCGGTAACTGAGTACTGCTTGGTAGGGATCTTTTGACTCCTTCAACAGCTTCTTAACTGTTTGTACGGCCCTTTCGGCTAGGCCATTGGATTGCGGATAATGAGGGCTGCTGGTAATGTGGCAGAAATCGTAAGTTTTGGCAAAGTTAGCAAACTCCTGGGAAGAGTATTGAGGGCCATTGTCACTCATCAGGGTTTCTGGTATACCAAATCGTGCGAATATGGGTTTCAAAACTTCGATGATGCTGGCTGAAGTGGTGGTTTTCAACTTCACAACTTCGACAAATCTGGAGAAATAGTCTATGACTAGTAGATAGGTGGCTCCATTCAGCATGAATAAGTCTGTTCCAATCCTCTGCCAAGGGTAGTCTGGGAGTTTAGTTGAGAGAAGTGGTTCGCTTTTCTGTGAGGTATTTTTGATGCACTCTGGGCATTTTTCGACCATGTCAGCGATATGCTGTAGAATACCTGGCCACCATACTGCTATTTTGGCTCGCAATTGACACCGTTGTATGCCCTGGTGACCACAATGTATTTTGTGAAGAATTTCTTTCTGCAATTGTTTAGGTACTAGGATCCTTCTGCCATACAAAAGTAGATTGTTATGAACTGTGAGTTCACTTCGTACATGCCAATATGGCTTGAGTGTGACATTGATGTCCCTTTTTTCATTTGGCCAGCCATGTCTGCAGTAATTAATGAGGGATGAACAAACAGGATCTGTTGCTTGTGCCTTCCGGAACTCATCTAGACGTGAACTGTTAGCTGGTAAGTGGTCAACACACATTTCCATCAGTGACTCCGCCTCCTCCTGGAGTTTTTGATCTCCATAGTATGATAATGGGGCTCGAGACAGCGTATCTGCAGTGTACAATTCTTTTCCTGGGACATGGATTATGTGATAATCAAATCGGTCTAACCTCAATCGAAATCGGAGAACTCTGGGTGGAAGGCTATTGAGGTTTTTTGCTCCCAGCAATGGGACCAGTGGCTTGTGATCGGTCTCAATTATGAAAGCTGGAGAACTTTTCACATGCCCATGTGCTGGCAAGGGCCTCCTTTTCAATTTGTGCATAACGCTGTTCAGTCTCGGACATAGAGCGGGAAGCGAATGCTACTGGCTTCCAGGAGGTTTCAGATTTCTGCAATAGGACTGCACCCAGGCCGTAAGATGATGCGTCAGCTGAAACTTTTGTGTCTGCTTCTGGGTCGTAGAGTGCCAAAATTGTTTCATTAGAGAGTTCTGATTTAACCTTTTGGAAAGCTTGGTCCTGTGGAGTGTTCCACACCCACTGTTTCTGTTTGCTCAGTAGTTCTCGTAGAGGTTTAGTCAAATCAGCCAAGTTCTTTGAGAATTTCCCCAGCTGGTTGACCATTCCTAGGAACCTCCTCAGCTCAGACACTGTTTTAGGGGGGTCCATCTCCAGAATAGCTGAGGTCTTGTTTGGATCTGCTTTGATTCCTTTCTCGTCAATGATATGACCAAGATACTTTAGTGATCTTTTTGCGAACTCACATTTTTCCAAATTTAATGTTACTCCTGCAGCTTGAATTCGCCTGAAGACTGTGTCAAGGCGAGTGTTGTGCTCATGTAGGTCTTTCCCAAAGATAAGGACATCATCCATCAAACAGAGTACGCCCTCAAGACCAATTAGGATTTCAGACATTCGTTTCTGGAAGTGTTCAGGGGCACTCGAAATGCCAAACGGTAATTTGTTGAAACAAAATCGTCCGAATGGGGTCAAGAAAGTTGTGAGAAGTCTTGATGGTTTGGCTAGGGGTATTTGCCAAAACCCACTGTTTGCATCAAGTTTGCTAAATACTCGTGCACCGGCAAGTTGGGCCAAAGTCTCATCAACTTTCGGTAAGGGGTGAACCTCTCGGAGAACATTTGAGTTAAGGGGTTTCAAATCTATACACACACGGATTTTACCCCCTTTTTTTTTGGCACAACTACCATTCCAGCGCACCATTCGGTTGGTTCATCAACTCTTGAGATTACTCCCATCGATTCCATTTTTTCCAATTCCTCCTTGACTTTAGAACGTAACGGAATTGGAACATACCTCGGGGCAAATATTGAATGTGGGGATGCACCTGGCTTTAATTTGATAGTATACTCACATCCAAGGTTCCCAAGTCCTTGAAACATTGGTGAGTATTTCTGTACAATCTGTGAGTGAATATCTGTAGTTTCCCCCACCCTTACTACCAGGTTCAGCTGAGTAATAGCAGGGAGACCAAGCAGGTTATTCTTGAGTCCATTGATTACGAACACTTGTTGTGTAGTGGTGATCTTCCCCTTTGAGAGTTTGGCCATAAATTGTCCTGTGACATCCAAAAGTTGTTTGGATGGTCCATAAAGGATCTTTTCTGCTTTGCCGAGTCTGGGTTTATCCAGACTTTCAAACGTTTGCTGGGAAATGGCAGTGATTTCTGCTCCAGTATCCAATTTAAATACTGTTTCTTGTCCGTTTATACTTATCTTGTCGACCCAAAATGTTTTGGGATTAGTATTCAAGAATGCTGCTTCCAAATTACATTCTTCTGTTACTTCTACTTCTGAAATTCTTTTGCTGAAGCATTGAGAGCTAAAATGCCCTCTCTTTTTGCAATTATGGCACTTGGCATCTATGGCTGGACATTTTTCACGGGGGTGTGGGCCTCTCCCACAGCGAGAACAAGCTTTAGGTGTCCTGGAATTGTATTTTCTGCCTGTTGCGGGATACTTTCCTCGTCTTGAAGCTAGTTCATTCACAGAACTGAATTCTTTAGTTCCTGTTGCTGTTCATGGACAGCTTCGTTTTGACGTACCATTTCTTTTGCTTTTTCCAACAAAAGATCAGGGATTAGTTGAAGTCTCTCAGACAGTTCAGAATCAAGTATTCCCACAATGAGACGATCGTGTATGAGTTCTGGTGTCATCGTTCCATACTCACAGGTTTCTGCCAATTTGTATAGTTCAATGATGTATTGTTCCACAAATTCCCCCTGTTGCTGATTTCTTCTGTTGAAAACAGCTCTTTCAAATATAACATTCCTCTGTACTTTGAAAAATTTGTCAAATTGCAATAGAACCACACCATTATCATGATCTCATACAAATTTAAACTACAATAAAACCAGCAGAACGAGCACTCAATATTATTTTGGAGTGATCACTAGACCCTTGGTTGGCTTATGAGACTAGATCATTTCAACCTTCTTTTTTTTTATATTAACACCGTGCCCACCAAAATTAATCATAGCACAAACTTCACCACTTTACAGGTTTGTCAGGCACTTACAAAGGACTGACTCCCACTATCCTCAAACAAGGCTCCAATCAAGCCATCCGATTCTTCGTGTACACCAATCTAAAGCGCTACTTCCAGGGTGGAGACAACTCCAAGGACATCGGGAACATTCGTACATTCTGTATCGGGGGCATAGCAGGAGCTGCAAGCGTCTTTGGGAACACACCCATTGATGTTATCAAGACACGAATGCAGGTTGGTTGGATCACATTTCTCTAATAATACTGTTAGTAATTATGCATTATCACAGGCCAGGGGTTTCCCCATAATTATTATAATAATTATTCACCATCTTTACCTTATTAGTTTTTGGCAGCTTCTCAATAGCGTGGAGTTTATAGATTTTTGGTATGATAATGTCAGCCAATAAAGATTCCAATATCCCACTTCACAATGTGAATTCACCATAATCTATTCATTAATATTATTTTGAGCAATACTTACACACAGATCTCTCTCTCTCTCTCTAGGGTCTTGAAGCTAGCAAGTATAAGAACACTTGGGACTGTGCAGTGAGGATAGCAAAACATGAAGGCTTCAAAGCGTAAGTTATGATTGTGCTAGATACTACTTCCAACAGATAGGGGGGAAACCCTTCTCTTCTCTTTTTTTTTTTTTTTTTTTTTTTTTTTTTTTGTACCTGTAAAATTACCTTATGATATTTAATTTTATACTAGAGATTAGAGTTGCCACAATGTGAGGGAAACTCTTCTTTCCTCTTGAACAGTTGCTATTATTTTGTACCTGTGACAGTCCCAGGAATATTTGACGCATTGATTCTTGGCCACTTTTTCCATACTTTAGCTGTCCATAACTCATGACTACTAGTGACCTAGGTCTTGAAATTTGCTATAGAGATAGTTCAATCATTATAGAACACATGACAGAAGTTTGGGACAATTTCATCAAAGCATGTTTGAGAAATTGCCCATTTTTTGCTACTTAAAAACGGAATAATATTCAAATTTCTACCACACCTGTAAAATTAGCTTTTGTGATAATTTTATTTAATTTTAAATTCATGAGTGGTATTATCCCCTGCTTATCAATGCAGATTCTATAAAGGGACTACTCCTCGATTGGGACGTGTGTGTTTTGATGTGGCCATTGTGTTCACTCTCTATGAGAACGTGATGAAGGCTTTGGACTACGTTTGGCCTACAAACTAGTCTTCACTTGTCTTCCAAAACAGTAGTCATCATGTGATCTTTTTACATACCAAAAAAGGCAGAATATGCTGGTATAACAGTATACATGTATAAGTAATCTATAAAGTTTGATCAATACTTTTGGAAACTGTGATATTCATTCATAATAACTTATGTATCCCTTTCACCAATTTATCACGTTCTATGGCTATTAAAATTGTATATGTGACAGTCGAGGGTAGAAATCAAACTTTATTCACATTTTAGTCAAACTTTCCTTTTGTCATGACTGATGCTTTACAATAGAATTTTCTGCCTTTCGAACTTTTTTTTTTTCGAAAGTAGAAAGTGTGAATAAAGTTTGATTTCTACCCTCGACTGTCACATATACAAGTGGAAACCTTTGAAATAGTTACATGTACACCGCTCGAATACATTAGGTACACTTTTCCTGATCAGTGCTCTGTCCATAATTTCATCACCTTTGAACCACTGTCTCTTGGGAGTCAAAGGAATAATTATAAATTGTGCCATGGCCTCTGATAAAATTTATGACCTTTTAAACCCACATCCAACCTATATTATTATACACAGGAATCTTCCAGATACTCTGGAACCTCGTACATCCTGAAAGAGGACTAACAATAATGCCTACTCTATTAAAAGCAGCAACATTAAACAAAAAAAGTGTTGTTTATAGTGATGACATGATTGTCATTCATTCTTTTCCTTGTCTGCTCTGATGGCTGAGATGCACTTGGCCATGGTGCGAGAAGCTCTACTGATGCTGTCCGTCATGTAGAAGTCCTCCAGTTCTCGCATCTTCACAGATAATGGCTCTGACAACAATCCACCTTTACTCGACTGCAGTAAATCATAGTACGTACAAACTTATCAGTGTACAAATAATGGAACACCCCTCTATAAAGGACACTTGAGGACAAAGGACAACAAAGGACAATTTCAGTGGCCCCAATTTGTCTTGCTAGGTTCCACTGTTACTGTACTGTAATGAAAGTGGCCCTCCATTTCAAAAACATTATTGTAGTACAGTATACATTCAACAATTCATCCTTCCTTGGTGAAATTTTAGCAAGCCACATTCTACGAGAGATCTTATTGGACAGAGGATAAAATCTCTTATCAACCCTTTACCAACCCACAGCAGTTATAACTTATTGGACAGAGGATAAAATCTCTTGTCAACCCTTTACCAACCCACAGCAGTTATTTAATATAATTAACGCCCTCATCAACATCCATAAAACTAAAAAACTAAAACGCTATGTTCTTGGACGTACTTTTACAAGTTTTTCTGCCAGCTTGAAGAAGTTAGCAGACTCCATGTCATCATAACGTGTGAGATGAGGGGCCACCTCACTTAGTCTCTCCCTCACTCCAGCCAGTGTGTCATAGTTGGGAACAACGAAACACATCTGATACAGAAAAAAGTCAAACATTAAAAAAACAAGCTAAATAGCTCTCATTGAAGTTCAAAAAAAGATTTGTCAATGATGGCCATTATATAAAGCATAATACAAATTGTGCACAATAATAAGTATTGCAAATGCTCGTACATAGGTGCTAAATTAATTAGAGTTGATCCTCTGATGCTCTGATGACCATGAAGGACCCTCGGATATATATAAGGACACCATAGAAATTACATCCCAATCCACAAAAAGTTTGCCTTAGAAGAGAGGTATAGTGGTGCAGGGTTTATTTCCAGGGGGGGGGGGGGGGGGGGGGGGGGGGGGGGCTCTGAATGATGGCTTGCCCCACCTAGGAACTAGCTAGCTTTCGTAATTCCGCATTGCCTTAGAAGAGAGGTATAGTGGTGCAGGGTTTATTTCCAGGGGGGGGGGGGGGGGGGGCTCTGAATGATGGCTTGCCCCACCTAGGAACTAGCTAGCTTTCGTAATTCCGCATACGTACATGTACTGGTTTGTAGTTGCCCCTCCTCAATTTTTTTCACTAGGCATTTGACCCCCATCGAGCAAATTCCTGAATTAAACCCTGTGGTGTGTTCAGGGCAATGCACCACTATAGAATGATCATGTAATCTCTCTTGCTAATTAACCCATGATTTGTGTAAGTAGCTATTGGGGTCTCACCTCAGCTAGAGCTCTGATGATCTTCCAGTCCTCCCTGGCCATGCCTGGGGGAGTCACTGCAATTCTGCAACCAATAACAACAATTGTGACAATCCCATACAGAAATTGCTTATTGAATTCGTTATTTCTCTCAAATATTTCTTGATGAATTTGTTCCAAACTTCTATCACATGTTCTGACAATCTCTACACAAAATTCCCAGACCATGACCACGAGTTATGGTGAGCCAAAGTTTAAAAAATTTCACTTTGAGTGTATAGTACCTGGTTTGTTGAGCTCTTCCTTCTGTGTTGACATAGGTGGCAGTTTTCTCAGTGTAAGCTGCTCCAGGGAGCACCACATTAGCCCTACTGGCCCCTTTATCACCATGGTGACCTACACGTACATCGAAAAAACAATGACAGTTGTGCATTCACTGAAATGCTGCCATGATCATGTGACATAGTTGTACATGGCAATGCTTCTCACCTTGGTAAATGACAAAGCAGTCATTTGGGATCTCCACATCCTCCAATTCCTGCAACCGAAACATTAGTGAGTTCTATGGTATGTAATACTGATACAGAATACTGGGTAGTACGTAGTATACTGAGTAATATCTGGTAGAAAGCAATATTGGTTACAGGTATACTGAGAGGTATACTAATACCTAATGGAAAAGTTTTAAAATACTGAAAAAGAATACAGTAAGTATACTGAGATACATAAGAAAGTATACAGTAAGTATACTGAGAAAGTATATGAACTAGGAGAGCAGAGACACTATAATAATCACTTACGGCACCAAGCAAGTATAGGACTTTGAAAGCCTTGAGGCCATTGGAAGTGATTCCAGGTTGGTAGCCGATATCCAGTGCTCCTACTTGACTGGCACTCTGCAAGGCACATTTAACGGCTAGAAGCATTTTATTGTACAGAGATAAATAGAGACACACCCCTAACACACCCACAACTTCAGTACGTCAGTGGGTGTGGGATTATCTCTATCATGACACTTTACACAGAGTCTCTTAATGGAGGTGGTGTGGTCTCTGAATAGGGTGGTCTCTCTTAATATAAGTTTAAACTGTAATTTGTACCAAGGCCCACTTTTACGAGTTACCCTTTGCAGTATGTTGAGGACACGCCACTCTTCTGTGGGAGGGGCATTGGGAATGGAGCCAGCAATCGTCATGGCAGCCGACAAGAGAGCGCCACTGTCATTCCTCTGGAGCATTTCACTACCCACAATCACCATAGGATGCCGAGCAGAAGAAAATTTCTGTAATGGGGAGGGGATGGGATGGGATGGGATGGGAGGGGTAATGACAAAGGAAAAATGCCCAGACAAATCTCTAGCATCCTGTTGTCTGACACTGGAAGAAAGATCCTGATGCAAAAAGTGTAACTTCACTTCAATTATAATTATCAGGCCTTGGAATTTCTCTAATTAAACCAAACAGGAAGAATGGTAAACCCAACGTGCATTATTGCCTTTAGGCACTATATAATTAATTGCGCTATAATGCAGTATCATTCAGTGTTTAGAGAAGGAGGGTCACTTGGTGACTCTATCTTCAATTTTTGGAAGAGCAAAGTGCTCTGCAAGAAGAATACCTTGTACCACAGACCAGCCTTTTTCACAAGGCAGGAAAAGTGGAAAAAAAAAAAAAAAAAAACAGGTCTGGGTACAGGCTAGAGAACTTGTGCTCCTGATCAGCTGTACTTAATTCCAAAAAATGGACACACTTGGGGACCCACCCTTTTGTTAGGTTGTCCAAGGTTATTTTGTATAGAGTGTGTCCTTTAGAGTTTTTTTTATTGAGAAGAGCTTTTAAAGTGAAATTATCAGAGAGTACTGTATCTAAGTAGGCATGACATAGATTGCCCCATTGGACTTCTTTCATAACATGCACAGCAAACATAATTGTTTCACATGCATCTGCATGGAGATAAGTGGCCTCACATGCATGTGCATGGAGATAAGTAGCCAATAGATTCAGGCAGGAAGTCATTATCACTCTAGATCTACCAAAGAATGATTAAACCCAATGAAGATTATGACACATGCACTCTATTTAAAAGCAACCAAGTAGCAAGGGCAGTTTAACCACGTGTGCCAGTGGGAATGTATTATAGAATGACCCACAACGTAATATGATCGAAGTTAATTTTTTGGAAGGGCAAAGTGCCCTGCAAAAAAAATCATTGACAGGACACTCAGAAAGTTGGTCCTGCTTATAAGTAGCTATTTTTATCCCTAGCTTACACTAAAATTATTGGCAGCAAAGGGTTGAGCTCTCAGAAGTGGCCATTTTGGCTACTGGCCAGTCAGCATCACTCATACTTGGTTTGGTCACTATCTCCCTACTTCACTCACAGTAGAACCTTTAATATAACCCTACTTCACTCACAGTAGAACCTTTAATATAACCCTACTTCACTCACAGTAGAACCTTTAATACAACCCTACTTCACTCACAGTAGAACCTTTAATACAACCCTACTTCACTCACAGTAGAACCTTTAATACAACCCTACTTCACTCACAGTAGAACCTTTAATATAACCCTACTTCACTCACAGTAGAACCTTTAATATAACCCTACTTCACTCACAGTAGAATCTTTAATATAAGAGTCTCACTCTAAAAGAGGACAAATCTATGTACAATCCAATAACCTCCAAAGAAGAACAAGCTCTCTTAGTTATGTGTGTAAAAGCATTGATCATGCTACAGTTGGCATTGCCCCTTTGGTCAATTTGCTCTAAATTTACACACCTTTATTAATTAAATGTGGAAGAGAATTTAATACATCAAATAAAGCAAATTAAGGTAGATGTGCTCATTAAAATGATTCATATTCATCCATTTAACATGATATGGAAATATTGAACGACAAATAAAAGAGTAGCAAATTTCAAGACCTAGGCCAACTAGTAGGACAGGTAAAGTATGGAAAAGAGCAAGAATCAATCAGGAAGTCAGATCTACTAAAGAATGTGCTAAATAAACCGCCCATACATACCCAATGCACAATCATCACCTTATAGATTTTACTTAAAGCACAGAACAGCAAACACCAATGGATGGGATTCCATAACCACCGAATAGTATAGAAATTTTTGGAAGGGCATAGTGCCCTGCATACAAGAGTAAATTTATCGTGGTCATAATCATTAACTAGTGTGTCAGATCTACTAAAGAATGTGCTAAATAAACCGTCCATACATACCCAATGCACAATCATCACCTTATAGATTTTACTTAAAGCACAGAACAGCAAACACCAATGGATGGGGTTCCATAACCACCAATATAGTATAGAAATTTTTGGAAGGGCATAGTGCCCTGCATACATGATATTATCAGAGTAAATTTATCGTGGTCATATTCAACATAATCATTAACTAGTGTGAAAGTCAATGTATAAAAAATCAAAACAAAACAAAAAAAAGTGGAATTTCAGATTAAATTATTGTGCAAGTCATTTCTGTAACTTTATTGACATCCTGTGGAGCTCAATTTCTTAAGTTTCCTTATAAGGAAACCATTCCGTACGTTCTTTATAAGGAATTCAATTTCTCTAATTTTGCATTTCCTTATAAGGAAAGCTCAATTTCTGTTTTACTATTTCCTTATAAGGAAACTTGATTTCTATATTTAAATTACCGTATGGCCAGAAATATTGGTATTTGGCGGTTTAGCCTGCAATAGTAGTCTTTTTACATAGGTATGGTAAAGGTCGTCAACATTACAAATCTGAAATACTACAAGGTCGATTGATCTAGCTAGTAGGAGCTGAGCTAGTTAGCTAGACGATGTAGTGAAGCAACAGCTGGATCATCCTAGAGTTGGTGTCAAGATAGATATGATGTCCCCTATCACAGGGAATTCAGACGCCATCGATCAATTGAGAGCAGCTGCTCGTGCTTACATTACATGAACATGCACTCGCACGTGCGCCGATAAGCACGTGCATTCCGCCAATATTAAGCCTGCCTAGTTTGAATGAGAGCAATCCGCCAAATTTAATTCTGCCAATATTTCCGGCCATACGGTATCCAGAATATCTCAAATGTGTTGTGTGATTCCTTATGAGGAAACTCAATTTTGTAATTTCTTATTAAGGAACTTTGACTTCTTATTTCACGATTCCTTAAAAGGAAAACTCAATTCTGAATTTCAGAAACTCGATTTCTCAATTTCGTGATTCTCTCTTTTTAAATTTTCATGAAACACATGATTACCTTACTAAAAGGATGCTTGCCACTAGCCAGATCTTCCAAGACTTTCGTGGAATCTCCAAGGTGCTGCATTAAAATATATTATTGATCACCCAAGAATTTTAAGTAAAGAGAACATACTAATCCTGAGGAGGGGAGATTCTAAAACCCCACACATTGATTTTGGGATGAGAAAAAATGTCCACTCAGAGAGTTGTCCTCATTCATAACTGGGTATACAATCTTATTATACTAACCTGGTATTCGTATGTAAGGTCTACCTTGGGACCCACCACTGCCACTTCAAGTTCATTATGAATAAAACTGCATAACATGTAAAAGAAAATGTGGCTACCTAAAATTGAGGAATTTCCTTAGGTGCGTTAACAAGAATACTGATTATCATAGGAGCTGCTGGCTACGTACATTACTAGCAATGCGCAACATTAATTTTGACAAAAACTAAATCCAAGAAAACTACGTAATTGCCAATCATAAAGTTTCATTTAGACAATAAAATATGCCAGTCTGCTGATGTATTATGCGGTACAAGGTTATTGACACCTATTACATGTAAGGCATACATACCTCTTTCTGATTCTCGTATTGACCAGAGGAGCCTCTAGTCTTGGGTTGGTCCCCACCAGTAAAACCAAGTCTGCCTCCTGCAGCCAGCAATATGATTATAATCAGGTAAATGTCCCCAATAGGGGCTCATTAAGTGGGTGGGTGAGTGGGGGATAGATGCACATGAATATCATGCATGTAATGAGACATGCACTTGAAGGTCATTCAGGATGATTGTCAGGATTCTCCCCAGGATTTATTGAAGGCATAGAGGCAAAAATCATAATCACTATGAAGGAGAGAGGGATGGCTCCTGGTGATAATAAGGCATAGGCGGCATGGCATAGTGGAAGAACTGAAGGCATAGTGGCAAGACTAAAAGCATAGGGAAAAGAACTGAAGGCATAGTGGCAAGACAGAAGGCATAGGGGGAAGAATAGGGAAGGCACGGTGGCCTGCTATGCCTCAAGATGCCTGGGGAGAACCCTGGTTGTTATAATGACACTCAGCAGGTGTTATATTTTGTGTCAGGCCGTTATTTTTGAGCATTTTGCACTTACCTCAATGCCAGTGATTCCAGAGTTGAGGATGTAACTGGACCTGAGGTCAGTTCCCGAGCCAGACATAGGGAAGGACTGTTCAGTGTAAAGGTTCTCGCAGCCCAGTCTGTTGAAGAGGTCCTTCAGGCACACCATGGACTCTGCATCAGCCAAAGGCCCAGCAATGGCTGCCATTTTGACACTCTCTGGTCCTTCTCCACACATCTATATACAACACAATTATGACAGTGAAAGTTTAGGTCAGGCTTTACTGTGCTCTTTACTTCAGTTGCCCATGCTTCAAGAGCAAGGAGAAATGGTTGGTAAAGTAGTTGGTATTTGACTAAATAGAGAAGTGGTCAACTTATTAGTCCCCTATATACCAAGATTCCAAAGAAAGAACTATATCATGCACTACACCTGTTGCTAAATACTTAATTAGAGTCTTGATATAGGGGACTACACCTGTACATCTTTCAACAAGCCACTGGGACTCTCCATTATCTGGACATCAACTCAGTGAGTTGATGACACTTACACCTGTAACATCTCACTTATTCAAGCCGGCATAAAATCTCAGGGTCGAAATATTTTTGTATGCAAATATTTCTTGCCTTTTCAAATGCAACGATGAGTGCCTCTTCCCAAGTGGCAGGGGTCAGTTGGTCCTCCCCCTCCATCCTTATCAAGGGTTCAGTCAGTCTCTGACGCTTCAGTCCATCGTAAGCAAACCTTCGAAGAAAAAAATTAGCACACAATGAGTGATGTAATCAATGAGTGATGTAATCAATGAGTGATGGAATCAATGAGTGATGTAATCAATGAGTGATGTAATCAATGAGTGATGTAATCAATGATACAGAATGATATAATGTACAATGTAGAACTTCATGCAAGATCTAGATAAGGTGTGAAAAAGATGTGTAATTTCTCTTAACTTTCCACAATGAAATTTTGTACAGTAATGGAAATTGTGACTATTAAAATTCTTCACTTCCTCAAATGTGTACATTCAAGGCATGCTGAAGCACCCACAAACTTTGTGTTGTATAAACCCACATGGCATGCCCATACCATATTACATAGGTTAAAAAGATCTAGTAGCTAGGGCCCCCGTACTGGATGCCCAACCAATCAAATTGGATCTCTAACAGCTCAGCAGTGTCCACTGACCTGGTTTTGTCTGAGATCCACTCCTCATTGATGTTCTCGTTGACTCTGGGAAGGATCCGCATGACCTCTCCACTGCGCGTGTTGACCACAATGTTAGAACCCACTGCATCATGCACATCTATAGAGTCCATCCTCCTACAATACATAGAGAGAATATGGTAAAGGGTTATCATGCATAGCTGAACTATCAGATAATGGCCCATGGTGAAGATGGTAAAGGGTTAATATGACTGGAACCCACTGCATGCATGTCAGAGAGAATATGGTAAAGGGTCAATAGGACCAAACCCGTACATATAGAGGGAATCGAGTCATCATCAGAGTCAGTCTCCATGTCCACATGTATTATGCTACAACCTACAGGTACCGTGTATGACCAGTAAAAGCAGTGCAGTGACATGCCCATACCAGTGAGTAGCACGTTTATTCACTTAATACAGCCTATAATTATGGTGCATACGTACCTCAATTCCCATGGCCTTGCTGTGAAGGAGTAGGGCTTAGATGTCAATGCCCCCACAGGACACAAATCTGAAAAGATCAATAAATTTACTTACCAATAAACATGCAGTATAGCTACTGTAATATTAATGTACTGTAGTTAGTAAACGTAAACCAATAACATGTATTGTACATGCATTACTGTAATGTTAGTGTTAGTGTTATAGTATGTACTGCAGTTAGTTACCATTAAATGTATCACTGTACTATGTACTTTACTTGCTATTACATTTATACATGCATTACTGTAATGTTAATATCATGTACTGTAGTCATTTATAGATAGCATGCCAATGTACATGCATTACTATATTGTTAACATTTAGTTACCAATGACATTTCCTGAGAGTTCTGAGCGGAACATCTTCTCAATATAAGTTCCCACTTGCATTGCTCCACCTCTTCCAGTGGTACCCAGGTCCTCCACCCCAGCCACTTCATTACCAAACCTGTGTGCAACAAAGGAACAATGTCAGTATTGAGAGATTACCCATTTAATCACTTAGCTCATTATGCTAGTTACATAAAGAAAAAGGCAAATAGGGATGGCTAATGTGTATGGTTCGAAAAAATTCAGCAACAAGAGAGTCAAGTAACCCCCTCCCTGTACCCATCACCAAAATCAAGAATCACATTAATATTACTAAACTACAAGCTAACTATTCCTACTTCACTCTGTGCAAGGAATCCTGCCTAATTACATATTGGTGTGTATAATAGAATGTGCCACACATTGGAAGTAGTTAATTTACAACCAGCACCAATATTAACTCTAACACTATTACACATTTCAGAATTTCATTCATTTATATACATGATTCCATAACATTTTACCTCGGGATGTAGAAAGTTAATATGTGCATGTACCTTCTCTTGTCATGTTTACGCACATCTCAACTTTAAGTGCAACAATAAACTTTTCCTACAGCTAAGTGGAGTTTGTAGCTTTTTCAACACATGATCATGTTTTTGACAACACCCAACAAGTACCAAAACTGGTACCAAAAACAGCTTTAGCTCACATAGCTCGATCAGTAAACTGCTACGAAGTGAGCTGCTATATTATTATCTCTCTTCTATAATTATGGAAGGTGAACGTAAATATGAAAATATAATGGTACAGTGCAAGGAAGCTGTTACACCTTTGGAGAAAAATCCCTGCTATGAAATACCTACAAAAATGAAAAAAATATCTGCATCTGAAAATCGTCATCAGATTAATAATAAGCCTGCCTGGGTGTACACAGTTTCACTCATCTTAGTAGGCTGTGCAGCATTCATCAGTGTGACTATTTCATCATGGACTATGACACAAGTCAGCTCTAGAATTTCAAAACTTGAAATGGAAATGAAGCTTCAGGCATTTAATATATCTGAAAAGATTATCAACCTTCAGAGTGTAATTAATAATTGTACATCTGAGCTTGAAGGAAGAGTAACACAGCTTCAAAACTCTCATTATGAACTTCAAAGTAATGTCTCAAGGTCATTAGATTCTGTCATTCAATTATTGACTGGACAATACTCGAATCTTCCGGCTGATTCATGTTCCCACATCTTGCTGTTGAATTCCTTCTCCCCATCAGATCACTACTGGATCAGGTCCTCCAATGGCTCTGCTGTACATGTGTACTGTGACTTCAACAGGCAGTGTGGTTGTGATGGACCAAGTACGTGGACTCGTGTGGCCTTTCTTAATATGTCAGACCCCAACCAGGTCTGCCCCAGCAACTGGACCACCATCTCTTCTCCTGTGAGGACTTGTGGAAGGGGTAGATACAGCAGTAGAGGTTGCAATTCAGTATTTTATTCCACTTTTGGGATGACTTATAGTCGTGTATGTGGACGTATCATGGGTTATCAAGATGCCTCAACTGACGGCTTACAAGGATTAGTGCATGGTAATATACGTATTGATGGACCATACATCGATGGTGTGTCCCTGACTCATGGCCCTGTTGGGTCTCGACAGCATATCTGGTCGTTTGCTAGTGCTGTAGGAGAAAATACACAGTACCATGCAATAGTTGTGTGTGGATGTAGTAATGACAACAATTGGCCTTATTCAACCTCTTTTGTGGGAAATGATTACTTCTGTGACTCTGGCAACCATGGTACTCATCATGACGTCACTTTCTTTTCTGATGACCCTCTCTGGAATGGCCAAGGTTGTGGTCCTTCCAGCACCTG
Source organism: Crambe crambe (assembly GCA_963924555.1). Lineage (NCBI taxonomy): Eukaryota > Metazoa > Porifera > Demospongiae > Poecilosclerida > Crambeidae > Crambe > Crambe crambe. The sequence goes on along the minus strand of OZ004584.1, from coordinate 4,939,925 downwards.
TTGCCAGTTCAATGACCCTCCATGGTTCTGTAAGACCCTCCCCCAGTCCACCACTGATGACCTGGAGGTCAGAATCTGCTACAATAGTAGGGGAGGCATATATGATGAAGACATACCACTTCAGCTAGTAGAGCTTTATGTGCAGTAAAACTAATGCGACTTGTTTAAATTATTAAAACAATATGTATTTTTTGACTCTAACTTTGAGAAGATAAAACTTTCAACTTTGTAGTGCATGGTTTCAAGTCAGCCAAAATTATTCGATTTGTGATGTTATAGAATGTGATTTATTTATGAATAATACATAGGTTGTATAGTCTAGCTGGCATGGGAAATGTCCGTAACTTGGTACAGTATGAAGTATGAATTTGCTCATAACACAAATATACACATGTATGTACTACATGTGATCAAGATATTCAAACTTCATGGAGAGGTCATTACCATCTGTCAGGCTTATACACTGCTCTTCTTTTCAAGAAGATACAACTACTCAATTTCAATTCTTGGGGCTCCCTCAGCAGTGGGCTTGCTGGACCACAGGGATGCTAGCCCAGGACCTTCACATTTAATGCAACTGCTATAGATTTTCCCCTTTAATACTTTAACTTACTACACTGCACAACTGCATGTTTACTGAATGCAATGGCATGGTGAAAGTGTTTACCCAGTCCTGCTGTATAGCTACATCCGTTGTGGGCTGTAAACCAAACATGCAGAGACTACGTACACAGGACTTTTCAGTTATTTGTGACAGTATACTTGGGAAAAGGTAGTATTTGGAGCTAATGGATGAAGCTTGTATCTAGAATGGAAATAATATGATCACCAGTTGTTTTGATAAACTTCAGTTAGTTTAGTTCTATTATTGTTGCACATGCAAATGACTATAATATATAGCCTAGGGATGCTACAGCCCAGGACTCTCAGATTTAAAGATATTTTTCTTTAAATCCTTTTACACAGTACATGTATATTTACTGAAATGCAATGGCATGATGAAAATGTTAACCCAGTCCTGCTGTGTGCTATAAGTTAAAGATGCAGAGATTTGTAGTTTTTTCAGCACATAAGGGTAGCTAACATTAATAAGATCTTCTTCCAGGCTTTACATGCTAACTCATGGTACTGAAAAGGTAGCTACCCTTATAAATTTTTTTGAAGACCCATTTTTTTTGGTTGAAGGTGGTGTTTATTGTTGAAGACTTAGTAGCTCCAATGTTTTTTTTTCTAAATTGTATTAAAATGACAATACTGTGTGTATGAATTTGCTAAACTGATCATCAGTTTTAAAACTCTACTTGTTTGTTTTCTTTCTAAGGAACTTCATGGAGTTTCATTATTGAATATATTACACGCCTGTTACATGCCATATACTCAGGGAGAAAAAAGCTGCAGCAGTTGCCAAACTTAGCTGTCACAAAAAATTATGGAAGAAGGAAATACCTATGAAATGATAAAAAGCAAGGAAGCCTGTAATTATAATATATCGCTGAAAAAGAATCCTTGCTACAAGACTCCTTCCGAAAGTTTTCCTGCATCTATGAATCCTGATCACAAAACACGCTTGTCTTCATCAGAGTCTGTTTCAGATACTTCTGATTTCATGGACTCAAGAATGGCAGCAGTAGGGTGGAAAAAGGCAGGAGTGACAGGTGATTGAAGTATCACTATTCCCAGTGAAGATCCTTTTTGTTCAATCTACAAAAACTAACTCTCCAATGATAGTTACTGACACATTTGTTCGTGCCTGATATTCTTGAAGCAACTTCATATGAGACTACATTTAAAAATAGAGCACACAAAGCTCAAAATAGCTAAAATTAATACCTGCCTAATACAGTAAAACGCTAAAATTAGTAGCCACCAATAATACCCACCTTAAGGTAGTTATCATAGTACACAGCCTAAATTAGACATAACTATAGCTATCGGTTATTCGAAGTAAGCTGTAATACAGTATGTCTTTTCTGAGCTATGGATCATGAAAGTAACTATGAAATGGCTGGGAGGAAAGAAACAGTGTTGTTGAATAAGAATCCCTGCTATGAAGTCTCTCCAAAATTAAAAACTGAAACTTCATCTATACCTGAAAATTCTCGTCAAATTCCAAGTATAAAACACCTGTTTATGGATGGATGTGTACTATTTTATTAGTTGGATTCAGTGCAGTGTTTATGGCTATTTCATTGTGCACAAGTCAGTTCTAGCGGTTCCAAATCTGAAGTGAAAACAATGGAGCTACAAAATTCTGTCAATGATAGCATATCCCAAGAATAATACAGCTTCAGAATTCCGTTAATAATCTCTATGAGTTTCAAGCACGAATTTCCAGATCATCGGAAATACAAAATGATAATATCTTACTACAGTTGAATTCTGCTTCTTCATGTTCCCATGCTTTACTGTTGAATCCCTCCTTCCCATCAGGTCACTACTGGATTAGGTCCTCCAATGGCTCTGCTGTATGTGTGTACTGTGACTCAAAAGGCAGTGCAGTTGCGATGGACCAAGCGGGTGGACTCGTGTAGCCTTCCTTAACATGTCAGACCCCAATCAGGTCTGTCCCAGCAACTGGATCACTATCTCTTCCCCTGTGAGGACATGTGGTAGGGGATGAAATGTAGCAATTCAGTGTTTTATTCCACCTTTGGATTGACATACAGTCATGTGTGGACGTATCATTGCTTATCAAGATGCTACAACTGATGGCTTTGATACATTGGTTAGATTCCGTGCACTAATTGATGAACCGTATGTCGATGGCGTCTCCCTGACTAATGGCAGTGTGAGTTCTCGACAGCACATCTAGACATTTACAAGTGCATTAGGAGAAACAGATAACTATAATCAACGTTACTTGTGCCCCTGCAGTAATAATATTTCCTGGCCATATTCTACAGATTTTGTAGGAAATGACTACTTCTGTGACTCTGGAAATCGTGAAAATTCCATATTCATTTTACTTCAATGACCCTCTCTGGGATGGCCATGGATGTGGTCCCTCCAGCACCTGCTGCCAGTTCAACAACCTTCCATGGTTCTGCAAGATCCTCCCCCAGTCCACCACTGATGACCTTGAGGTCAGGATCTGCCATAGTGGTTATAATGAATATACACCTATCCAACTACTCCACTTTATGTGCAGTAGCTACATAAAATAATGCGTTTGCCCTCCCTTAAAGAACAAGAATCATTTCATATGGTCATATTTGCTTACTCTTCAAGAACAAGTATCATTTCACACATAATTAAACTGTTTTTAGACATCTGCACATACAGTAATTAACTTGTACAGATGTGCAAGTGTGTGGAAACAATTGTTCCAACTTGCCATGAATTCACCTATATAATGCATAGGAATGGTCAGGGGGGGGGGGGGGGGGGGGGGGGGAAATGGAGATTATCATCAACAATTATGAGTACAACAACGCATGAATGTTTGCATAAACACATGAACTGTGACATAAACAATAACACACATAAGTATACGAGTTTGGCTGCATGTACTTGATGTTTATAGAACTTGTAGTTGAGTTGTTGTTGTAAGTACTTCAAATATATGATAGCTAGCTACCATATATTTTGTACAACTTAGGATGGATTTGTTATTCTAAAGTTAGTCACATTACCATTCTATAGACATAACCTGTTGCATGAGTTTCACACACGGCCTTTCAATAAAGCTGTGCATAAGTATGTGTGTACAATATTATCTGAGACTACACTCCTGCATACACACATAGTCTCTAGTTGTGTTTTTAGAGCAACAACATGTAAACATAAGCAAGAGTAGCCAATGTTTACATGTTGCTCTAGAAAACACTTCCACCATTAGAGACAGTATGTGTATGAAGGAGTGTAGCTGTACTGCTTATTATGTATAACCATGGTTATAGCACATTTAAAAATAAGTAGCTAGTTGTAAGTACACAGCCTAAAAATTGTGGACATAGTAGATTGATTCTGACATTTTTCCCCCGAAGTATGGAAGAAGAAAGTAACTATGAAATAGTAGAGGAGAAAGAAGCTACGTCATTCAACAAGAATCCCTGCTATGAAGTCACTCAAAGATTTGAAATTGAAACTTCATCTGCCCCTGAAAATCCTCGTCAAGTTAAATCCAAGCATAAAATGCCTGCTTGTGGTTGGGTATGCACTATTTCACTAGTTGGATTCATCCTAGTAGGTAGTGCAGCATTTATTAGCATGGGAATTTCCCTGTGGAGTATCTCAAAAGCAAATTCTAGTTGCTCCCAACTTGAAATGAAAATGATGGAGATTCAGAATGATGACTCTCGAAGAAAAATAATGGAGCTTCAGGATAATATATCTCAACAGATAATGGAGCTCCAAAATTCTGCTAATGATACTACATCTGAACTTGAAAGAAGATTAACGGAATTTCAGATACATTGCAATGATATTCAGAGTAATATTTCGAAGTCATTAGATTCTAAACTAAACAATATCATTCGATCACTGACTGGACAATACTCGAATCTTCCGGCTGATTCATGTTCCCATATCTTGCAGTTGAATCTCTCCTCCCCATCAGGTCACTACTGGATCAGGTCCTCCAATGGCTCTGCTGTACATGTATACTGTGACTTCAACAGGCAGTGTGGTTGTGATGGATCAAGTACGTGGACTCGTGTGGCCTTCCTAAATATGTCAGACCTCAATCAGGTCTGTCCTAGCAACTGGATCACCATCTCTTCCCCTGTGAGGACATGTGGAAGGGGAAGGACCAGCAGCAGAGGTTGCAATTCAGTGTTCTATTCCACCTTTGGGTTGACATACAGTCGTGTGTGTGGACGCATCATTGCTTATCAAGATGGTACACCTGATGCCTTTCATGCACTGATTTCCTCCGAACAAATCGATGGACCATATGTTGATGGTGTCTCTCTGACTCATGGCAGTGTGGGTTCTCGACAGCACATCTGGACATTTGCAAGTGCATTTGGAGAAACAGATAACTATGATCAACGTTACTTGTGCCCCTGCAGTAATAACATTTCCTGGCCATATTCAACAAATTTCGTAGGAAATGACTACTTCTGTGACTCTGGAAATCGTGCAAATACTTTAAATCCATTTTCATTTTACTCCAATGACCCTCTCTGGGACGGCCAGGGATGTGGTCCCACCAGCACCTGCTGCCAGTTCAACAACCCTCCATGGTTTTATAAGACACTCAACCAGTCCACCACTGATGACCTGGAGGTCAGGATCTGCCATGATGATCCTGATGATCCTACTGAAGATACACCTATCCAACTACTCCAGCTTTATGTGCAGTAGCTACACAATACAGTCATATTTGCTTACCCTTCAATAACAAGTATCATTTCATACTTTACCCTTTCACATAATTATATTATTTTTTGATTTTAATACTGTTGGAGCAGCTCCAGCATAATGGACCTGGACCTATAAATACTTTATGCATAAACACTTTGATTCATATAATATCATTTACACCTCATCAACACTAAATGTTAGTCACCTCATATATATAGGCTATTAAAAAGCCAAAGGTCACCTCTATGATTCGGTCATTGTACAGTTGCCTAAAGAATAAGCATCTTTGTGTTGACTCTCTTGAGCGTGCCATGACGAACCCAACAAATACACTTGTAGTATCCAGTATGTATTGTATACATTAACAGATTATAAAGCTATAAAATATTTATTATGTAGCTACTGAGCATGTCCCATAGAGAATAGTAGTATCACAACTAGGGTGATATTTTACCATATCATGTAGTCATATTACGTCCCCCTAGACAATCTTTGCATAATGATTTATTTCATAGCCATGATAGTTCCATTATCAGCTGACATTCTAAACTTCTTGTATTTTCTCTTTTATATTCAGCTCAAAAATTCAAAAAATAAACATTCTGTTGAACTCCTAGGGAAAAAAATCCAGTAGTTAATTATACTATGGCAATGTGCAACATTTGACAAGTAAAGCAAGTAAAATCATTTGACAGCAAGTGAAGAAAGTACCTCAATTCCTTAGCTAGCTGCTGTAGTAAATGGCAGAAGCCTGGCAGCTGCATCCAATTAGACGAGTGATATTAGGTTTATTATGTACCTACTGAGCATGTGTGGTAGCGTCGTCCCCAGGCCCTCCTTTTTAAAGAGGGGGGGGACGAGGCTAGTATGTAGGCTTGCCTCGCGCCAGGCTCTAAGGAAGGGGAGGGGGAAGGAAAAGAGAGCCTGGTTGCCACTGTCTGCACATGCGCTAATTCTTCCTCAATTTTGCGGAATCTGGATACTTGCCTGTACATGTCCGCAACACTAAATGTCATAGGTCAAAGTATACTTGTTGCCCACTACTGCTAGTATTCTGCTCAGTTGCTCAGTTGTCCTTTTCGCCCTTGAAAAGCTGGACCTTATAGGAGTGTTTCTCAAGTGGGTATTGTTAGGGCAATTTTCGACAGAAAGGATTCATTCGTGTGCCTTCCCACGGGCTATGGCAAGAGTCTATGTTATCAGACTATTCCTTTCTTCAAGGATTTCAAGCTTGGTTGTGCAGGCTATTCAGGTTGGTTGACCAGTAGCGAGCAAGATATACTGTCATACAAATGCAATACTCTTAATTTTAGCGAGCACGAATTTAATTATGCACCATTGGCAAATTTTGTGTCAACCAACCTGAAAACCAGCTGCTCAAGGATTATCACCCACTGCTTCTTCATTCCAGTAGTGTTACCCAAGATGAGGACACTTCTATTGCTGTTCACTATGTACAAACGAAAAACCCTCGTGGTCGAAACCATGTTTATTAACCGAATTATGCCATGATATTTTATGACTAACATAGCACGCGCATGGTGATTCACAGCTGAAAAATCAGCGCATGCGCAGACAGTGGCAACCAGGCTCTCATTTCCTTCCCCTCCCCCTTCCTGAGAGCCTGGCATGAGGCTAGCTTGACACACAAAACACCCACGCTCATTAAGTGAAAAACACTTTGTTTTTAATTGCCTTCAATTCCAGCAGTGTTATTGTGGTAACTATGTTTTACAGCATTTTACAGCAAACATTTGCTGTTTTCATGTAAACGCATCAGTGAACCACACTTTTAGGCTCCAGCTAGCTAGGAAAACGCAGCTGCGTAAATAGGCCCTAGAGCAACAACACGTAAACATAAGCTAAAGTAGCTATGTTTACATGTTGCTCTAAAAACAATTCCACAGTATGTGTATGAAGGAGTGTAGCTGTACTGCTTATCATGTATAACTTATACTTACATAATTAAAAAATAGCTTCTTGAGTTCATAAGTAGTTATAAGTACACAACCTAAAAATTGAACATCTATCGATTCAAACATTTTTCTGAACTATGGAAGAAGCTATGTCGTTGAACAAGAATCCCAGCTATGAAGTCGCTCAAAGATCTAAAAATTTATCTCCCCCTGAAAATCCAAGCATAAAATACCTGCTTGTGGTTGGATATGCACTATTTCACTAGTTGGATTCATCCTAGTAGGTAGTGCAGCATTTATCAGCATGGGAATTTCCCTGTGGAGTAGCTTAAAAGCAAATTCTAGTTGCTCCCAACTTGAAATGAAAATGATTCAGACTGACTTTCAAAGAAAGATAATGGAGCTTCAGGATAATACATCTCAACAGATAATGGAGCTCCAAAATTCTGCAAATGATACTACATCTGAACTTGAAAGAAGACTAACAGAAATTCATAATCGCAATGATAATATAACAAGGTCGTTAGATTCAAAACTAAATGGACTTATTCAGAGTGGACTATACGATTCGTGTTCACATGTCTTGCAGTTGAATCCCTCCTCCCAATCAGATCATTACTGGATTAGGTCCTCCAATGGCTCTGCTGTACGTGTGTATTGTGACTTCAACAGGCAGTGTGGTTGTGATGGACCAAGTACGTGGACTCGTGTGGCCTTCCTCAATATGTCAGACCCCAATCAGGTCTGTCCCAGCAACTGGACCACCATCATTTCTCCTGTGAGGACATGTGGGAGGGGAAGGACCAGGAGCGGAGGTTGCAATTCAGTGTTCTATTCCACCTTTGGGTTGACATACAGTTGTGTGTGTGGACGCATCATTGCTTATCAAGATGGTACAACTGATGCCTTTGCTTCATTGGTTTCCTCTGAACCAATCAATGGACCATATGTTGATGGTGTCTCTCTGACTCATGGCAGTGTGAGATCTCGACAGCACATCTGGACATTTGTAAGTGCATTAGGAGAAACAAATAACTATGATCAACGTTACTTGTGCCCCTGCAGTAATGGCATTTCCTGGCCATATTCAACAAATTTTGTAGGAAATGACTACTTCTGTGACTCTGGAAATCATGCAAATACTACTCCATTTTCATTTTACTCCAATGACCCTCTCTGGGATGGCCAGGGATGTGGTCCCACCAGCACCTGCTGCCAGTTCAACACCCCTCCATGGTTCTGCAAGACTCTCCCCCAGTCCACCACTGATGACCTTGAGGTCAGGATCTGCCATGATGATGGTGCTGATCCTACTGAAGATACACCTATCCAACTACTCCAGTTTTATGTGCAGTAGCTACATAGAACAGTCATATTTGCTTACCCTTAAAGAACAAGTATCATTTCATAGTTTCCCCTTTCACATAATTGCTGTTTTTGATTGTAATACACTTTGTAGTATCCAGTATGTTAACTTTTCAACAGGATTTTAAAGCTATTTATATAAATAAGAATACCGCATGGCCAGAAATATAGGCGGGAATTTAATTCAGCAGAGAGCCCTGAACAATTAAAAAAATAAAACTTGGAACATTCAATATTAGCGGAAACGCCTTCTCATTAATAACTAGCACAATAAAATAAACAACTGATACCCCAAGGCCAAACATTGATTTTGAAACTGCTTTATTTTAGTCCTTATAATGACTGAGGCATTTCAGCCGAAACATGTAGGCAATATCTTGTTTATTAATAATATAAGATTGGAGAAAGAAGCATGTAAATTAATTTCATTTTCATTGTTACAGCTTACTTATAATTATCTTTTATACATTTATTTTTTGGAATTTCCCAATTGTAGCTTTGTATATTTTGAACAATTTTTCATGTTATGGTGACCACAAAAATAAATTAACAATGAAATTTCCCAATATTATTTATGGTGCTGAAGCAAACTCCAATATAACAAAAGTGCTGCAGCTCCAAGCATCATCACCTTATGTAGAAACTTGATGCATTACTTTTCTTTAAAAATCTTTTCTACTAGCTATGTTTCATCTATTGCTCTCATGCATGTACATACGTAATAGTGGTTTGAGATGAGCAGCGTTTATCTTGCAGCCCTAGCTGTGTGAACATTTTCTATAGTTGTGGGCATACAGTTATTTGTTATTTGAGCACCAAAGCTGAATTATAGAGCTACACTGTTAATACACTGCATGTACATTGAAAGGTTTACTAGTATATTTAATCTATAGCACACAATCAAAGTAATCAGGTAAAGAAGTGAGCTTACCCTTTATTCATGCAAATTGAGATTTCGATATGCACATCACATTTAATACGCATGTGTATACGTTCTTTTGACCTTTGACCCCACAAATAAAACATGCCCAGAAGCCTATAAAGTTTAAGTACAAATGACTTTCACCAATTGTTTCACTCACCAATAGAGTATGTTACACGAACATACCCTTGTTCATACTATAGCTACTCACAAACTACAAAACTTAGATTAGAATACATATGAATATGCAAATTTATCACATTTTTGTAAATCACAAAAAATTTCTACACAGAGCTAGCTATTCATGCTCCACTGTTATATATTGTGTCACTTCATAACATTTTCCCTTTTCTGCTTCCCCTTTCATGAATATTTGTGTTCCAAACTGAAGGGATGTGGACCCATGCATATATAAAGAGAGAATGAGCTAGGTACCATACAAGTAACTGAAGATTTTATCATCATTTGGGAGGGGAGTGACTTCTGACAGAAGTACATAATATAAGTGCATAAGTGTGTACAATATTAGCTATAGCTAATGGTCAGAGAAAGTAGTACAGCTACACCATAGATTGTATAGACTACGTAACCGGGATTGGAAATGCCCCATAGCAACAATACAATCTGCACGGTACAATCCGTATTGCGGTGTATGGAAGAGCTGAAAAAGCCTAACGTGGAGGAATCGACCTCTCTAAGTTCAGAAGTAAGTCCATAGCATAGCTAGTAACTTCACTACCTTACTCGTGCAAAAAGCAAATTTTTTGCTGCTAGGACACCCATACCAGCCTGTTTTAGCCTGTTTGGGCTTTGTGTACCTGTATCCCCTTACATGAAAGAATAGATTTGCAACTTACAGTTTCAGAGTTTAGTGTACACTCTACTTCATGCCCTCATACCTAAAATGTAGTGAACTTTGCATGTATTCAAGAGTTTCAGCACATTTGCTTGGTGTGTCTTTGCGTACCTTTTTTGAAGAAGTGAAGTTATTTCTAGTGACCCCAATTTATATTCATAACAAGTAGTTATTCCTTCATGCCTTCCACCTATGCTTTCCAAATGTATGCATTCCCTTGCCGAGAAAAAGCTCAATGATTAATTTTTAATATTATATTCCTCAGGGATGATGGATCGAGGCTTCAATATCTTCACTCATAGTTCGGGCAGAGAACAAGAAGGTGCAGAGGTGAAGAAGAACCAGAAAGAAATCACCAAGATCAATGGCTGCACACTTAATACGATAATTATTGTCTTTTTTCTTATTGTATTAATTAATACGGGCATGCACAATAAGGAGTGGCCGGGCAGTTTATATTGCATTTCCAATCCCGGTTACGTAGTCTATACAATCTATGGCTACACTCCTGCATACACACATAGTCTCTAATTGTGTTTTTAGGCTATATTAAGTGCATAAGTGTGTACAATAATTATTAGCTATAGCTAATGGTCAGAGAAAGTAGTACAGCTACACTCCTGCATACACACATAGTCTCTAATTGTGTTTTCAGAGCAACAACATGTAAACATAAGCTTATGTTTACATAGCTCTGAAAACATTCCCACCATTAGAGACAGTGTGTGTATGAAGGAGTGTAGCTGTACTGCTTATTATGTATTATACTTACATAATTTAAATACAGCTTGAGTTCATATAAGTAGTTATCAGTACACGCTCTAAAAATTGTGGACATAGCAGCTATCGATTCGAAAGTCTTTTCTGAAATGGAAGAAGAAAGTAACTATGAAATAGTAAGGGAGAAAGAAACTATGTCGTTGAACGAGAATCCCTGCTATGAAGTCACTCAAACATTTAAGACTTTATCTGCCCCAGAAAATCCTCATCAAGTTAAATCCAAGCATAAAATGCCTGCTTGTGGTTGGGTATGCACTATTTCACTAGTTGGATTCATCCTAGTAGGTAGTGCAGCATTTATTAGCATGGGAATTTCCCTGTGGAGTAGCTCAAAAGCTAATTCTAGTTGCTCCCAACTTGAAATGAAAATGATTCAGAATGACTTTCAAAGAAAGATAATGGAGCTTCAGGATAATATATCTCAACAGATAATGGAGCTCCAAAATTCTGCAAATGATACTACATCTGAACTTGAAAGAAGACTAACAGAAATTCATAATCACAATGATAATATAACAAGGTCGTTAGATTCAAAACTAAATGGACTTATTCAGAGTGGACTATACGATTCGTGTTCACATGTCTTGCAGTTGAATCCCTCCTCCCAATCAGATCACTACTGGATTAGGTCCTCCAATGGCTCTGCTGTACGTGTGTACTGTGACTTCAACAGGCAGTGTGGTTGTGATGGACCAAGTGGGTGGACACGTGTGGCCTTCCTCAATATGTCAGACCCCAATCAGGTCTGTCCCAGCAACTGGACCACCATCTCTTCTCCTGTAAGGATGTGTGGGAGGGGAAGGACCAGCAGCAGAGGTTGCAATTCAGTGTTCTATTCCACCTTTGGGTTGACATACAGTCATGTGTGTGGACGTATCATTGCTTATCAAGATGCTACAACTGATGCCTTTGAAGTATTGATTTACTCTGAACCAATCAATGGACCGTATGTTGATGGTGTCTCTCTGACTCATGGCAGTGTGAGATCTCGACAGCACATCTGGACATTTGCAAGTGCATTAGGAGAAACAAATAACTATGATCAACGTTACTTGTGCCCCTGCAGTAATGGCATTTCCTGGCCATATTCAACAAATTTTGTAGGAAATGATTATTTCTGTGACTCCGGAAATCGTGCAAATACTCATATTCCACATAGATTTTACTCCAATGACCCTCTCTGGGATGGCCATGGATGTGGTCCCTCCAGCACCTGTTGCCAGTTCAACAACCCTCCATGGTTCTGCAAGACTCTCCCCCAGTCCACCACTGATGACCTTGAGGTCAGGATCTGCCATAATGGTGATGATGAAGATACACCTATCCAACTACTCCAGCTTTATGTCCAGTAGCTACATAGAACAATACAGTCATATTTGCTTACCCTTAAAGAAGAAGTATCATTTCATAGTTTCCCCTTTCACATAATTATACTGTTTTTTTGATTGTAATACACTTGTAGTATCCAGTATATATTTTAGGATTATAAAGCTATTATCTCAATAAGAATACTGCATAGCGGAAAAATTGGCAGGAATTAAATTCAGCTGAGAGCTCTGAATTATTTTTAAAAATAAAACACATTTAATATTGGTGGAAATGCATGCTCATCAGAGAATACTATCTCAGAGAGTATGGTAGTACTCTTAAGTAGGGATGGCACATTGGAATAGTACAAAACATTTTCTTTTATAATACCAGAATACTTTTCTTCTATTATCAGCAACTCCTGTCTTGAAGACAGAACACCTTCAGTGTGCTAGGACTCAAAGTATGAAGAGCAGAACTTACAGCAATTTCTAAATTGTCATTTTCATGTGGTTGCTCATCATCATCATCAAACGCCATATCTCAGAAATAGATGCTATACCACACTACTCAAAATGGCTGTGCTATAATCCTTTTTTACCTCAACAGGTTAAAATAGTGGGTCATTTTCCAATCCGCTAGCTTTTAACCTATAGACAGTACACTATAAATCATGCCCCGCCTTCTTAATTCTTGGACTTTGACCTCAATAAATGATGTGCTGCATTCACTGTCACCCAGGCTGGGTATTGTATCGATTGATTAGTCAAAGAGGAACTATTTACACAAGTGAATTTTCTCTTTTGAGGCTGGACTCTCAATGTTCAGAGTGTTGTGAGTGATTTCGCTACAACCTTAGACACTGGGGGTTACTCAATCGATGCTCAAAGTCTCACGAGTAATTGCTGCAACCCTAAATAAGCTTATCGTGACCACCACAATGAACAATAATGTTCACCACCCAAGGCGCATGCTATTAGTGGATCCTTTGAATGACAACTGATTGACTTCACTTTTCATTATAACTACGTATGTTGAAGTTATTTTCACTTTTGTACTCAGCACAGAGGCCCTATCTCAAAATCCTAGATCCGCCTCAGGTACATGCATAACACAAGTAAAGGTCTTTAAAAAAAGTATTACTCTCTATGATAGAGATTTGTATATTTGTACACAGCTGTTATATGTATTATTTCAGAATGCATAATGGCTCAATTCAACACAGCAGCAGGTAACAAGGGATAGCTAGTTAAGTGATATGGGTGTGGTTATTGAAATTATGAGGAATAAACTCTTGTTTATGAACTTTTTTGAACCATACACATGGCCATTCCTACTTGTTTGTTCTATTTAGAATGACTCCTTATTCAAAAGTGGGTTGGTGACAACTAGCACAATAATTTCGTCTAGTTAGCTCATTCTTCAAACAGGAGAAAGTGACTCCTATTTTCCTAGAATCCTGCAACTCGAATCTTCAATTCATAAAGTCGTGTGAATTTGATGATCCTTACCTATTATTTAATTTTGCAGAATTAACTTGTAGCAGTTCGAGTCCTCAATTGTCAACCGCCAAAATATCTGCCCATACGACAACCTACAGATGTGTGTGTGTGGAACATAATTGCTCCAACATGCCATCAATTCACAATGATTTTAAAAAAAATCATTCTGCAGGAGAAAAAATCCTCCTGGATATCAACCTGCTGCTCAGGGTATCATGTCAATTGCTGATTTGAACAGTTCACCACTGTCCATTAATTTTTATGCTTACTATCATTTCTTTATAGAGGAGGGGGTGAGAGGTTGTTCTGCTTTGGAATGACTTACTTTGTGTGTGTGTATCTGAGCAAAAATGACACCTTTCTCTTTCTGTTTACTACAATTCATTGCAGTTGCAGCTATAGTGAACTATCGAACAAAAAGTCTTCATGTCTAGCAAAATGCAGTGAATGTTCAAGTTGAATGGCTGACAATCCCTACATATATGTTGGGTAGCTTCAAATAATAGTGTGTATATGTAGGGATTATTGGCTGGATAATACAGAATAAAGATTGATCCAATTTCCATCCTTCCATCTTTCATATCTACCCCCTTTTTTTTGAGCAATGGTCATCCCTACGTTTTTTTCCATTTCACAGAAATGTTTTTTCCCTTACTTTTTCCCCTCTCTTTTATGGTTTTATGTATAGAGTTCATTCTTTTATGTGTATGCAGGGACAGATGAGAGGACAATAACATAGCTGCCCAATAATTATTTATCAGCGAGTCAAGGCTTGAAGTGTTGAGCTAAAATTGGAGGTCATGGATGCAGATGAATCTGAAATAGAGTCGGTGAATCTGAAATACCCGAGTTGATAGAGTAGTCTATGATTATGATCTACCATGCACACAAGAGCTAGCTGAGTAATATTATAATTTCGAATAATCGGATATCAAATACATGCGCATGCATATTATCGAAAAAATGGCTTCCAATAATTAAGTTAGTCGAGTACTGTGCTTCATAGTGTCTCCTTTTACATCAACTCTTTCAAGGATTGATGAGTGCAACAGATCGTACTTCGTAGAATTTGGAGTGGATTTATCCAGAAATCATAGCTGTAGCTTGAGTGGTTCGAGAGATATGAAGAAGAATCCAGCAATTCACTGGCTTGCCATATTTCTAAATTTTGGGCTATTAATTAAAACTGACCTGTAGCTTCTGATAAAGTGGGTATATGTCAATCCTTCAATTTGTTGAGTGGCAGGGCTACCACCCCAAACGTTTGCACAAAGTTCATGATAAAGTTGCACAACTCTGCCATGTCCACTTCTTCGACCCAAATCTACAGCTTGCCTGTACTTTAGTCTAATGATCTTCAATTTTTAATGCTTGCTTTGTGATTTGGTCCTGTGGGTATAGTCTTTTAAAAGAGTACTTGCCTCTTCAGGAGTAGATGGTAATTTTACCTTCATTAGCTCCCAAATATCATTATACTTTTTACACACTCCCAATCAACAGCTTTGGATGTTTTATGTGCTAGTGAGGGGCAACTCAGCCTCATCATCTTTGGTAGCATTATTCTTGCACTGTTTTGTTTACTACACTATCACTATAGCAACCCACTTACATGTTGCTGTTTTCCCTGTTTACACTTAAGTGAGATTTTACTTCCAGCAGTGTTTTTGTGGTAACTATGTTTTACAGCATTTTACAGCTATTTTCATGTAAACATAACAGTGAACTATTAGGCTCGGACACAGCTGTGTAAACAGGCCCTAGAGCAACAACATGTAAACATAAGCTAAAGTAGCTTATGTTTACATGTTGCTCTAAAAACAATGTGTATGAAGGAGTGTAGTTAGCTGTACTGCTTATCATATACGTATAACTTATACTTATATAATTTAAAGCTTCTTGAGTATAGTTAATTATAAGCTAATAATTGTGGACATAGCAGCTATCGATTCAAACATTTTTCTGAATTATGGAAGAAGAAAGTAACTATGAAATAGTATGGGAGAAAGAAGCTAGCTATGTCGTTGAACAAGAATCCCAGCTATGAAGTCGCTCAAAGATCTAAAACTTCATCTCCCCCCGAAATTCCTCGTCAAGTTAAATCCAAGCATAAAATGCCTGCTTGTGGTTGGGTATGCACTATTTCACTAGTTGGATTCATCATAGTGATTTGAGATGAGTAGTGTTTATCTTGAAGCCCTGTGTGAACACCTTCTCTAATTGTGGGCATGCAGTTATTTGATATCTGAACAGCACATAATGTCCCAAAACTTAAAATAGAATTATAGAGGTCTACACGGTCAATACACTGTATGTACAACGTAGACTGAAAAGTTAACCAGTGTAATTAATCTATAGCACACAATCAAAGTAATCAGATAATTCATACAATAGCTACTCACAAATATGGCTCTTTGTTTTTGTGCTATAAGCTTTTTGTTGCATGATTCGAAATTTTTACTTATTCTCAACATGATTATGAATGTGTAAATTCATTGGTTTTACAGTGTAAAGCATATCAGTCAGTAATGTTTACTATAAGAGGATCATTTCAAAGTGGCCCTTTTAGAGCTGTAACCTCAGACTCGTTGAAAAAAAACATGATCAATTATCATGAAAAGCAGTTAGATCAAAGCAAAGTTTTTAGTGTACACTATGAAATATTTTATAGTATCATACGATACTAAATAACAGTTGTAATGAATTAAAAATGATGCATGTAGAAATGGTGGGGGGAAAAATGAGAATGTCATCAACAATTATGAGTACAACACATGAACTGTTACATAAACACGTGAACTGTGACATCAACAATAACACACAAACTGTGTACGTATACAGGTTTGGCTGCATAGAGTTTACACACCCTTTCATCAACAATATTAGCTATAGTGGTCTGAGACTACACTCCTGCATACACACATAGTCTCTAGTTGTGTTTTTAGAGCAGTAACATGTAAACATAAGCTAGAGTAGCCAATGTTTATAGTACTTACATAAATATTACATTTAAAAAACAGCTTGAGTTTAGTAGTTATAAGTAGCTACACAGCCTAAAAATTGTGGACATAGCAGCTATCGATTCAAACATTTCCCCCCCTGAACTATGGAAGAAGAAAGTAACTATGAAATAGTAGAGGAGAAAGAAGTTATGTCATTGAACAAGAATCCCTGCTATGAAGTCACTCAAATTGAAACTTCATCTGCCCCTGAAAATCCTCATCAAGTTAAATCCAAGCACCAAATGCCTGCTTGTGGTTGGGTATGCACTATTTCACTAGTTGGATACATCCTAGTAGGTAGTGCAGCATTTATTAGCATGGGAATTTCCCTGTGGAGTATCTCAAAAGCAAATTCTAGTTGCTCCCAACTTGAAATGAAAATGATTCAGAATGACTTTCAAAGAAAGATAATGGAGCTTCAGGATAATATATCTCAACAGATAATGGAGCTCCAAAATTCTATAAGTGAAAGTGTATCTCGACAGATAATGGAGCTCCAAAATTCTGCAAATGATACTACATATGAACTTGAAAGAAGACTAACAGAAATTCATAATCGCAATGATAATATAACAAGGTCGTTAGATTCAAAACTAAACGAAATTATTCAGAGTGAACAGTACGATTCGTGTTCACACATCTTGCAGTTGAATCCCTCCTCCCAATCAGATCACTACTGGATCAGGTCCTCCAATGAATCTGCTGTACGTGTGTACTGTGACTTCAACAGGCAGTGTGGCTGTGATGGACCAAGTACATGGACTCCTGTGGCATTCCTCAACATGTCAGACCCCAATCAGGTCTGTCCCAGCAACTGGATCACCATCTCTTCTCCTGTGAGGACATGTGGAAGGGGAAGGACCAGCAGAAGAGGTTGCAATTCAGTGTTCTATTCCACCTTTGGATTGACATACAGTCGTGTGTGTGGACGTATCATTGGTTATCAAGATGCTACAACTGATGCCTTTGATTTATTGATTTACTCTACACCAATCAATGAACAGTATGTTGATGGTGTCTCTCTGACTCATGGCAGTGTGGGATCTCGACAGCACATCTGGACATTTGCAAGTGCAATAGGAGAAACAAATAACTATAATCAAAGATGGTTGTGCTCCTGCAGTAATAACATTTCCTGGCCATATTCAACTGACTTTGTAGGAAATGATTACTTCTGTGACTCCGGAAATCATGCAAGTACTTTTATTCCATTTTCATTTTATCCTAGTGATCCTCTCTGGGATGGCAAGGGATGTGGTCCCACCAGCACCTGCTGTCAGTTCAACAACCCTCCATGGTTTTGTAAGACTCTCCCCCAGTCCACCACAGATGACCTTGAGGTCAGGATCTGCCATAGTGGTGATAATGAAGATATATCTATCCATCTACTCCAGCTTTATGTGCAGTAGCTACATAGAACAATACAGTCATATTTGCTTACCCTTAAAGAACAAGTATCATTCCAATTATACTGTTTTTTGATTATAATACACTTTGTAGTATCCAGTATGTTATTATACGTATTAACTTTTCAACCATCTTCTAATCTGCTAGCTTTCAACCTATAGTGTACTATAAATCATGCTCCACCTCCTTGATTCTTTGACTTTGACCTCAGCAAACAATGTGCATCATTTACTGCATTCACTGTCACCCAGATTGGGTAAGAGGAGCTATTTACACAAGTGAAGTTTCTCTTTTGAGGCTGGACTCTTGATGTTCTGAGCGTTGTGGGTGATTTTGCTAAAACCTTAGGCACTGGGCGATGCTAAAAGTCTCATGAGTAATTGCTGCAACCCTAAATAAGCTACCCAAAGTATATCAGGTACATGCACAACACAAGTAAAGATCTTTAAAATTATACTATTACTCTCTATGATACGTAGATATCTGAGATCCATCAGTTTCATTTGTATACAGCTGGGTAATATATTATTTCAGAATGCATAATGGCTCAATTCAACACAGCAGCAGTAGATAGCTATGGGTGTGGTTATTGAGGAATAAACTCTGTTTATGAACTTTTTTGAACCATACACATGGCCATTCCTACTTGTTTGTTCTATATGGCTAGAATAAAAAAGTGGGCTGGTGACAACTAGCAGAATAATTTTGTCTAAATACTGCAGTTAGCTCAAATAGGAGCCTAGAATCCTGCAACTTGAATCATTTCTTGCTTGAATTCATGATGGTATTTTAATTTTGCAGAATTTATTTTAGCGGTTTGAGTCCTGAATTGTCAACTGCCAAATTATCTGCCCATACGACAACCTACAGATGTGTATGGAAACATAATTGCTCCAACATGCCATCAATTCACCTAGTTATTAATTGTACCAATTTATGGTTTTTTTAAATTAATGATTGCTGCATTTGGGAGAAAAATATCACCCTGCTGCTTAGGGTATCATGTCAGAGAATAGAATTGCTGATTTGAACAGTTCATCATTAATTTTTACGCTTACTTCTTTATAGAGGAGGGGATGAGAGGTTGTTCTGCTTTTGGAATGACTCTCTGTGTGGGTGTATCTGAGCAAAAATGTCACTTTTCTGTTTCTAATTGACATGTGATAAATTCATTGCAGTTGCAGCTATAGTGGACTATCGAACAAAAAGTCTCATGTTTAGCAAAATGCAGTGAATGTTCCAGTTGAATGGCTGACTTGAAATGCTTGTCCATTGTTTGACACTCACCTGGTGGCTCTTCTAAAGCTGCATGGAACAGTATCCCTGTACCCATCACCAAACTCAAGAACCACAGCAATATTACAAAATTACTACTCCTACTTCACTCCTATGTAGGTTTCCTAATTTCAATAAACACACCCATATCACCCAACTATCCTGGTTCATGATTTTAAGTCAACATGTGATCATGCTAATGAGTGTTGATCAAAATTTATAACCTAACAGAGTGCTCAAATAACATTTAATCCCAGAATGACTTTTCTGTATGCTGCATAAGGAAGATTGTACATAACAATTGGAATACTCCAGTTCCCTCAGCAGTTGAAATGTTCATGTACACCCTTCCCTGTTCAGCTTGTATGGAAGTTGTTTAAGCTAGCTTGTAAGGTCATTACCTAATTATATATAACACAATTGAACTGCTCCAGGAACCAGAGAACACTACATTTCAGTCAAATGTAGTATACACAGCTTCCCTTAGCAGTTCAATTGTCTTTCCACAGCCACTAAGGAAGTTGTTTATGGACACCCTTCCACAACCACCTTGTATGAAAGTTTTCATTCACTTCAGCAAAATATTATTATTAATATACTGTAACCCTGTGTACATGGTACAAAATTTTAAGCATCCTTTTAGCAATTCAGCAGATATACATATTAGCCTACTGAGAAAGTAAATTGACATAACCTACTTGATTTTCAATGACATTTAAAGTGTGGTTTAAATGAGGTTAATGGCCCAGGAAGTGACTGGCCACACCCCTAGCCATGGGCATGCGCACAGGCATTAGTCAGAGAGAACCTGCTTCAGCCAGAACAAGCCAGTTTTTGTTGCAGACAGCAATCATTGTTTCTCCTGCAACTTTCTCCTCTGTTCCAACTACACTCCCCTAGCCCACATACTATGGTGTCGGGTGCTAACTGGCTTTACACTGAATGCTGGCACTATGGCCAATGTGGCTACTAATACAGCACTATAGTAATGGCCTGGCAAGTGGTAGCTTAATTATAATGGCCTGGCAAGTGGTACGTGGTGGGTATCACTGAAGCTATCAGCTAATGGCCTGGCAGGTGGTACGTGGCAGGTATCTGGCACCCGGCACCACACTCAGCTTGCTAGGGGGTGGCCTCTGAACATTACCAATCTGTCCCCCCTCTCCAATTGGATCTGGGGGGGGGGGGGGGGGGGGGGGGGGGAGGGGAACCAGCTACACAGCAGGATGATTCCTAGGGATATTAGTTCACCATTAACTTTTGGTACTGTATTGATGTCCAGACTGCTTCCTGGGACATTATAAGCTTAGTAGATCTATGCATGTACCTTGATTGTGTGTGTGTGTGTGTACTCATTGGGTGGCAAAGCTTCCTTCAAAAATACACTGTACTAGCTTTGAAAAAGTTACCCCCTTAAACACTTAATATGGCAGAGT
This sequence comes from Crambe crambe, assembly GCA_963924555.1. Classification (NCBI taxonomy): domain Eukaryota; kingdom Metazoa; phylum Porifera; class Demospongiae; order Poecilosclerida; family Crambeidae; genus Crambe; species Crambe crambe. Next base: position 4,918,852 of record OZ004584.1, on the reverse strand, counting down.
GGAAAAATATGTAATAATTCTAAAGCCAAACTATCAACACATAATTGCTTCTTCTTTTTCTTCTCCTTCTTCTCATGATTATCCTCTATTTGGCTTTAGAATTATTACATATTTTTCCACTCTGCCATATTAAGTGTTTAAGGGGGTAACTTTTTCAAAGCTAGTACAGTGTATTTTAATATGATGTTATGTTATCTTCAATTCTTCCTTTCTTTCCTTCCTTTTTTTTTTTTTTTTGTTCAATAACTTAATTGTGATGCTTTTTCTTGGCATGATGCCTAACTCCATTGGCAATGATTTGGAGTTCAATATTTTTTTCCTTATAGCTACTTTAGAAATTGTGTTGCATTTTGCCTTTACTTTTTTCTGCCAATATTGTTGTTTTATTTCATTTTATTTTTGCTATTAATTTTTTTTTTGTTGAAAATATGCTATTGTGCAGTAATTGTGAGTACCTTTAAGATGAGTCTTCAACTTATCAATGGTTTTTATGTATTGCTGCACTATTTGCACTCTGAGTCTCAGGGAGTAACCACATGTAGGGTATATGGAATATGAAAAGTTGGGGGGTTTGAAGGGTCTAGAAGAACTGGTTCCAAAACTATCAGCATTCAAGTATTAAACAATAATCTTCTAGTATCTATGATTCATGGATCTCTCATGTAGCTACATTCCGTGTGTGCAAAATCTACAATGTCAAATAGACTACATGTCATTATGAAAAGTTCTAATCCTATTTAAGCTCAAGAACAGCGAATATGTCCCCAGCAATCACTTGACTTGTTGCAACGCTTTGATGCCCAGCACCAGTTACCTGGACTGGTATACTTCCAGCAATATCCTCTGCTGCAACCCTGGGCACGTGGAGTAATGGCTTCAGATGCCTTGATGCGCTCCCATGGATCGGTTGCACTGGTTGCAAGAAACAAGCTGTCATGGAATTCATCCTTGACTACAGCTTTCATTCGGTTTGGAAAATTAACAATGATAGCATCAACACCAAGTTGCAGATAATGTCTCATAGTTGATGTCTTGTCAACCGTCCAGGCATAGACTTTGAATGGAGCTAGTCCAACACCATAGGAGTCTCGTTTGGCAATAATCTTCTTAAGCCTTGAGGTGGATCTCAAAAAACAGTTAGTAATACCATCACCTATCCAGATATTCTTTCTAATGCCTAACTCTGCAAATGTATTGAGGATTGCATCAATATCGAGACTTGCGGTACTAAAATCATAGCCAAATTTCGGTAGCAGTTCTGGTCTACTATTCGAGATAAACTGTCGAAATCCACGAAAGAAATCTTTCTGTTCTAGTGTCTCAGCTCCAAGTAGGACTTTAAGTGGCACCACCTCACCAGGTGGAAAAAGAGATCCTCTTCTGGTCATTACTTCAGCCAGTTTTTGTCCACTAGAGTAGAAGTTATCTGTGCCACCGAGCTTCAAGTCTATCCAAAATAGGGCAAAGGTATTATCAAGTTGAGCCTTACGTCTTATGGTTGCAAAGTGAGTAACAGGGTCATTTTTATTCAGACAATGACGACCACAATCACAAGGAGTTCCATGGTAGAACCTATTTGGACTTCCGTCCTTATTGAAAGTGAGATCAGATTCTAATGCATTCGCATCATTCACCCAAGCTTTATTGATTTCCGAGTTTGCATTCACCATGTGTGCCACATTGTAGATTGGCCTCTGCTTCAGTCCTGCAAAATTTGCATACCGAGTAGCTGGGGACAGAGTTTAGAGAAATCATAAAAACCATCACAGAGCTCAGCTCATTATAGTTATACAGATTATATGCAGCTACGTATGTAGCCAATACAAATCAACCAGTACATAAACATATTTATACCTACATACGCACAGCTAGGCCTTTCATTAATAACTCACATTTCATAGCATCTCTCATAAGCTTTCTTGCAAATGCATCATTCCCACGTTCATCACTCGCATAGACATGGGCCAAAATTCCCGTCAGAACTAGTATAAAGCACACCAGCTTCATCATTGCAGTCCAAATGCATGCAATTATCCAAAGGGCCCTTGATTTTATATTCTACCAGGCCTAGGGTTGATCAGGAAGAAACAGGTGCAATGCATTGTACTTCCTTGTACTTAGTGGCTTAGTTACCCTCCATATCCTATCCTGCAAACTAGGCAGCAAATTCAATTATGAGTAAAATGGGAGTGGATACTGTGCATGTACTAATTTTAGTAGCTTCATGTAATGCAGTTTCTAAAATTGAAATCACTGCTCTATATACAAGAGTAAATAAAAACAAGGGCTGCGTTTTCTATGCTTATTTTGTAGTACTGTGCACACAGTACTTTCTCTAGTTGTGGGCATATGCATACCTTAAAGTTACGGTATAATATTTGCTCATGAATAAATTGTGAGTTAATGTTAATGAGGTGCGTAATAACACCGACTATGAGATGCTACAGTTGAAAACTACAGTTTCATACTGACTAGCACTTCCCCTACTCTACAACTGAGGGCAAACCAGACTCTCTAGAATGCTACCATTTCAGAGAAACTTTACCACTAAGCAGCCAGGATTCAATCGATTTTTTTGTCGTCAAATTTCTCGAGGAGCAAGCAACAGACCGTATTTTCCCATGCATGGGTGAGATCAAAGGGCTGCGGTGTGGAAGCCACTCAAGCCTAGAGTTATAGCCGTTTGATCACTCGATCAACGGCTAGAAGCGATCAAAACTCACTTTTCTGGCTGAAATCTCTTCATCTGGCCCTGCATCTTGGTTTATACAACTGGAATAAGCACAAAAGACTGTAAACATAAGGTTGCTGTTTGATGACTGAAAATCAATCGAGTCATGGCTGCTTAGTGGTTGAATTTCTCTAAAACAGTAGAGTTCTGGAACGTCTGGCTTGCCCTCAGTTGTATACAGAGTAGAAAGTGCTAGTCAGTATGAAACTGTAGTTTTCAGCTATAGCATCTCATAGTTGGTGTTACCGTTTGCCTCATTAGCATATGAATTATTCATGAGCAAACATTAACATCCTGTACAGCTATCCCATCAGAGTCACATGTACATGTGCAATAACGGGTGTCTAAATTCAGTGGATATGGAATACTGGAATGGAATCCAAGATAAAACCTTGGCTTCTAGCCATTGCATGGGGTATTAAATCTGTGATTGCTGACAACAACTGTAACTACCAATTCAGATGCAGGAATCTGTAACATGCATCAGCGTGATGCAGTTACGGTGGATGTGGCAGTTTTGAATACTTCTGTCTACAACCATGCATGGCAGACATGAATGTACTTAGTGATAAACATAAGTATGAACTCTCACGGAGGGTCAGAGTGCACAAGAGAAGATGTGATCATGTGAGCACATGCAGACTATAGCTAAGGCTATAGCTAGCTATTAAATCATATTCTGCTCACTACCTGTTATCAACAGTCCTACTGAACAATGATTAGGTTCCTGCAGGAGAGTAAAAGTTTTTAGGCTTACCTGCCAACTGAAAGTCAAAATCTTTTGACTAAAAATCCCTGGAAAATCCCTGGATTTAGCTACCAGTTATGGTATTTTTTTTAATGGATAAATAGTAGCATCAGATGACCATTCAGGGACTAAACTACATATAGCTACTTCTGCTTTCTTAACGGATCACAGAAAATCCTTTGATGAAGTAAGCCAGTTATTAGCTATGGTATATAATGACAATACTGACCATAATGTAGCTCCATTATTATAACTCAGCCATAATGAGCAAAATCCTTGGATAAATAGATAAAATCCCTGGACCCCTGGACATAATTATGGTCAAATCCCTGGACAATCCATTGAAGCCCTGGATGTTGCCCAGGAAGATGCACTTGAAGGTACGCAGCTAGCTAGCTAGCTACATTAATTTTATCATCCATACCAACAAAAGTAATAAAATTAATAAACAAGATTCTGATGGCTGGATCGAGTTTAATTTAGTATTCCAGTCCAGTATTCCATTCCACTGTTCTCAAACCACCAAATCTAAACACCCTATACAATAACAAATTGCTACATACCGTATACCGTATAGCGGGTATATTTCGAGGGGCGAAAGTTTCGCGATTAGACCTTTTTATCTTATTTGCGGGGAAATCATTCGCGTTTTAGATTTTGAAAAACCTGGCTGGATAGCATGCCAGCTGGCCATTATAGTCTGGCTGCTATGCCAGACTAGCTGGCCATGTGCGCGCGCACGTGCACGCACACAGAGCTAACTAGAGTTAGTCAAATCTAGGCCATCTTTCGTTTGAGACTACTTTCTAGACAGGTTATCTGGAGACAGGAGTGCCGTAGTTAGTGAAGTGTTACATTGTGCAGCGATCCTTTTGCCGTGGTGTAGCGATGAATCGATAGATGCTCTGCCACCTCGAGCTCATCAGACCATCTGATCATGTGGCTCTATTTTTCTTCAGCGAGGTGAGTCTAAGTCAGACACACGCAACTCTAGCTGTCCCGAGCGAGACTAGTATCTGCCAAATTTCTTCCACGTGATTCGTGTGGTTAAATATTCGTGGATAGAACAGAAATCGCAAAATCCACGAAACTTTCACCCCTCGAAATATACCCGCTATACGGTAGTTAGACTCCATGCAACTACATGGAGTTCTTTTAAAGTTAGCTAATAGCAATATAGTCAAATGATCACATGCATGTATCATTTACACAGGAAATTTCATTCACAGAGTAGCTATAGCAAAATATTTTTTTCTGAAAATCATTGATCAAATGTACACATGTAGCTAGCTAATAATTATGCTGACTACTGCATGCACATGAATCACAATTTTATCATGAAACTTAAAGTTTTAAAAAATAAAACAAAAAAGGATAATCACTAACTTTTGGACTATAAAAATTTGAAGCTATACAGTAACTGCAATGTCGAGCTAGCTATTAACTTTGTGCTTGCTGCTTTTATATCAATAATGACGTGACTAATTTGTGTTCCTATATGCAAGCTACGTAAATACAGAGTGCTAATGATCATTCTTTCATATAAGCTGCACAGGAAGATTGTTCATAACTATTGAACTGCTCTGGGAGCAAGTGTGCTACATTCCACTGGAATGTAGAGAATACTCTGGTTACTCTGGTTCCCTCAGGAGTTCAAATCTTTATGTTCACATATCTAAATAATTTTAAACAATCAGTATCTAACTTGTATCATACACAAAACACATTGAACTGTTCCAGGAACCAGAGTATGTCACATACCAATCAAATGAGCAGTTCAATTGTTAATCTATCTATTCTCTGTGTGTGCATAATCTATAATGTCAAATAGACTACATGTCATTATGAAAAATTCAATCCTATTTAATCTCAAGAACAGTGAGTACATCCCCAGCAATCACTTGATTTGCAAATGCTTTGATGCCCAGCACCAGTCATCTGGACTAGTATACTTCCAGCAATGTCCCAAGCTGTAACCCTGGGTACGTAGCTATGTGGAGTAATGGCTTCTAATAACAAAGAATTTGGAGCTGTACAATAACAGCTAGCTTTAATATACTATGCTGCTATGATAAATACCTTTATAGGAATATTTGTGTTACAAGCCATAACAAGCTAAAAGAGTGCTTATCTCAGAAGATTGAACTATTTTATGCTTCCATATGCCGCACAAGGAAGATTGTACATAACAATTGAACTGCTCTGAGAGCTAGAGTATGCTACATTCTACTGGAATGTAGCATACTTCAGTTCCTTTAGCAGTTGAAATGTTCATGAACACCCTTCCCTGTTCAACTTGTATGGAAGTTGTAACATAGCTAAAATTAATATTTAAGCTAGCTTGTCGATTCAGCGAGCGAGCTGACTCTCAGGTCATGAAATTGTAAACATATATAATATCTACAAGTCATGAAATTGTAAATATATATAATATCTACAGGTCATGAAATTGTAAATATATATAATATCTAGGTCTACACTCCAAAATGCCACAGGCGTACATACAGTATGGTACATGTCGTGAATGTACAGCGTGTGCATAATTGTAGTAGCCTCGATTGATTTCTACAGTCTTAGGCGCTGGGCTAGGCAGTTGACACTTCTTTGTGGTAAGAATTACAGCTTTCTACGTATGAAGCACAAATGAATATCAGCTCAAAAAACCTATAGGAATACTAGCTTGCTCGCTGTGACTCAAATGTTGCATATTGCCCTAGTAAGCTCATTACCTAATTATAAACAACACAATTGAACTGCTCCAGGAACCAGAGTATACTACATTCCAGTCAAATGTAGTATACACTGCTTCCCCGAGCAGTTTAATTGTGTATGGACACTTTTCCACAGCCACCTTGTATGGAAGTTGTTTATGGACACCCTTCCACAACCACCTTGTATGGAAGTTTTCATCATTGCATGCCATAACTAATATGGTGGCATATCAATTGCTTTTTTAAAAAAAAGCAATTTAGCAGATTTACATATTCGTCTGCTGAGGAAGTAAATCAGTTGACTTTCAGGAGCTGACTCTCAGGTCATGACTCATTGAAATTGTAGATATATATATCTAGGTCTTCTTCACTCCCAAGGATAGGTAGGAGATTGTGCAATAGTAGTGCCCTTGTTCCAATTGTAATTGCTTGATTGATTTCAACATGGCTTTGTTACAGTATGGTGAATGGCAGGGCTAGGCTTGTAGGCACTAGGCTTATCCAAGTGCTTTGTAGTAAGCATTACAGCTTTCTATGCATGCAGCTGCCTGCCACTTACATAACTCAACATCAGATAATGAATTAGAGCCATTATAGAACCTCAGCCATAAGAATACTTGCTTGCTGTCAAATGTTGCAACATTGTATGAACTTTGATTAATCTTCAATTTCTCTCTTTTTGTACGATAGGTTTTTAAAAATGCTAACTCCAATTCAGGGTAGTCCAGCTTTAATTGAACCATGCAGGCAATAATTTGAAGCTCAATATTTCCCCCTTATACCTTTAGAAATTGTTTCGTTTAATTTTTGCTAATTATTATTATTTTTATATAACAATTGTGAGTATACCTTTATTTAAGTTAAATGAGGTGAGTCTTCAATGGTTTTTTACTGCACTCTTACACTCTGAGTTTCAGGGAATAACCAGGGGGTTTAGGAGCATGCTTCAACATGAGCAATAATGCCACCACCCAGGTTGAACTTTCAACACTGCCAGTGTTCAAGTAGTAGCCTCATCCACAGGCCTTCCTCTCTCACTGGTATAGTCTCTCACGAAGAAAAGGTAAAGTATCGAACAGGAGGAAAGAAGAAGAAGAAGAAGAAGAAAAATAAGAGAGAGGAAGGCCTTATCACGTGAGGGTAGAAAGGAGGTAGAAAGGACTTAATTGGAGCGTGGGCAGTGTCGACGTAAATGCTCAGTACTGCCCACGCTACATGTCTGCGCGATCGCAGTACCATGTCCAGACCACAGTCGAGTCCAGTCTACTACACAGTCGGATCAATCTCATGGCAGAGTCTAGAGATAGCTAAGAGATAGATAGATAGGGCCGAGGCTAAGTCTAGAAAATGATTCCTGCTACAGTCCAGTCCTGGTAGAGCTTTACTACAGCCAGTTAGTGCAGATATTGTCTAACCATAGGTTACATACTCACTAGCGTAGCTAGCAACTTCCAGAGCAGAGTCACTGAGCTAAATTGGAGTGATTTTAAGCAGTATCTACTTCCCACGCCATGCGCGCCTAGTTCTAATTCGTGGGCGATTTTTGACGTCACCTTTAATTGTCATGGTGCGGTTTGCACTACGCCCACTAGCAATTGATTTGCTTGTATCCTCACGTGATAAGTTTTACCAGGCCTTCCTCTCTCTTATTTTCTTCTTCTTCTTCTTCTTCTTCTTCTTCTTTTCCTCCCGTGCAATACTTTACCTTTTCTTCGTGAGACTATATACCACCAGTGAGAGAGGAAGGCCTGGGAATGAGGCTATTCAAGTAGCTATTAAACAATTTTTCTTCTTTCTATGATTCATATATTCATGTACTATGTTCTTGTTCTGTTCATATCTCTTGTGTAGCTACACTACGTGCATGTGTGCATAATCAAATGGACTACATTTCATCATGAAAGTTCAAGCTCAAGAACATTGAATATGTCCCCTGCAATCACTTGATTTGTTGCAATGCTTTGATGCCCAGCACCAGTCATCTGGACTGGTATACTTCCAGCAATGTCCCAAGCTGCAACCCTGGGCACGTGGAGTAACGGCCTCAGATGCTTTGATGCGCTCCCATGGATCGGTTGCACTGGTTGCAAGAAACAAGCTGTCATGGAATTCATTCTTGACTAAAGCTTTCATTCGGTTTGGAAAGTTAACAATGATAGCATCAACACCGAGTTGCAGATAACGTCTCATAGTTGATTTCAAGTCAACCGTCCAGGCATAGACTTTGAATGGAGCTAGTCCAACACCATAGGAGTCTCGTTTGGCAATGATCTTCCTAAGCCTTGAGGTGGACCTTGGCAAACAGTTAAGAATACCGTCACCAATCCAGATATTCTCCCTAATGCCTAACTCTGCAAATGTATTGAGGATTGCATCAATATCGAGATTTCCAACACTAAAATCATAGCCAAATTTCGGTAGCAGTTCTGGTCTACTATTCGAGATAAATTGTCGAAATCCACGAAAAAAATCTTTCTGTTCTAGTCTCTCAGCTCCAAGTAGGACTTTAAGTGGCACCACTTCACCAGGTGGAAAAAGAGATCCCTTTCTTGTCATTAATTCAGCCACTTTCTGTCCACTAAAGTAGAAGTTATTCGTGCCACTGAGCTTCAAGTCTATCCAAAGTAGGGCAAAGGTTTTATCACGCTGAGCCTTACGTCTTATGGTTGCGAAGTGAGTAATAGGGTCATTTTTATTCAGACAATTGCGGCCACAATCACAAGGTATATGTAGTCCATGGAAGAACTTATCTGGACTTCCATCCTTATTGAAGGCAAGATCAACTTCTATCGCATTTGCATCATTCACCCAAGCTTTATTGACTTCTGAATTTCCATTCACCATGTGTGCCACATTGTAGATTGGTCTTCGCTTCAGTCCTGCAAAATTCGCATACCGAGTAGCTGGGGACAGAGAGTTTAGAGAAATCATAAAAACCGTCACACAGCTCAATCAGCTAAATCATGCAGGTCATATGTAGCTATGTAGTATCCGCTTGAATAGATATTAATTTCATACTGAAGTGACTTCATTTAAATTAACCGTATAGTTTTTATAGCATCAGCATACAATTATTTATACCTATAGCTATGCACAGCTAGGCCTTTCATTAAAAACTATACTCACATTTCATAGCATCTCTCATAAGCTTCCGTACAAAAGCATTGTTCCCACCTTCATCATTTGCATAGACGTGGGGTGGAGCAACCAAAATTATCATTAGAATCAGTGCAAAGCACACTAGCTTCATCACTGCAGTCAAAATGCATGCAATTAAGATAACAAAGGCCTTTATTTTTATACTCTACCAGACCTAGGGTTGATCAGGAAGAAACAGGCACATGGAACTCCAAAATACATTGCTTCCTTGTACTTTTGTTGGAAGTGGCTTGCTATAGTATCTTAATTAACATCTGCAGACTATAGGCAGCACAAGCTACACACAAGCTTCAAATTCGTTACTAGACACTGTGAACATGTTTATCATAGAGCTAGCTTCTGTTCTAAATTGAAAATCACCATTCTAGCTATATACAAGCTGTTCAACTTCCACCCCAAGATATTGACTACCTGCAGTAGTCACCAAAGGGAGTAATTAGCACATTATGGACCAATTTGGGATACTTCAAAGTAGCAAGCATTTTTGGCTTCATGCTTTGCATGGGAGCACATCCCCCTCACCGTGGCCTATGGCCATGCAATCGGTGAAATTCATAGATGACACCCTGGCTAATTCAAAAAGAACTGCACGATTTCCCTATTGAAATCAAACAGATTTTGAAACTATGATGATATTTGCATTGCTCTCTTCTACAGAAGAGTCGAGACAAAAGAAGGTGTAGCAGAGATGAGTGATTTGGGTGTGTGTGTGGTGTGTCTGGGCAATGTGATAGCAAGTGAGCTAGAGATGATAGACTCCAACTCATTGGTGCTATATAACTCCTTAGCTAAGATTTTGCTGTTGAGTTTATAAGTTGTGGTTCCAGCCAGGCAGCTGCACACTGAGAAGCTGTAATGCTTACCACAGAGGAGCCAAGTGCTAATTAAGTAATAATTGAGCTTGTATATACATGCATGCAGGGTGCTACTAACACATATGCCTGGGGCATTTTAGAGTGTAGACCTAGATATCTACAATGAGTTATGACCTGAGCTCCCTGTGCTCACTCACTGAAATTAGAAACTAATCAACTGATACAATAATACTAGCACTACTCAGCTTCATCTCAGTCAACTTAGAAAATGGTATGCATACTATGATTTGCTTAATCAAGTGCCCAGTCTCATGAAGTCACCTGTTCTAGTAGTGTGGCTAGGTCTTTTACCTAGTAAGACAAGTAAGACAGTAAGACACCTCACCACACAGTAAGGATATATTTCATGGAGAATAAGACACCTCCTCATTATAGAAAACATACCATTTTCTAAACAAGTAGGACACTTAATGCATGGAATTAAAGTCCTCAGGATGATGTATAATCACGAAATATTGGTTACACTGTCAGTGCACAATGCAAACCACAGGGGATTTAATTAGTAAGCCAGAAAAATGCATTACAAATTATTGCTTTAATGGATGCATGGTCTGTAAAGTTATTTTAGCTACAAGTGTAGAGCATTCATCTATTGTTAGTGTGGTAAAGTCCAGAGGAAATCACATGATTTCTTGGAAATACCCATAGCACTATAGGAATACTAACAGAATACTAGCATGTTTAGTATACAAGAAGCCTCTGATCTATCTTTTGTACAGATGATCATTGCATGAGGAACTGAAGTATGGAAGAGGATAAAGAAGCTGCCACATCCCTGGATAACATCAGTCCTTGCTTTGATGAAACAATACAATTGAAACCAAGAAGACCATCTGAATCCTCAATATCATGTCAAGAAAAGTCCAAGTTGGAATCCAAGTGGAACAAATGTTGGGTGTGGATATGTGTACTTGGATTCTTGAGTGGCGCAACATTTGCTAGCATGGCCATTATGCTGTGGAATGTTTCACGAGTCAGCTATAAATTTGAAGAAATAGGAGCATTGATGATAGAGCTTCAGAGATCTGTAAATGATAGTACATTTGAATTTGAACGAAGCGTGATGGCACTTCAAAATTCTGTGGATAATCATTATCGAACTCAAATGAAGATTTTAAGATCATTGATTGAGGATGATATTCTACAGCCAAATTCTGCTACTTCGTGTTCCCACGTCTTGCAGTTGAATTCCTCCTCCCCATCAGGTCACTACTGGATCAAGTCATCCAATGGCTCTGCTGTGCATGTCTACTGTGACTTCAACAGGCAGTGTGGTTGTGATGGACCAAGTACATGGACTCGTGTGGCCTTCCTCAATATGTCAGACCCCAACCAGACATGTCCCTGTAATTGGACTACCATCTCTTCCCCTGTGAGGACATGTGGAAGGGAACGTAACAGAGAAAGAGGCTGTAACTCAGTGTTCTATTCTACCTTTGGGTTGACATACAGCCGTGTGTGTGGATGTATCATTGCTTATCAAGATGCTACAACTGATGCCTTTAACACCTTGGTTTCCTCTAGACTAATTGATGGACCGTATGTTGATGGTGTCTCTCTGACTCATGGCAGTGTGGGTTCTCGACAGCACATCTGGACATTTGCAAGTGCACTAGGAGAAACAGATAACTATAATCAACGTTACTTATGCAACTGCAGTAATGACATTTCCTGGCCATATTCAACAGATTTTGTAGGAAATGACTACTTCTGTGACTCCGGAAATCATGCAAATACTTTAAAACCATATACATTTTACTCCAATGACCCTCTCTGGGATAGCCATGGATGTGGTCCCTCCAGCGCCTGCTGCCAGTTCAACAACCCTCCATGGTTCTGCAAGACCCTCCCCCAGTTCACCACTGACGACCTGGAGGTCAGGATCTGCCACAGTGGAGGTAAAGAGGACACACCCATCCAACTACTAGAGCTCTATATACAGTAGAGAACTTGATCATTAACCCATGTCCATGCATACTGATTGGACATTTTCGATTAAATACACTTTAAAATAATGCCATACAGTTTGTGGCAGTTGGATAATGAAATAAATTTTATGGTCAGCATTTCCCACATATATTCACTCATTATTAGGCATACTTTGCCGTTAGAAGCTTGTTTCTTGCTGCTCTAACTACCTTTTATTAAGCTCACCTTGCTTATAAGCTCTATTTCTAGCTTATTTGTTTAGTTTCCCTTTTACCTCGCTTAAAAGTGCCAAACTGCTGTTTCTTTGCAGCCTTACATGTATGATTCTCTAAGCTAGGGGTGCACTAGGCACAATCCTCATACACGTGTGCATATAAAGAATTAATTCAATGGCTTGGGTAAGGGGTTATCACTCAGAAATTACTACTAGCAGCAGTAAGAATAGCATTTAATTAACTGTAGCTGCCATTGTGTGAGCAGTAGTGCTGTAGAAGCTGCTAAATAAGTAGCCAACAATGTCATTGATTGCTGTATAGCTGAGTTATATGGCGATCATGATGAATCATGAAAAGTTCAATTGGACTGCTCATTCAAATATTCAACTCACCTTTATTGCATGTAGCTACACTGTTAAGTGGCAGTTAAATATAAGCACCTATGCCTAATAATAAGTGAGTATGGTAGTTATATTCTATCAAGTAGTCTAGATATGTGGCTGGAGCTTTTCATAGTGCCAGTGGACAGCTATTATAGCTGAGGCAGCTCAGGCCATGTAATATAGGAAAGTTTATAGCACCAATGAATGATTGTGGCAGCCAACTTAGAAAAAGTCTATTCTGAATCATTAATATTTTGATGGTCGAAGCTATTTGCATCCACCCATGGTAAAGGGATATCATCAGAGCTGAGCTGAGCTGAATTGGTAAAGGGACATAGATATATATAGCTACCAGGGCTATGTAGTACACAGTGACTCGGCTGTGTCATGAATTCTCAATGCAGCTCCCTCCATACTTATGTTAGAATAAGATCAGTATCACATGCAGAAGAAAACCATAGCTAGTGCATGTACTTTTCAGTAGATTATTCCCTGCATGAATTAATTGAGCTGTAAGTATAGCCTACCATCCCCACCACTTTAATTAAACATCTCATGATTTGATTTAATGAATCAAACTTCATTCACATGATTGGACTACATCTCCACATAAAAATTTCAGCCACAGGTCAGGTAGCCATAGTAATCAAGAGCTGGAGTATGAAGAAGTAGCAAAAATGAGAATAATTCCACAAAGGTGAGGAGGTAGCTATCACACACATTATAGAGACCCAAGGGGTGTCGATATTCACTGAGGGTCTTTACTTATAGAATAACAGATTTATACACTGGAATACAACACAGAAGCAATTAAATATTTCTACATCTGTAGGAAGTTAATCTTTAGAGGCCATCACAACATGAAATGAAATGTTTCTACCTGGAACAGTATATCATTGTATTTCTTAGATCCGATAGAGAACATGTATGTCTTCAAAATACAGCACTTAAACATAGTTATGTGATTAATGAGCTCTGATGAGTACAGCTTGAAAGTGTAGAAGCTAGATTCCATTCTTGTGCGACTTCTTCAGTGAATGCTTTGTAGGTTAGCAGTATAAAAGATCAAAGGATGATCAAAGGGTAAAGGGAGTAGTGCATCCAGTTGCACCCAGGTACTTGTTGTCAAGCTACATGAAAGTGTCATCTAAAAATATTATGTAGCTATGCATGAACACACATGCACGTTTGTGATACACACATCATAAGTGTGTACTGTACACTTTCAATATTTCAGTGTTCTAAAAATAAAAAGAAAAGAATCACAACGATAGGTAGCTGATTATGTAGCTCCAGAGTTGATGGAAGCCTTCATCTTAGCATCATCAGTTCTCTTCTTTACCTTGCAGGAATTGTGCATTGCACAACAGCCATTGAGGATCCTTCCTGTCAAAGTCTTAACAAGTGGACCTAATGGCACTTGTCCTTCAGAATCACAACTAACTAATGCCATGAATGAATTAAAAGGAAACTTTGGCCTCATTGAAGATAACCCTGCTAGTTCCTGCAAAGCTTTGGTCTCAAATAGCCCTTCTGGTTACTACTGGATACTTCCCAGCACTGGCCCACCTGCTGTGCAGATATACTGTGAGTTCAACAGGCAGTGTGGTTGTGATGGACCAAGTACATGGACTCGTGTGGCCTTCCTCAACATGACAGATCCCAACCAGGTCTGCCCCAGCAACTTCATGACCATATCATCCTCTTCAGTGAGAGCATGTGGAAAGGGACAGAATAGCAGCAAAGGTTGCATTTCAGTGTCTTATTCCACCTTTGGACTGAATTATAGTCGTGTTTGTGGACGTATAATAGCTTATCAAGATGGTTCCCTTGCTGAATTAATCGAAGATAGTGGACAGATAGATGGACCAAATTTGGACGGTGTCTCCCTGACTCATGGTGTTGCTGGATCTCGACGGCATATCTGGTCATTCATTAGTGCCATAGGAGAATTAGGAAGCAATTATCAGTCAAGTTGGCAGTGTGCATGCAGTAACAGCAATCCCTAGCCACATAACACATCATTTGTTGGAAATGATTACTTCTGTGACTCTGGTAACCATGGGAGTAGTTGGACCAGAAGAATTTACTCCAGTGACCCGGCCAAGGGTGTGGTTCCTCCAGCACCTGCTGCCAGTTCAATAACCCTCCATGGTTCTGCAAGACCCTCAACCAGTGACCTGGAGGTCAGAATGTGTAAGAGTGATAATTCTGAAGACACGCCTATTGAGTTGCTTGAGCTTTATGTACAATAGAGTCAGCCATATTACATGTACTTATCTACGATACTTATAACTTGATAAAGAACTATAATAGCACGAGTGGACAGACAAAATGCTAATTATATATCTCAGAGGGTACGGCCATAGATATACTAGTCTACACAGGATTGGAAACAGGTCACGTGCGCCCATAACAACAATATAAACAATCTATGTAGGTAGCTGTTGGTGTTAAAATGCCCCAAACAAACAAGGGAGGAGAAGTAGTGTGCAGTTTAAAGAATGCAAAGAGTGGGGTAGTACAGCGCTATAAGGCTGGTTTCTCAAGTGTTAGAGGGTATGATTGAGAGTAACAATGGTAGTTCGACTTTGTGGACCTCTGGAGCTTGGGTGTTAAAAGTATAGTCTCTTTTTTTCCATTAATTTGTTAGGTAGTGATCAAATCTTTGTAAATGATTTTGGCAGCCAACTTTATTTCATTAATATTTTGAAGCATTATTATGGCCTATGCAATTGGTACTAACTATTTTCATCCATGGTAAAGGGATATCACCTGGTCTGAGCTGAATTGGTAAAGGGACATACACATAGATACATATAACTAGCAGGGCAATGTACACGTCTACAACAGATTATTAAAACATAGTAGGAAGCACATAGTGTCTCTCCTCAGATCCCAAGGGATCTTTGTCTGACACTGTTTCTTCTCGCTATTCCTCGAGCAAATTGTGAAGTGGAGGCAAAGTTAGTTAGTTCGAGATATTCTTTTGGGTACGTCCTACAATCGTACCCAATTTCTTCACTGCCACTGCATACCTGTCCTTTTTATTCATTGGCTCCCTCTAGCGTTTCACCTAGACTGGCATCCCATATGACATGGTACACATGGTATCCACGAACACAGAAAGTGATCTGGAACTCTGCACTAGCACTTGCCGCCATTTTTCTCCAGCTGGATTTAGTAGTTCGCTATACAATACTTTTCAGTAGACTATTCCTTGCATGAATTAATTGAGGTTCCCTCTGTAAGTATAGCCCACCATGCCCACCACTTTAATTAAATATCTCATGGTATAATTCAATGAATCAAACTTCATTCACATGATTGGACTACATCTCCACATAAAAATTTCAGCCCCAAGTCAGGTAGCCATAGTAATCAAGAGAAGAAGTAGCAAAAATGAGAATAATTCCACAAAGGTGAGGAGGTATCACACACATTATAGAGACCCAAAGGGATGTCAATATTCACTGAGGGTCTTTACTTATAGAATAACAGATTTATACACTGATATACAATACAGAAGCCATTAAATATTTCTACCACATACAATATGTCATTGTATTTTTTTTTCAGGACATGCATGGTTTCAAAATACATGTATACTGCCAGTATGATAGCTAATATAGTGGGAAGAGGGGAAAAATCAAAGGAAGATCAAAGGGTAAAGAGAGTAGTGCATCAAGTTGCACCCAGGTACTTGTTGTCAAGCTACATGAAAGTGTCATCAAAAAATGTTATTTATACACACAACATAAATGTGTACTGTACACTTTCAGTTCATTATTTCAGTGTTCTAAAAATAAAAAGAAAAGAATCACAACGATAGGTAGCTGATTTATGTAGCTCCAGAGTTGATGGAAGCCTTCATCTTAGCATCATCAGTTCTCTTCTTTACCTTGCAGGAATTGTGCATTGCACAACAGCCATTGAGGATCCTTCCTGTCAAAATCTTAACAAGTGGACCTAATGGCACTTGTCCTTCAGAATCACAACTAACTAATGCCATGAATGAAATAAAAGAGAATTTCATCAACTTTGGACTCACTGAAGACAACCCTGCTAGTTCCTGCAAAGCTTTGGTCTCAAATAGCCCTTCTGGTTACTACTGGATACTTCCCAGCACTGGCCCACCTGCTGTACAGATATACTGTGACTTCAACAGGCAGTGTGGTTGTGATGGACCAAGTACGTGGACTCGTGTGGCCTTCCTCAACATGACAGACCCCAACCAGGTCTGCCCCAGCAACTTCATGACCATATCATCCTCTTCAGTGAGAGCATGCGGAAAAGGACAGGCTAGCAGCAGAGGCTGCATTTCAGTGTCCTATTCCACCTTTGGACTGGCTTACAGTCGTGTTTGTGGACGTATAATAGCTTATCAAGATGCTTCTACTGATGCCCTTGCTGAATTAATCAACAGTAATGGACAAATAGATGGACCGTATTTGGACGGTGTCTCCCTGACTCATGGTGTTGCTGGATCTCGACAACATATCTGGTCATTTGTTAGTGCCATAGGAGAAGTAGGAAGCAATTATCAGTCAAGTTGGCAGTGTGCATGCAGTAACAGCAATCCCTGGCCACATAACACATCATTTGTCGGAAATGATTACTTCTGCGACTCTGGCAACCATGGGAGTAGTTGGACCAGAAGTATTTACTCCAGTGACCCTCTCTGGGATGGCAAAGGGTGTGGTTCCTCCAGCACCTGCTGCCAGTTCAATAACCCTCCATGGTTCTGCAAGACCCTCAACCATTCCACCAACAATGACCTGGAGGTCAGAATCTGTAAGAGTGGAGATTTTGAAGACACGCCTATTGAGTTGCTTGAGCTTTATGTGCAATAGAGTCAGCCATATTACGTACTCATCTACGATACTTGTAACTCATAAAGAACTATAATAGCATGAGTGGACAGACTTGCTTTTTCCTCCTTTCATTTGCAGTATTTTGTTGTTAAAAACATATGTCAATGAAGTAAAAATTAAGCTACATATAATTTAAAATGAAGATTGTTAGCATGGATTATTTTGAACTCAAGATAAGGTATTAGGCAGTTCAAAATAAATTACTTGTTTAATGGATTTCCCTGCCCTATTTTGACAGAATTGAAATAAATTTAAACTTGTATATTCTCAATATACTGCTGTTTATCTTTGTATACTAGATCCCAGTATACTCCTGTTTCTCTGTATACTAGAACACATGACCGATGCATAGCATACTGAGGTAGTTTATGTTTAAGTTTATTTCGTCCTGTCTACCTATAAGAAAGGAGAAAAAATCCATTAAACAAGTGATTAGTTCGGAACTGCCTTACCTGGTTAGCTATTATTTCGGATAAAAGGCTGAACTTTAGGGAGGAAGGGACTGATGGTAAAACAACTATCTGCATGTCGTTTACCTGGTTAGCTTTTTTAGCATGTGTTTACCTGGCAAGTAAGAAAAATATTAATTTTTTATTTCGGTTCAGAACAAATGTTATAAATGACAATCAATTTGTGACAGTTACATGTAGCTACATCACTGTCCTCATTCTTTGCTTGTAGTAGTGATCACTCGAATCTCATAACATATAGAAGAGAGTTAAAAGAAGAGGTACCCATCCATCCTCACACATTATATGCTTCATGTACATGTTTAATACAACCTGAGCTTGCATGTATATGCATTTGATAGGACATGTTTGTGTATGGATCCTAGTTCGCTCAATGTGCACATTTAATCAAAAGGTTCTCATCCCTTGACAGCTTAGCTCAAAAGAGCAGCTGTTCACTATAAAGAGCTTTAGCTGTACCGTATTATCTTTGTAGATGGTCAGAAATTCCAGTTACATGACACATGCATGTATATTTGCACTTGTAAACTAAATTGCAGTTATTATGACACCTAAATTGTTGACATTTTCAAGGATTGCTTATATAAACAAGTTGTCATCATCAGGCATTTATTAGTTTTTTTTAAATAGTCACTAGTAATGTATGTAGCTAATGATTTACAGTAGCCAATTAACATGTGGGCTGCGGAATCTGACACAAATTATTGGCGAGCGAAGCGAGCCTCTCTCTGGTCATGTCAACGGGAGCTCGAGATATATATATATACGTGCGTCAATAGCTAGCGGGCATAGTTAATAATACGCATGCGCACACGTTCGTTTGACCTTTGACTCCATAAATGAAACATGCCCATAGCACTTAGAACAAACAGCTAGAGCTTATTGCTTTCTACAGCATTTTGTCATAGAGGCGCTAAGTGGATTGTAGGCGCTTGGCTTTCTAAGTGCTTGTGGTAAGCATTATACAGCCTCCTATGTATGCAGCTGCAATATCTTAGTAAGTCAAAGTACAAATGACTTTCACCAACTGCTTCGCTCGCCAATTGAATATGTTACACGAACATACCCTAGTTACTTAGTCTATTTTCTATTTTCATGACACTAACTGTAAAGAACACAAACACATTTAATTGCATATGTCATTCCGGAATCCCGTGTTTAAAAAGCTGCAGCTCACAGCAATCTGAAGCTAACCTAATCCTATACAGCATTTTAAAGTAAGCACACTGCATGTTTCCTGAGACATGGAAGATGAAGGTAACTATGAAATGATAGCAGGCAAAGAAGCCATTATATCTTTGGAGAAAAATTCCAGCTATGAAGTTCCTCGAGCTGAAAAAATGTCTGAATCTGAAAATCCTCTTGAGGTTAAATACAAGTATAAAATACCTGCTTGTGGCCATAGGAGAAATAACAAGCAACGAAGTTGGCAGTGTGCATGCAGTAACAGCAATCAGGCCTGGCCACATGACACAATTTCATCATTTGTTGGAAATGATTACTTCTGTGACTCTGGCAACCACGGGAGTAGTTGGTCAAGAATAATTAATGCCAGTAATCCTATATCTGGGATGGCCAGGGGTGTGGTCCTTCTAGTACCTGCTGCCAGTTCAACAACCCTCCATGGTTCTGTAAAAACCTTTCCCGGTCCACCACTGATGACCTGGAGGTCAGAATCTGCAAGAGTGGAGATTTTGAAGACACACCTATTGAATTACTTGAGCTTTATGTACAATAGAATGTATGGACTTGTATATAATAAGAGGTGTGATGAACTTTGAACTTTGAAACTGTTTCTCTTCTTCCCTCACTTTTAAATTTGTCTGTCTATTACATATCACAATTGGAAATATGTTGTAGGTCATAGTGCATGTGGTAAGCAAGTTTGGTCAACCATCATGTAGCCATGTAGTGTAGGAAACTGAATAAGCATTGAGGGGTGACCATGCTCAGTCCACTCAAGATTGTCAGCTAGATTGAACGTACATAAGAGATAATTATGTTTGCATATGAGGGTGTAAGGTCATTATCATTAGTGTTGAGCTTGCCTCGCTCACCCTGGATAATCACATTGCCACTATGAAGGAATCTATGAATCATTACTATATAGCTAATGAATTTCAAGCTAATGTTTCAAGCTCACTAGTTTCAAAATTAAATAAATCTTATTAGCATTCAACAGTTGACTGCAGCTACCTCCTCTGCTGTGCATGCGTACTGTGACTTCAATAGGCAGTGTGATTGTGATGAACCAAAGTGTGTGGATTCGAGTGGCCTTCCCCAGTATTTTTGACCACCATCGGACTTTGTGGTAAGGGACAAAATACCGTCAGTGTGTTTTAATTATCCCACAGTCAGACAGACTTATAGCATGTGTGGATGTATAATTGGATCTCTTTAAGATTTTTACAAATTATTGAATATACTTTACAGCGATGACACTGCTTCAATATGCCATAAATCACGACTGGAAGATAGCTATAATATTGTAAACATATGCATGCATTAGAGAATCATCATGAGCCTTCCTGCCACATACCATTAGTCATATTGTTATTACAGCTGTGAATTCACACTGAACAACATTATACGTATACCTGTCATTGACAGGTATTTTTGAAGTGACACTACTTATTTTGATAAAGATTACCACAGCACAGATTGACTGAACACAGCAAAGAAAAGAGCATAATCTTACAGCAGCAATGGAAGATGAAAAAATCTATGCAGTGATAGAAGGAAGAGAAGCTATGCTTAAGAATCCATTCTACCGAACTCCTTCAAAGAATGAACTTGCTCAATCTATAAATGAAATCCCTTTGAAACTCAAACCTGAAAGTGTGCCTGGATCTGACAATCCCAGCTACGAAGTTCCTTCAAAGTTTGAACCTCTAGGTGACCATCTTCTTGCATCTGAATATCGCAGCAAAAATCCTTCTAGGTTCGAACCTGAGAGCTATGAAATCCCTTTAAAACTCAATCCTGAAAGTGCGTCTGCCGCTGACAATCCCAGCTATGAAGCTCCTTCAAAGTTTGACAGTTTTCTTGCATCTGCTGATCGCAATAAAATTCCTTCAAAGTTGAAACCGCAGGAAGGTATGCTTTCATCTGATAATGCTTGCCAAACTAAGTCTAAATATAAAAAATCTGTCTGTGGCTGCTCAATCTTGCTGGTTGGATTCATCTTAGTTGGTAGTGCAGCATTTGTAAGCATGAGCATTTCATTGTGGGCTGTTTCACGAGTCAGTTTGAGCATTTTGAAACTCGAAATGATAACGACCGAGTTTTATGCTTCAAAAGCTAAGCAGGCAATGGAGTTTCAGGCCTTTAAAAATAATATGTCCGAGCAGATTATGGAGCTTATTAATAATATATCTGAGCATTATATGGAGTTTCAGGTTTCAAAGCATAAGATGTCTGAGCAGATTATGAAATTTAAGGCTTCTAAAAATAATATATCAAAAGAAATTATTGGATTACAGGCTTCTAATAATAATAAATCTGAGCAGATTATGGGACTTCAAGCTTATAACAATAATATCTCCATACAAATTAAGGAGTTCCAGATATCGAACAATAATTTACATGATAAAATAATTATGAAGCTTAAGAATGCAAGTGATGAAAAAATAACAAATATCCGAAATTCTGTACATGTCATCAATAAACAACTAAGCAACATTTCAAGGTCTTTGGATTCAAAACTAAACAAATTAATCAAGAATGAACAATACGATTCGTGTTCCCATGTCTTGCAGTTGAATCCCTCCTCTCCATCAAGTCACTACTGGATCAGGTCCTCCAATGGCTCTGCTGTACGTGTGTACTGTGACTTCAACAGGCAGTGTGGTTGTGATGGACCAAGTACATGGACTCGTGTGGCTTTCCTCGATATGTCAGACCCTAACCAGGTCTGTCCAAGAAACTGGACAATCTTCTCTACTCCAGTGAGATGTTCAAGGAAAAAAATTGGCAAAGGTTGTGATTCAGTGTTCTATTCCACTTTTGGACTAACATATAGTCGTGTATGTGGACGCATAATTGGTTATCAAATGGCTACAACTGATGGCTTTCAAGAGTTAGTCACACATGGACTCTCTATTGATGGACAGTATGTTGATGGTGTGTCCCTGACTCATGGCAGTGTGGGGTCTCGACAGCATATCTGGTCATTTGTTAGTGCCATAGGAGAAGCAACTCGATTTAAAGCAAGATACGTATGTGATTGCAGTAATAACAATAACTGGCCATATAACACATCTTTTGTTGGAAATGATTATTTTTGTGACTCCGGTTTTCATGGAAATGGAGATCCTAGGAGTGGTTTTTTCTTCAGCGACCCTCTCTGGGATGGCCAGGGATGCGATCGCACTAGTACCTGCTGCCAGTTCAATAACCCTCCATGGTTCTGCAAGACCCTCCCCCAGCCCACCACTGATGACCTAGAGATCAGGATCTGCAATGATGCAAATCATGAAGACACACCTGTTCAGCTAGTAGAGCTGTATGTGCAGTGACCATGCACTTTGACTCAAACCTTGATACTGAAATAGTGTAGGCTGAATACCATAACATTTAATGTATTAAAATTTTAAATAATTATTACAATACAATTCAAGCAGCCAATTGAGCATTCGAAAGTATAGGCTCCTCTATCTCACAGCAACTTCACTGTCCATGATGATAGCTATATTTGGTGAAATCTCTTTTTGTCTGATACACTGCTTTAACAATCTTTACAACTTGAAAGAGTAATTGTAATACATACCTGTTAATGGCAGGTTGCTTTTTTTTTCGAACTTGTGAGTAACAGTGTGAATTTTATACTGCATACAGTATTATTGATGAAAATTAGAGGCTTAAAATTTCATCAGTCAAAAATTGTAATCACTTTATTAACAGGATTTTATAAGTTGGCATGGTCTGATATGATTGATTCAACTCAAGAATCATGGCATTTTCAGCTCTATAGAAGGGTATCGGCACTAATTTTGGAGTCTGGGATAAGCTTATATTAAGGAATAAATTCCTCACCTGGAGAATTGAATAAGAAAATGTTTTTGGTTTTCCCCGAGATGTTCCTAGTGGGGTTAAACTCAATTTTCATGGGGTGTGACTCACTGTGGGAGAACTTGAACTGAATTTGAACTGATTCATGCCTGCAATTCATTAATTATTGTATCATTCCAATTTTTCATGTTATCTAATATTGTGAATCTTTGTGTGCACATGATGACAATATTAATTTGTCTGATTGGAATTCGCCCGATCGAAGTGTTGCGCCTACCCTACAGAGTCTGTGGAAGCTGGTAAGACTGTGAGTCATAAGCACCACAATAGTTTCACAAAAAATTAAGTGTCAAGAATATCCAGCCATACAATAATACACTAAATCAATCTAAAATTAGCTAATACTCACAAGGACCAATCACATCACTAAACTTAGTGACCACGAATGATAGAATAGTCCATCCACATCAGGAAACTGTAATAACATTGTGATAATAAAGCGAGTGCAGCGAGCAAGCTGGCTCTCAGGTCATGAAATTGTAGACATATATCTACACTCCAAAAGGCACAAGGCATACGTATGTATGTCATACATGTCATGAGTAGCGCCCTGCGCATGCATGTATGCATGTATGCATGAGTAGCTAATACTCCTTATTTGCCACTTTTCAATGCTTTAGTATTATGCAAACTTGAAAGAAATAAATTCAACTTCAAATACCTGCCAATGATAGGTAGCCTGTTTTGAACTAAGTGGGAATTGCAGATGTTTAGTGAGATCCACCAATAGAAGTAGTTTCATCATTGCCATGGTGATTTCTTGGTGTGAAAAATGAATGTATCATTTAAGTGTGACTCATAGGAACCTGGAGTACTAACTATTGACTGGATAACTGCTTTTAAACGTGAGTAGCTAGTTACTTTACAGAGCTATGGAAGGCAATACTGTTTATCAAATGATAGAGGGAAAGGAAGCTGTGCTTTTGGACAAGAATCCCTGCTACCAGGCCCCTCCAAAATTCGAACTCGAAAGTGTATATATGTCCAGGGAAGCTATGTTTTTGGATGAGAATCCCTGCTACCAAGCCCCTTCTGGATTCGAATTTCAAAGTGTGCCTGTATCTGAAAATTCTCTTCAAAATAATTGTGAAACCCCTTCGAACTTCGAATCAAATTATGTGGCTACGTCTAAAAATCCTCTCCCAACTCAGTCTAAGTATAAAAAAGCTGCTTTTGGTCGCTCAATATTACTGGTTGGAATCATCTTAGTAGGCAGTGTAGCAATTGTCAGCATGGGTATTTCATTGTGGACTATTTCACGGGTCAGTTTAAGCATCTCCAAAATAACTGAGTTCCAGGCTACTAAAAATAATATATCTGAGCAGATCGTGGCACTTCAAGCTTCTACATCTATGCAGATAATGCAAAAAAACTATTTATCCGATCAGATAATGGAGCTTAAAAATACCAGTGGTTATATATCAAATCTTAAAGAAAATATTAAAAGGCTTCAAGATTCAGTTGATGTCACCAAAGAAGAACTAAGTAATGTTTCAAGGTCTTTTGATGCAAAACTAAAAGAAATAATCAACAGTAAACAATATGATTCGTGTTCTCATGCCTCGCTGGTGAATCCCCCCTCCCCATCAGGTCACTACTGGATCAGGTCCTCCAATGGCTCTGCTGTACGTGTGTACTGCGACTTCAACAGGCAGTGTGGTTGTGATGGACCAAGTACGTGGACTCGTGTGGCTTTCCTCAACATGTCAGACCCCAATCAGGTCTGTCCCAAAGATTGGACTATCCGCTCTTCCCCTGTAAGGACGTGTTCGAGGGGACAGACAAGCAGTACAGGTTGTAATTCAGTGTTCTATTCCACTTTTGGAATGACCTTTAGTCGTGTGTGTGGACGCATAATAGGTTATCAATGGTCAACAACTGATGCATTTCAAGGACTATTCAATGAACGATCCATTGATAGACAGTATGTTGATGGTGTCTCCCTGACTCATGGCAGTGTGGGGTCTCGACAGCACATCTGGTCATTTGCTAGTGCTCTGGGACAAACATCTGGTCTTCAAGCAGTAAGCGTATGCGATTGCAGTAACAACAATAACTGGGTGTATAACTTATCTTTCGTTGGTAATGATTACTTCTGTGATTCTGGTAATCGTGCAAGTGAATTTTCCCACAGTATATTCTACACTGATAATCCTCTCTGGGATGGCAAAGGGTGTCTTCACTCCAGCACATGCTGCCAGTTCAACAACCCTCCATGGTTCTGCAAGACCCTTCCTCAGTCCATCACTGATGACCTGGAGGTCAGGATCTGCCATGATGGAAATGATGAAGACACACCTGTTCAACTAGTAGAGTTGTATGTGCAGTGACCATGTCTTTTGACTTTGGACCTTATAAGTATCATATAGCTACCAAAAATTGCATACAAAGTAATTATATATCAAGCAAAAAAGTAATGTAATATAATCTAAATAAATAAATAATCAAAGCATGTTTCTTCTCTGCATACCACAGAGTTTCGCAGATCTCTCGTCCTTCTCCATGCTATTAACTTAGCTAGAACGCCTAACTCTACTTTGTTTTGGACTGCACATCAATGTACTATCGTCTCCATGTCGACGATCTTTTACCATACAATCTAAGAACACATGCAAGCAGAGTTCTGTAGCGGCAAGCTGACAGAGATGAGACTGCCAGTAGGCAATTCTGGATGTAGGCCCAAGGGCACACTGGTGCCAGTGAGGGTTACTCCATAGGCTGTTCTGGAGGGCACTGTGATCTCTGAGGGTAATAAATTTTACTGTGATAAACTAGTTTACCTCTTCTTGTAGGCCATCCATCTGAGCCTAATTAATTTTGTGCATGCAGGTAGAATCATGCCATACCACTTAACTTCCCCTTGCCACAACTTCCTCCACCACAACACATTATCATTCGTACTGCACCTCCACCACTTCCCCCTCCACTAGCACTACTAAACCTTCATACCCTACCCTATACAACTTAATGAAATAAGCACAAAATAACATGTGCTGCATGCTGCTCTACTTGGTATGTCGGCTACGCTTGGAAAAAATCCAGTCATTTAATAAGGGAAAAAACATTTCATGAAATGAAAAAAGATGTAGGGATGACCACTGCTCAAAAAAATAAGGAAGCAAGAAGGATGGAAATGGAATCGATCTTTGTTCTGTATATCCAGAACATATCGAACATATCGAATCTTAAAGAAAATATTAAAAGGCTTCAAGATTCAGTTGATGTCACTAAAGAATGTTTCAAGGTCTTTTGATGCAAAACTGAAAGAAATAATTGAGAGTGAACAATATGGTTCGCATTCCTATGTCTTCCTGGTGAATCCCTCCTCCCCATCAGGTCACTACTGGATCAGGTCCTCCAATGGCTCTGCTGTGTGTGTGTACTGTGACTTCAACAGGCAGTGTGGCTGTGATGGACCAAGTAGGTGGACTCATGTGGCCTTCCTCAACATGTCAGACCCCAATCAGGTCTGTCCCAAAGATTGGACTATCCGCTCCTCCCCTGTAAAGACGTGTTCGAGGGGACAGACAAGCAGTACAGGTTGTAATTCAGTGTTCTATTCCACTTTTGGAATGACCTATAGTCGTGTGTGTGGACGTATAATAGGTTATCAAGAGGCAACTACCGATGCACTAACCAAGGAACGATCTATTGACAAACAGCATATTGATGGTGTCTCCCTGACTCATGGCAGTGTGGGATCTCGACAGCACATCCAGTCATTTGCTAGTGCCCCGGGACAAACATCTGGTTTTCAAACAGAAAGTGTATGTGATTGCAGTAACAACAATAACTGGCCGCATAACATACCTTTCGTTGGTAATGATTACTTTTGTGATTCTGGTAATCGTGCAAGTGGATTTTCCCACAGTATATTCTACACTGATAATCCTCTCTGGGATGGCAAAGGGTGTCTTCACTCCAGCACATGCTGCCAGTTCAACAACCCTCCGTGGTTCTGCAAGACCCTCCCTCAGTCCACCACTGATGACCTGGAGGTCAGGATCTGCCGTGATGGAAATGATGAAGACGCACCTGTTCAACTAGTAGAGCTCTATGTGCAATAGTCATGTCTTTTGACTTTGGAGTATAATATAGCTACCAAAAAAAAAAAAAAAAAGATCCCACTTTGTTTACTTTTACCAGTCAACATTGTGAAATAAACTTTTACCTCCTATGTCAATATAAATGTAAGGTTAAGTAGTATGCTTCGTGATTTCTGTGTGATGTCATAATGCTAATATATTTATTCTAAATAAAAAAGAAAAAAGTAGGGACGGCTGTGTGCGGTTCAAAAAGTTCAGCAACAAGAGAGTGAACTTCAGTCAAGTAGACCCTTACCCATCACCGATATTACCAAACTACAATTCCTACTTCGTTCCCTTTATATTTCATCTTGGCCTGCCATGGAATGAAGTAGGAACAGTTAGCTCATAGTTTGGTACTATTGGTGATGGGTAAGGGGTTACTTGACTGAAGTTCACTCTCTTGTTGCTAAACTTTTTTGAACTGCACACAGCGATCCCTAATTTTCTTTTTTATTTAGAATAAATATTTTTCCTTTATCAGAGAGTGCGGTAGCACTCTCTATGTAGGGTTAGTACGGAATGGGCGTGGTTTCTCTCATTAGAACAATACAAACTAGACTCTCTGTATCTCTTCTATTCTTGCTACAGGCTCAACTAAACTTCTTACATCTGGAAACAATGCAGAAGATGATGATATGACCACTCAAACTCCTCCAGAACAGTGTTAACGATCGGCACCAGCCCCTGCCTAAATTTAAAATTTTTATGATTCGTTCATCATCTTCTTTGACAGCTGTAACTCCATGATTCTTTCACATATGACAATGAAATTCATATCAACTTGTGCAGTTATAACCACACAATGTGCTTTTACCATCGTTATATCCACAGTTTCCCTTCAAAATAATCACTCATATCGAATGACTTTTCATTATAACTATGTCAGCCATTAAAAAATGACATCATTTGTCATGCACGCACGTCTGTCACTATCACGTGCACGCGTGCCAACCAGCTATTTTTACTTGAAAACAATATTTAACCTGAAGGTCGTACAAAAAGTAAACAAACAAGTGAAAGGAAAAAAATTATGCTAAATAAAAAGGCCATGTAGGGTTAGTCTGTACTTTAACAGTTTCTGTCAACAAAAATCAAAATTATGCTGCCTTCAATAATAATCCCTACATCACTGCCTAAACCAAGCAGAACACTTTTATACTGACATGAACAATTAAAGCAGCTTGGTGGGAGGCAGTGATGTAGGGATTATTATTGAAGGCAGCATAATTTTGATTTTTGTTGACAGAAACTGTTAAAGTACAGACTAACCCTACATGGCCTTTTTATTTAGCATAAATTTTTTTCCTTTCACTTGTAATAATATGCTTCATACATTCTAACATTGCAGATGACGACCAAGCATGTGTGATCACCCCCACAATGCTTGCATTTCCATACTATACCTGTAATTTACAAGTATTTGAAGTGACACTTATTCACTTATTTTGATAAAGATTGTCACCACATAGATCGATGGACAAGAGAAGCTACAATATAGCAGTTATGGAAGGTGAAGGAATCTATGAAGAGATACAGGAAAGAGAAGCTATGATTAGGAATCCATTCCACCCAGCTGCTTCGAAGTTTGGACTTGAAAGTGTGCCTGAATCGCCTGAATCTCCTCCAAGCAAAGAAGTCTCATTGAAGATCAAAACTGAAAGTAAACCTGCAACTGAAAATCCTGATTATGAAATGTGTTCAACTCAAGGAATGTTGTCATCTGAAAATCGAAAACAAACTCAGTCGAAGTTTAAAAAAGCTGCTTTTGGTCGCTCAATATTACTAGTTGGATTCATTTTAGTAGGTAGTGCAGCATTAGTTAGCATGGGTATTTCATTGTGGACTATATCACGAATCAGTTTGAGCATTTCCAAACTTGAGTTTCAGGCTTCTAATACTGAGCAGATTAAGGAGTTTCCAGCTTTTAAAAATAACATATCTGAAAATTTTATGGAGCTTATGAATAATATATCTGAGCATTATATGGAGTTTCAGGCTTCAAAACGTGATATATCTGAAAAGATTATGAAACTTCAGGCTTCTAAAAATAATCTATCAGAAGAAATTATGAAACTTAAGGCATCTGTAAATAATATATATGAGCAGATTATGGAGCTTAAAAATGTTAGTGGTGGTATACCAAAACTCGAATTAAAAATAGCACAGCTTCAGAATACTGCAGATGCTGTTTATGACCTACGTAAAGCTTCAAGGTCTTTCAGTTCGAAAATAAACACAATTATTCAGACTAAACAATATGATTCATGTTATCATGTTTTGCTGTTGAATCCCTCCTCCCCATCAGATCACTACTGGATCAGGTCCTCCAATGGCTCTGCTGTATACGTGTACTGTGACTTCAACAGGCAGTGTGGTTGTGATGGACCAAGTACGTGGACTCGTGTGGCCTTCCTCAACATGTCAGATCCCAACCAAGTTTGCCCCAAAAACTGGACTATCTTCTCCAACAAAGTGAGGAGATGCTCAAGGGAAAAGACCACCATTACAGGTTGCAATTCAGTGTTCCATTCCACTTTTGGAATGACCTATAGTCGTGTGTGTGGACGTATAATAGGTTATCAACAGTCCACAACAGATGGCTTTCAAGGATTAGTCAGCCTCCAACGAAACATTGACAAGCAGTATGTTGATGGCGTTTCCCTGACTCATGGCAGTGTTGGATCTCGACAGCATATCTGGTCCTTTACTAGTACTTTAGGAGAAGCAACGAATTTTGGTGCGAGATATGTATGTGATTGCAGTAATAACAATAACTGGCCATATAACACATCTTTTGTTGGAAATGACTACTTCTGCGATTCTGGAAATCATGCCACTTACTATATCCGCAATAAATTGTACTCCAGAGACCCTCTCTGGGATGGCCAGGGATGCGATCGCTCCAGCACCTGCTGTCAGTTCAACACCCCTCCATGGTTCTGCAAGACCCTCCCTCAGTCCACCACTGATGACCTGGAGGTCAGGATCTGCCATGGTGGAAATGATGAAGACACACCTGTTCAGCTAGTAGAGCTGTATGTGCAGTAACAATGCACTTTGACTCTAACCTTGATACTGAAATAGTGTAGGCTACATAATTACTATACAAGTTGTCCATCATTTAAATATATTTATTGTACCTATTATTAGTGATCAAACTTTAAATATTATCGCACCTGAAAAGTGCTTGAAGTAACCTTTAAACTACTAAGGTGTTATAACTATATGGCATATGAAGCACCAAGATAAAAAAATTTTTTTTAAGGGCTGTACTAAATATTAAGGACCAAAAATTAATAACCACCAATATAATAGGACAAAAAATAACATCCAAGGGCCAGCAAAACTGCTGAAATTTAGTACTTACGCATTTAAAAATAACAATGAAGATAATCAATTGATGTGCATGTTTTGAATGATAGAATAGTCCATCCACATCAGGAAACTGTAATAACATTGTGATAACAAAGCGAGTGCAGCGAGCAAGCTGGCTCTCAGGTCATGAAATTGTAGACATATATCTACACTCCAAAAGGCACAAGGCATACGTATGTATGTCATACATGTCATGAGTAGCGCCCTGCGCATGCATGTATGCATGTATGCATGAGTAGCTAATACTCCTTATTTGCCACTTTTCAATGCTTTAGTATTATGCAAACTTGAAAGAAATAAATTCAACTTCAAATACCTGCCAATGATAGGTAGCCTGTTTTGAACTAAGTGGGAATTGCAGATGTTTAGTGAGATCCACAAATAGAAGTAGTTTCATCATTGCCATGGTGATTTCTTGGTGTGAAAAATGAATGTATCATTTAAGTGTGACTCATAGGAACCTGGAGTACTAACTATTGACTGGATAACTGCTTTTAAACGTGAGTAGCTAGTTACTTTACAGAGCTATGGAAGGCAATACTGTTTATCAAATGATAGAGGGAAAGGAAGCTGTGCTTTTGGACAAGAATCCCTGCTACCAGGCCCCTCCAAAATTCGAACTCGAAAGTGTATATATGTCCAGGGAAGCTATGTTTTTGGATGAGAATCCCTGCTACCAAGCCCCTTCTGGATTCGAATTTCAAAGTGTGCCTGTATCTGAAAATTCTCTTCAAAATAATTGTGAAACCCCTTCGAACTTCGAATCAAATTATGTGGCTACGTCTAAAAATCCTCTCCCAACTCAGTCTAAGTATAAAAAAGCTGCTTTTGGTCGCTCAATATTACTGGTTGGAATCATCTTAGTAGGCAGTGTAGCAATTGTCAGCATGGGTATTTCATTGTGGACTATTTCACGGGTCAGTTTAAGCATCTCCAAAATAACTGAGCTCCAGGCTACTAAAAATAATATATCTGAGCAGATCGTGGCACTTCAAGCTTCTACATCTATGCAGATAATGGAGCTCCAGACTTCAAAAAACTATTTATCTGATCAGATAATGGAGCTTAAAAATACCAGTGGTTTTATATCAAATCTTAAAGAAAATATTAAAAGGCTTCAAGATTCAGTTGATGTCACCAAAGAAGAACTAAGTAATGTTTCAAGGTCTTTTGATGCAAAACTAAAAGAAATAATCAACAGTAAACAATATGATTCGTGTTCTCATGCCTCGCTGGTGAATCCCCCCTCCCCATCAGGTCACTACTGGATCAGGTCCTCCAATGGCTCTGCTGTACGTGTGTACTGCGACTTCAACAGGCAGTGTGGTTGTGATGGACCAAGTACGTGGACTCGTGTGGCCTTCCTCAACATGTCAGACCCCAATCAGGTCTGTCCCAAAGATTGGACTATCCGCTCTTCCCCTGTAAGGACGTGTTCGAGGGGACAGACAAGCAGTACAGGTTGTAATTCAGTGTTCTATTCCACTTTTGGAATGACCTTTAGTCGTGTGTGTGGACGTATAATAGGTTATCAAAGGTCAACAACTGATGCATTTCAAGGACTATTCAATGAACGATCCATTGACAGACAGTATGTTGATGGTGTCTCCCTGACTCATGGCAGTGTGGGGTCTCGACAGCACATCTGGTCATTTGCTAGTGCTCTGGGACAAACATCTGGTTTTCGAGCACTAAGCGTATGCAATTGCAGTAACAACAATAACTGGGTGTATAACTTATCTTTCGTTGGTAATGATTACTTCTGTGATTCTGGTAATCGTGCAAGTGGATTTTCCAATAAATTCTACTCTGATAACCCTCTCTGGGATGGCAACGGGTGTCTTCACTCCAGCACATGCTGCCAGTTCAACAACCCTCCATGGTTCTGCAGGACCCTCCCCCAGTCCATCACTGATGACCTGGAGGTCAGGATCTGCCATGGTGGAAATGATGAAGACACACCTGTTCAACTAGTAGAGCTGTATGTGCAGTGACCATGTCTTTTGATTTTGGACCTTATAAGTATCATATAGCTACAAAAAATTACATAATTACATACCAAGCAAAAAAGAAATATGTAATGTAATATGATAAATAATCAAAGCGTGTTTCTTCTCTGCGTACCACAGAGCTTCACTGCCATCATGGATCTCTCATCCTTCTCCATGCTATTAACTTAGCTAGAGCGCCTAACTCTACTTTGTTTTGGACTGCACATCAATGTACTACCGTCACTGTGTCGATGATCTTTTACCATACAATCTAAGAACACAGGCAGGCCCAAGGGCACTGGTGCCAGTGAGGGTTACTCCATAGGCTGTTCTGGAGGGCACTGCGATCTCTGAGGGTAATAAATTTTACTGTGATAAACTAGTTTACCTCTTCTTGTAGGCCATCCATCTGAGCCTAATCATATTAAATAAATTTTGTGCAGGTCGAATCATGCCATACCACTTAACTTCCCCTTGCCACCACAACACATCATCATTCGTACTGCACCTCCACCACTGCCCCCTCCACTAGCACTACTAGACCTTCATACCCTACCCTATAACTTATTATTTTAATGAATAATGTATGAATAAGCTCGTGCTGCATGCTGCTCTACTTGGTATGTCGGCTATGCTTGGGAAAAAAATTCACTTTGTCTATATATTATTTTACCAGTCATTTCATACAACATTATGAAACAGACTTTTATTTCCTATGTCCATATAGTATGTAAGTAGTATGCTTCATGATTTCTGTGTGATGTTGGTTGTAAAAAAGTTCAGCATTCTATTCCACTTTTGGAATGACCTTTAGTCGTGTGTGTGGACGTATAATAGGTTATCAAGAGGCAATTACTGATGCATTTCAAGGACTAACCAAGGAACGATCTATTGACTAACAGTATGTTAATGGTGTCTCCCTGACTCATGGCAGTGTGGGATCTCGACAGCACATCCGGTCATTTGCTAGTGCCCTGGGACAAACATCTGGTCTTCAAACAGAAAGTGTATGTGATTGCAGTAACAACAATAACTGGCCACATAACATACCTTTCGTTGGTAATGATTACTTTTGTGATTCTGGTAATCGTGCAAGTGGATTTTCCCACAGTATATTCTACACTGATAATCCTCTCTGGGATGGCAAAGGGTATCTTCACTCCAGCACATGCTGCCAGTTCAGCAACCCTCCGTGGTTCTGCAAGACCCTCCCTCAGTCCACCACTGATGACCTGGAGGTCAGGATCTGCCGTGATGGAAATGATGAAGACGCACCTGTTCAACTAGTAGAGCTCTATGTGCAATAGTCATGTCTTTTGACTTTGGAGTATAACATAGCTACCAAAAAAAAAAAAAAAAAAAAAAAAGATCCCACTTTGTTTACTTTTACCAGTCAACATTGTGAAATAAACTTTTACCTCCTATGTCAATATAAATGTAAGGTTAAGTAGTATGCTTCGTGATTTCTGTGTGATGTCATAATGCTAATATATTTATTCTAAATAAAAAAGAAAAAAGTAGGGACGGCTGTGTGCGGTTCAAAAAGTTCAGCAACAAGAGAGTGAACTTCAGTCAAGTAGACCCTTACCCATCACCGATATTACCAAACTACAATTCCTACTGTGATGGGTAAGGGGTTACTTGACTGAAGTTCACTCTCTTGTTGCTAAACTTTTTTGAACTGCACACAGCGATCCCTAATTTTCTTTTTTATTTAGAATAAATATTTTTCCTTTATCAGAGAGTGCGGTAGCACTCTCTATGTAGGGTTAGTACGGAATGGGCGTGGCTTCTCTCATTAGAACAATACAAACTAGACTCTTCTATTCTTGCTACAGGCTCAACTAAACTTCTTACATCTGGAAACAATGCAGAAGATGATGATATGACCGCTCAAACTCCTCCAGAACAGTGTTAACGATCGGCACCAGCCCCTGCCTAAATCTAAAATTTTTATGATTCGTTCATCATCTTCTTTGACAGCTGTAACTCCATGATTCTTTCACATACGACAATGAAATTCATATCAACTTGTGCAGTTATAACCACACAATGTGCTTTTACCATCGTTATATCCACAGTTTCCCTTCAAAATAATCACTCATATCGAACGACTTTTCATTATAACTATGTCAGCCATTTAAAAATGACATCATTTGTCATGCACGCACGTCTGTCACTATCACGTGCACGTACGCGCGTGCCAACCAGCTATTTTTACTTGAAAACAATATTTAACCTTAAGGTCGTACAAAAAGTAAACAAACAAGTGAAAGGAAAAAAATTATGCTAAATAAAAAGGCCATGTAGGGTTAGTCTGTACTTTAACAGTTTCTGTCAACAAAAATCAAAATTATGCTGCCTTCAATAATAATCCCTACATCACTGCCTAAACCAAGCAGAACACTTTTATACTGACATGAACAATTAAAGCAGCTTGGTGGGAGGCAGTGATGTAGGGATTATTATTGAAGGCAGCATAATTTTGATTTTTGTTGACAGAAACTGTTAAAGTACAGACTAACCCTACATGGCCTTTTTATTTAGCATAAATTTTTTTCCTTTCACTTGTAATAATATGCTTCATACATTCTAACATTGCAGATGACGACCAAGCATGTGTGATCACCCCCACAATGCTTGCATTTCCATACTATACCTGTAATTTACAAGTATTTGAAGTGACACTTATTCACTTATTTTGATAAAGATTGTCACCACATAGATCGATGGACAAGAGAAGCTACAATATGGCAGTTATGGAAGGTGAAGGAATCTATGAAGAGATACAGGAAAGAGAAGCTATGATTAGGAATCCATTCCACCCAGCTGCTTCGAAGTTTGGACTTGAAAGTGTGCCTGAATCGCCTGAATCTCCTCCAAGCAAAGAAGTCCCATTGAAGATCAAAACTGAAAGTAAACCTGCAACTGAAAATCTTGGTTATGAAATGTGTTCAACTCGAGGAATGTTGTCATCTGAAAATCGAAAACAAACTCAGTCAAAGTTTAAAAAAGCTGCTTTTGGTCGCTCAATATTACTAGTTGGATTCATCTTAGTAGGTAGTGCAGCATTAGTTAGCATGGGTATTTCATTGTGGACTATATCACGAGTCAGTTTGAGCATTTCCAAACTTGAGTTTCAGGCTTCTAATACTGAGCAGATTAAGGCTTTTAAAAATAACATATCTGAAAATTTTATGGAGCTTATGAATAATATATCTGAGCATTATATGGAGTTTCAGGCTTCAAAACGTGATATATCTGAAAAGATTATGAAACTTCAGGCTTCAAAAAATAATCTATCAGAAGAAATTATGAAACTTAAGGCATCTGAAAATAATATATATGAGCAGATTATGGAGCTTAAAAATGTTAGTGGTGGTATACCAAAACTCGAATTAAAAATAGCACAGCTTCAGAATACTGCAGATGCTGTTTATGACCTACGTAAAGCTTCAAGGTCTTTCAGTTCGAAAATAAACACAATTATTCAGACTAAACAATATGATTCATGTTATCATGTTTTGCTGTTGAATCCCTCCTCCCCATCAGATCACTACTGGATCAGGTCCTCCAATGGCTCTGCTGTATACGTGTACTGTGACTTCAACAGGCAGTGTGGTTGTGATGGACCAAGTACGTGGATTCGTGTGGCCTTCCTCAACATGTCAGATCCCAACCAAGTTTGCCCCAAAAACTGGACTATCTTCTCCAACAAAGTGAGGAGATGCTCAAGGGAAAAGACCACCATTACAGGTTGCAATTCAGTGTTCTATTCCACTTTTGGAATGACCTATAGTCGTGTGTGTGGACGTATAATAGGTTATCAACAGTCCACAACAGATGGCTTTCAAGGATTAGTCAGCCACCAACGAAATATTGACAAGCAGTATGTTGATGGCGTTTCCCTGACTCATGGCAGTGTTGGATCTCGACAGCATATCTGGTCCTTTGCTAGTACTTTAGGAGAAGCAACGAATTTTGGTGCGAGATATGTATGCGATTGCAGTAATAACAATAACTGGCCATATAACACATCTTTTGTTGGAAATGACTACTTCTGCGATTCTGGAAATCATGTCACTTACTATATCCGCAATAATCTGTACTCCAGAGACCCTCTCTGGGATGGCCAGGGATGCGATCGCTCCAGCACCTGCTGTCAGTTCAACACCCCTCCATGGTTCTGCAAGACCCTCCCTCAGTCCACCACTGATGACCTGGAGGTCAGGATCTGCCATGGTGGAAATGATGAAGATACACCTGTTCAGCTAGTAGAGTTGTATGTGCAGTAACAATGCACTTTGACTCTAATCTTGATACTGAAATAGTGTAGGCTACGTAATTACTATACAAGTTGTCCATCATTTAAATATATTTATTGTACCTATTATTAGTGATCAAACTTTAAATATTATCGCACCTGAAAAGTGCTTGAAGTAACCTTTAAACTACTAAGGTGTTATAACTATATGGCATATGAACCACCAAGATAAAAAATCTTTTTAAGGGCTGTACTAAATATTAAGGACAAAAAATTAATAACCACCAATATAATAGGACAAAAAATAACATCCAAGGGCCAGCAAAACTGCTGAAATTTAGTACTTACGCATTTAAAAATAACAATGAAGATAATCAATTGATGTGCATGTTTTGCTCATAGCAATTTCTATCTGAATTCTTTGGTACGAATTCTTTCATAATCGATTTTAAATACTACCATCTGAAATTACAATAAGGTCACATTCTGGTGATTAAATGGTTTAAACTGCTCTTAATAAGCTTGAACACCACAAGTACTGTTAAGATTTGGTCATACGTATAACTAAGGGGCACAAGAATGGAACCAAACCAATAATTTTTACTGGTTACAAATAGAACATCATCGTCCTCTATTTTAACTCTAAGTAGACAAAGGCTGTGCTAGAGTAGTTGCTCAATATTACTGGTTGGATTCATCTTACAGTACATGTCAGACCCCATCCTCTTTGGGAATGACTTATAATCATATAATGTGGCCATGTATCAGGTTATAAAGGGTGAGCGTGCTGACTCTCAGGTCACGCACGCCTCTTCTATATAATAGGTCTATACATCCTAATATGCCCCAGAATAGTGATTAGTAACACCCTGTATGTGCATGATACACATGCTCCAGAAATGCCTGTCGTTGACAGGTATTTTTGAAGTGCCACTATTTTCAAAAATCACTTATATTGCACCAGAACACAGATTGACTAGAATCTGCAACGAAACATCATTAATACGAGGAGCAGCTACAATATATCTCTTTATAAAGCGTTATGGAAGGTGAACAAGAGAATGAAGTGATAGAGGGAAGAAAAGCCATGATTGGGAATCCTGTCTATCGAGCTCCTTCGGAATCAGAAATTGAAAGTGAGCCCGAATCTGAAAATCCTTGTCCAAGGTATGCAATTCCTTTGAAAGTCAAATCTGAGAGTGAGCCTGCATCTGAAACTCCCACCCACTATAAGTTAAAAACTCAAGGTGTGTCTTCATCTGAAAAGATTCCAAAGTATACAAAAGCTGCAGGTGGTCGCTCAATTTTACTGGTTGCATTCATCATAATAGGTAGTGCAGCATTCGTTAGTATGGGTATTTCATTGTGGTCCATTTCACGAGTCAATTCAAATATTTCCAAACTTGGAATGATTATGATTGAGCTTAAGGCTTTTAAAAATAATATATATGAGAAGACTAAGGGTGAGCAGATTGAATTCAATATTATTAAAAGTAATATATCAAAGCAGATTAAGGAGCTTATTAATAATATATCTGAGCACAGTATGGAGATTCAGGCTTTGACTGATCAGATCATGAAGCTTCAGGCTTCTAAAAATGAAGAGATTATGGGACTTCAAGTATCCAACAATGATATATCTAAGAAGATAATGGAGTTACAGATTTCTAAGAATAATTTATATCATCAGATTATGGAGCTTAAGAATGCAAGTGATGATACATCAAATCTTAAAACGATACAACTCCAAAATTTTTCGAATGCTGCCAACGAACTCCATAATTATTTTGATTTGAAAATAAACAAAATTATTCAGAGTGAACAATATGATTCATGTTCCCATGTCTTGCAGTTGAATCCCTCCTCCCCATCAGATCACTACTGGATCAGGTCCTCCAATGGTTCTGCTGTATACGTGTACTGTGACTTCAACAGGCAGTGTGGTTGTGATGGACCAAGTACGTGGACTCGTGTGGCCTTCCTCAACATGTCAGATCCCAACCAAGTTTGCCCCAAAAACTGGACTATCTTCTCCAACAAAGTGAGGAGATGCTCAAGGGAAAAGACCACCATTACAGGTTGCAATTCAGTGTTCCATTCCACTTTTGGAATGACCTATAGTCGTGTGTGTGGACGTATAATAGGTTATCAACAGTCCACAACAGATGGCTTTCAAGGACTACTAGTACAAGGAAAATCTATTGACGGACAGTATGTTGATGGCGTTTCCCTGACTCATGGCAGTGTTGGGTCTCGACAGCATATCTGGTCCTTTGCTAGTGCCATAGGAGAAGCAACTCGATTTAAAGCAAGATACGTATGCGATTGCAGTAATAACAATAAATGGCCATATAACACATCTTTTGTTGGAAATGACTACTTCTGCGATTCTGGAAATCATGTCACTCACTATACCCCCAATAAATTGTACTCCAGAGACCCTCTCTGGGATGGCCAGGGATGTGGTCCCTCCAGCACCTGCTGTCAGTTCAACACCCCTCCATGGTTCTGCAAGACCCTCCCCCAATCCACCACTGATGACCTGGAGGTCAGGATCTGCCATGGTGGAAATGATGAAGACACACCTATTCAGCTAGTAGAGCTGTATGTGCAGTGACCATGCACTTTGACTCTAACTTTGATACTGCAATAGTGTAGACTATTATTTTACTATAATAAGTTGTCCATCATTTCAGTATTAATTATTAGTAATCAAACTTTATAATATTGAAGATATGCAAGTAGCTACCATTTTGAGTATCGATTCTGAACTACAGATTTCTCTGTCTCACATAAACAAAATCAAGACACAAAGAGAAATTATAATGTGAAATAAATAGTTGTCACATTTCTTAGTGAAATGTGTGTATGTCACTGTATGTATATTTGGACTAACCTGATGCTAACCTAACGCTATTGTTGTCAAGAGGATCCTTGATGGGTCCTCTCTCATCCCAGCATCTACTTTCACTCCAAGATTTCTTCCCTATGATATGAGAAGGAACTCGAGGCAATGGCTCGTTCCTTTGCCAGAACAGCTTGTTGTC
Organism: Crambe crambe; assembly: GCA_963924555.1. NCBI lineage: Eukaryota > Metazoa > Porifera > Demospongiae > Poecilosclerida > Crambeidae > Crambe > Crambe crambe. Next base: position 4,878,922 of record OZ004584.1, on the reverse strand, counting down.
AGGCCTCATTATTCTTTAATGTGGTTAATGTGGTGAAGTCATGGAATACCATCCCTGATGAAATTGTGGCCATAAGCTCCATACCAACTTTCAAAAGAAACTTGAGAATTATTTGTGAAACTAACCTGCCACTAACTCCATTTTAACTTTGTGTCTTACTGCATTGTATCGTTCCATATATATTTATGTTCACATTAGCTACAAAGGTAGTTGGCTTAACCAAATATTATTTGGTAATAAACCAAAAAAATGCTGTCGATAACAGGTAACCTTTTTTTTTCAAAACTAGACAATTTGCAGTAGTAATTTTATGGTACGAGGAACAGCTAATATTAATATCCATCAATATCCAATCCAGCACTCCAACAAGCAGGGTTCCTTCTTCTGGTTCACATGTTCAATTTATACCTCAGAGAGAAGGAGGGAGAGAGGGAGGGAGGGATAAAGTAGTCAGTCAGCTTCCAAATCCCAAGACTGAGTATACACAGGACAGCACCCACCGTACAGAGTCAGCTTACTCACTCAATTATTAATTCTAGAAGACCATTAGCTGTTTCTCGTATAACCTCGTATGTGCCCACATAATATGATCTTAACTCATTCAGAGCACTGGATTGTAATCTGTATGTCTCCTTCCTGCATTGGTTAATACGGTGCAGTGATTGTCATGAGCACACGTGTTATTTGAAATCACATGCTATTAAGCTTGAACTCTGCATGGTCTTCTAGCTATAATATAGCTTTTACTTCAGTGAGGCTTTCTCTGTGCAGTCTCTGGCACCTTGCTTGTTACTCGCCATACTTGCTGGTGCCTTGTTTGTTGCTTTCTTTGCCAGTTTAGGCTTCTAGTCCCTAGCTTACTTGTGAGACCCATGCATGTGCTTACGTAGAAATTGACCTTTGAACTGTCGGTCAGTCTATTACACTTCAATACAGGCTTTAGTACCTGTTGTGATTAGTACCACCCTGCATGTGCTGGAGGATGACACTATGCAGTTGAGAATTCACTCAGCAAAACCTGGGCCATGGCTATATAGCTACCTGTTATCGACAGGTATTTCTATTCTCAATTAGCTAAGGATTACCCCTACACCAACTGGATGCTGAAATACAAAAGAGCAGTTACGATATAATTTCAAGAGCCATGGAAGTATATGAAGTGACAAAAGGAAGTAAACCCATGATTCAGAATCCATTCTACCGAGCTCCTTCAAAGATTGAACTTGAGAGTGCGCCTGAATCTTATCTGAATGAAGAAATCCCTTTGGGGCTCAAATCTGGAAGTATGCCTGAAATTGAAAATCCCAACTATGATACTGCTCCAAAATTTGAATCTCAAGGTGATCATCTGCCTGCATCTGGAAATCCTCACCAAGCTAAGTCAAAGAAAAAAAGGTCTACTTTTATCCGTATAATTTTTCTGGTTGGAATAATCTTAGTAGGTAGTTCAGCATTTATTAGCATAGGAATTTCATTGTGGACCATTTCAAAAATCACTTCACACATTTCTGAACTGGAAGTGATAAAGATTGAACTTAATGATTCTAAAACTGAGCAGATTATGAAGTTTCAAGCTTTTAAAAATAATATATCTGAGCAGATTAAGGAACTTCAAGCATCTAACAATAACATATCTGTGGAATTTCAGGTTTCTAAAATTAATTTATCTGATCAGATAATGGAGTTTAAGAATGCAAGTGATGGTATACCAATCCTTGAAAAAAGAATAACACAGCTCCAAGATTTCGTAGATGCTGCCAACAAATTCGTAATGCTTCAAGCTATTTGGATTCAAAAATTAACAAAGTTATTCAGAATGAACAATACGATTCGTGTTCCCATGTCTTGCAGTTGAATCCCTCCTCCCAATCAGGTCACTACTGGATCAGGTCCTCCAATGGCTCTGCAGTACATGTGTACTGCGACTTCTACAGGCAGTGTGGCTGCGATGGACCAAGTACGTGGACTCGTGTGGCCTTCCTCAACATGTCAGACCCCAACCAGGCCTGTCCCAGCAACTGGACCATCCTTTCTTCCCCTGTGAGGACATGTACAAGGAGACAGACAAGCCGTAAAGGTTGTGATTCAGTGTTCTATTCCACTTTTGGGATGACCTATAGTCGTGTGTGTGGGCGCATAATCGGTTATCAAGTGGCTACAACTGATGGGCTTCAAGGAATTGCTGATACACACTTTATCGATGGACAGTATGTTGATGGTGTTTCCCTGACTCATGGCAGTGTGGGGTCTCGACAGCATATCTGGTCCTTTGTTAGTGCCTTAGGAGAAGCATCTAACTTTCCATCAATTAACCTATGTGACTGCAGTAATGACAACGACTGGCCACATTCCACATCATTCGTTGGAAACGATTACTTCTGTGATTCTGGTAACCATGGCACTGTGTTCTCCTTCTCTCAATTCTACTCCAGTGATCCTCTTTGGGATGGCAAAGGGTGTCGTCACTCCAGCACTTGCTGTCAGTTCAACAACCCTCCATGGTTCTGCAAGACCTTCCCTCGGTTCACAACTGAGGACCTGGAGGTCAGGATTTGCAATGATGCAAATCATGAAGACACACCTGTTCAGCTAGTAGAGCTGTATGTGCAATAGTTTCCATCTAAGTATTGTAAGTATTGTACCATGGTACTATATGACAGAACATTTTTCATTTTGTTTTATTTTTGTTTTACTAATTATTCACCTTCCCTAATAAACTAAGTTAATACAGGATTATTAAAAAGTCTATACATGAATGGGACAAATATGAAATCCAAAACAGTAATAAGTTTTGATACTACTTTCCATGCACGTGCATATACTTGATTGAGATGATGTTTCAGCATAGAGAATATGAAAGAAACATCACTTCAAACGCCTGCAATTGACAGGTGGCCTATTTTAAAACACAAGTGTACAGTGAGACCTTATACTGAAGTCCTACAAGAAAGACTGTTTCATCAACTATTGCCATGGTAGTTTCCTGGTGTGAAAGTACATATGATGGCTCATATAGAAGTCTGCAGTAATAACGATTACATACACACAGATTGACTGGACGAATACTGGTCACTTTACAGTGCTATGGAAGACAAGAATATCCATAAAGTGATAGAAGGAAGGGGAGCTATGCTTTTGGACACGAATCCCATACATTACTACACTATAATCTGAAGCTACCTGACGTATATGTAGGGATTGTTGGCTGGATATACAGAACAAAGATTGATCCCATTTCCATCCTTCTTGTTTCCTTACTTTTTTGAGCAGTGGTCATCCCTACATCTTTTTTTCATTTCACGAAATGCTTTTTCCCTTATACAGAACAAAGATTGATCCCATTTCCATCCTTCTTGTTTCCTTATTTTTTTGAGCAGTGGTCATCCCTACATCTTTTTTCATTTCACGAAATGCTTTTCCCCTTATATAGCTAAAAATGGCAGAGTGCTTTCTTCAGCTGTCAAATCAAGCTTTTAAGTAAAAATTTCATGTGATCATACATCGGAAGCTCGGGCTGAGCGATAAAGACCATCATCAAGTCAGCTAGAAGAGCCCCTCCCCCACTCATTCACTCAGCTCAGATTCATTCATCTGTTTCAACTGCCTGCCACTTACATAACCCAAAAGCAACAATTTAAAATACAAATTAGAGCCATTAGAGCCTATCATCTCTAAAAGTTGTAGGAATACTTGCTCACTCACTCACTGTCAAATGTTGCACATTGCCCTAGTATACTACATATGAGTTGAGTAATGGGGATTATGTGACAGCTCATAGCAATGATTAAAATTTTAAGAAAAAGAAAGTAATAACTGAACAGTTCAAGTCTACAAACACTCTGCTAACTGGGTATTCTAATATTGGATATAAATTTCAAATGCTTGAATTAAAACATCTTCATTCATAGCATCTTCATCTCTACAAACTCTCATCTCAATATCATCAGTGGTGTGGTTTTGCAGCTGCCTATAGAACCATGGAGGATTATCAGAAGAATTACAGTTTATACAAGTTTCTCCATTCCATAAAGGTCTGCTGCTCTTACACTCTCCTATTTTAGCTCTTATACCATCACAGATTTTCCGAGAAAAAGTGTTGCATTGGTGGTAATTTAGTGCAGGTAGAACCAGCTAAGAGGATAACATGGAACGAATGAATAAATCACCTAACTAGAGTAAAAACAAACCTGCCTCAGCAGCAAACGTCCAAATGTGTTGTCTTGGAGATGATCTATGAGTCAGACTGATGCCATCAACGTAGTTGGAGTCCAGAGAGGGAGAATCCCTTATTCGACCATAATTATCAAAGCTATCAGGTGTCCCAACTTGGTAAGCTCTGATCATCCCACAGATTCTGGAATAGTTGAAACCATGTGTGATAAAGGAGACCGAAGAACAGTTAGCATTGTCAGAGTTGATCACACATGTTCGTATAGAATTGCAAGCAGTTCCCATCTTGAGAGCACTGGGACACTGGCTACTGTTGTCTCTCATGTCCAGTTCAGCCACTCTCATCCATCCTCCAGTGATGTTACCACATGACCTGGTCATGTCACAATACACATGCACAGCAGAGCCATTGGAGGACCTGATCCAGTAGTGGCCTGAGGGAGAGGGATTAAACTGAAGAATAGCGGCACAGGAAGTTGCAGGATAATTTTGATATAAACCAGATTTCTCTAAATACCTCTGAATTAAAATTTCAGTCTCATTCAACACTGCTGAAAAAGTTTGATTCAATACAATTTCTAGTCCACTGAGTCGATTTTGTGTGTCATTATTCAACTGGGAATGATTCTGAATTAAATTATCAACATGGTTCTCTAGCACTGAAACGTTTTGATTCACTTGCATATAAATTGAACTGATTGTAAAATTTGGAGTGCTAATACTTGCTTTAACTTGAGTGGTTCGTGGTCTAGAGAAGAAGAAGAATCCAGCGATTTACCTGCTTGCCGTATTTCTGAAATGGTAAGCTCCCTGGTCCTGAAACTTGGTCTGCACTTTGTAGTCTGCACTTTGTAGTAGGCTCTAGTAGGCTGGATAATCATTCACAGTAGCTTTTGTTAAGTCTAAGTGGGGGAACTAGAATTTCACCTTTGTATTACTCTATACGCAGCGTATGCCACTGTCCACGTCATCCCTACATGGAGAGAGAGCTACTGCTTTCTCTGATTATGTGTGGCTCATATAGAAGTCTGCAGTAATAACCAATTGACTGGACAAATACTGGTCACTTTACACTGCTAGGGAAGACAAGAATATCCATAAAATGATAGAAGGAAGGGAAGCTATGTTTTTTGACAAGAATCCATGCTACCAAGCCCCTTCAAAATTTGAACTTGAGGGAAGGGAAGCTATAATTTTGGATGAGAATCCCTGCTACACAGCCCCTTCAAAATTAAGATCTGAAAATGTGCCTACATCCAGGGAAGCTAGCTTGTTTTTGGACAAGAATCCCTGCTACACAGCTCCTTCAAAATTCAATCCTGAAGATATGTCTATGTCTTGGGCAACCAAAATCAAGTATAAAAAAGATGCATGAGGCTGCTGAATCCCTCCTCCCCATCAGGTCACTACAGGATCAGGTCCTCCAATGGCTCTGCTGTACGTGTGTACTGTGACTTCTACAGGCAGTGTGGTAGTGATGGACCAAGTACGTGGACTTGTGTGGCCTTCCTCAACATGTCAGACCCTAACCAGGTCTGTCCCAGAAACTCAATTCCCCTGTGAGGATGTGTTCAAGGGAACAGACAACCACACAGATTTTAATTTGGTGTTCTATTCCACTTATGGTCAGGAATGACCAATAGTCGTGTGTGTGGACGCATAATAGGTTATCAAAAGGCTACAACTGATGGGCTTCAAGAGTTAAGTATACATGGATGATCTATTGACAAACAGTAGCTATGTTGATGGCATTTCCCTGACTCATGGCATATAGCTAGGTATTGATTGAGCTAAACCTTGTATGGAGGAAACTTCAATAATGCAATCTCATTGGTCCCACAACTATAAAGTCCAGACCCTTTCTTCCCACAGGGAAATAAGGTACCTAAAGGGTTGGATATGCTTTATATATCTGAAGGAGAGAATTAATTAAAAATGTGTAGGGATGGCTGCATGGGTAAAGTCTGATAATCACTGTATAGCTGAGATATGACACAGAGTAGCTATGCCTTGGTTAACCATCATCATAAAAAAATTCAATTGGACTTGATTCTTACTCGGAACTATTGATCTTGGCATGTGTGGCTTAATTGCATGGGCTCACTAACACACAGGTGTTGCTAGTAGAGAGCACCCTTAAAAGTTCACAAAAGACCATACCAACATAAGCTACTTCCCTTTTACACTGCTCTTATTGAAGCGACAAAGACCATTATCAAGTCAGCTAGAAGAGCCCCTCCCCCACTCGTTCACTCAGCTCAGACTCACTTACATAACACAAAGCAACAATTTGAAATACAAATTAGAGCCATTAGAACCTATCAGCTCTAAAAGCTGTATGAATACTTGCTCACTTACTCACTCACTGTCAAAAGTTGCACGTTGCCCTAGTATACTACATATGAGTTGAGTAATGGGGGTTATGTGATAGCTCATAGCAATGATAAGAAAAAGCAAGTAATAACTGAACAGTTCAAGTCTAGAAACACTCTGCTAACTGGGTATTCTAATGTTGGATATAAATTTCAAATGCTTGAATTAAAACATCTTCATTCATAGCGTCTTCATCTCTACAAACTCTCATTTCAATATCGTCAGTGGTGTGGTTTTGCAGTTGCCTATAGAACCATGGAGGATTATCAGAAGAATTACAGTTTATACAAGTTTCTCCATTCCATAAAGGTCTGCTGCTCTTACACTCTCCTATGTCAGCTCTTATACCATCACAGAAAAAGTAAGGATTTTCCGAGAAAAAGTGTTGCATTGGTGGTAATTCAGTGCAGATAGAACCATGAACTAAGAGGATAACATGGAACGAATGAATAAATCACCTAACTAGAGTAAAAACAAACCTGTATCAGCAGCAAACGTCCAAATGTGTTGTCTTGGAGATGCTCCATGAGTCAGACTGATGCCATCAACGTAGTTGGACTCCAAAGAGGGAGAACTCCTTGGACTACCATGACTTTCAAAGCCATCAGGTGTCCCAACTTCATAAGCTCTGATCATCCCACAGACTCTGGAATAGCTGAAACCATGTGTGGTAAAGGAGACCGAAGAACAGTTGGCATTGTCAGAGTTGATCACACATGTTCGTATAGGAATGCAAGCAGTTCCCATCCTGAGAGTACTGGGACACTGGCTACTGTTGTCTCTCATGTCTAGTTCAGCCACTCTCATCCATCCTCCAGTGATGTTACCACATGACCTGGTCATGTCACAATACACATGTACAGCAGAACTATTGGAGGACCTGATCCAGTAGTGGTCTGAGGGAGAGGAGGAATTAAACTGAAGAATAGCAGCACAGGAAGTTGCAGGATAATTATGATATAAACCAGATTTCAAATAACTCTGAATTAAACTTTCAGTCTCATTCAACACTGCTGAAAAAGTTTGATTCATTACAATTTCTAGTCCACTGAGTCGATTTTGTGTGTCATTATTCAACTGCTGTATTAAATTATCAACATGGATCTCTAGCACTGAAAAGTTTTGATTCACTTGCATATAAGTTGAACTGATTGTAAAGTTTAATGCTTCATAGGCAATTTTATTATCAATAGTATTTGCAGTAGCTTCTGAGGACATCTGTTGGATTGAGTACAGTTTAGATTTCAATAGTGAAATCTCAGCAAATACAGCAACTAATGCACCCACTACAATAAGTAGTGGAATGATAACCATAACAAAGATGCATACAAACTTTTTATCACATCGATTCAATTTTTTTTCGCTTCGAATACTCTTGACTTCAACCGTATTGTCATGAGGATTCTCCTGATGGGACTCATCAGCAGTCGTGTTAGTACACATGTTATCCAGCGTTACCATAGAGTATGTTTCATTATCAAATGCAGTACTTGCATTATTCCTTGGAACAGATGGTTCTTTCTCTCTATTGAGTTTAGAATAGGTGGCTGGAACATCAGATAGTATTTCAGGTTGATCATCATTCTTAGCAGCAGAATGCTTCTTCTTCTTATTCATGTCCACCACAGCATAAGTGGGAACATGATAATCTAATTCAGAAGTCATTGTCCCAAGCACACTATGCAGCAGCAAACTGCATCTAGCAACTACATCAGAGATCTAAATAGTTACTCATACATTAGCTGACATACGCGCAGTGTAAATGGATGGAAACAATAATGACAAAAGTACTTACAGAGCTAATATAGTCACTAAGTGGCTACTATGTAGAGTGTGTGGGTGATGGATATTGTTGTCTACTCATTCAAACATTATTATGAGCCCACTACTAGACTATACATATATATATATATATATATATATATATATATATATATATATATATATATGTAGCAATAACAAACAACAGCTGCACAGTTCAAAGCACTCCAAAATAATACAAGTGAGAGTAAAAATATTTCTTCTAAATGAAAGAGTGATGTAGGCTTGAGTACATGACTATAAAAAGTACGGAAACAAGGTGCTGGCTGTGTACTTACAGAACTGACAAACCCTATAATTGACATAAACCCTACATCGCTGCTGCCATATTATCCTTTTGGGTACATCTTGCAACGATGTAGGGTTTGTGTCAATTGTAGGGTTTGTCAGTTCTGTAAGCACACAGCCAGCACCTTGTTTCCGTACTTTTTATAGTCATGTACTCAAGCCTACATCACTCTTTCATTTAGAAGAAATGTTTTTACTCTCACTTGTTTGCATACGTTTTTCAAGGGGTGTGGCTAAGGATGCCAAGAACGACCCTCTACCAAATAAGCTTACCACGCCCACCGCAACTCAGTAAGACAGTTTTTTTCTCAGTGTATATTGCTAACTGTGTCTACGAAGCGTTCTAGCATTCTAATGTTGTCTACGTAGCGTCTACGAAGTGTATAAACTAACTGTGCTGTCTACGAAGCGTTCGAGAATTTGAGTCGTCCACGAAGGCATTCGAACGGCAATTGACAGTTAGGACTTGAGCTGTACTTCAATTTGCTTACCTGAGGTGTAGAGCTTCAAGATGGTACCAAGATCGTAGATATAGGATGAAGCAATCGGGAGTTATGGCTGTCAAGCGTCCACGAAGGCACTCGAACGGCAATTGACAGCTAGAACTTGAGCTTTACTTTAATTTGAACAAGACCATTCCTTAGATCAGGTGTAGAGCTTCAATATGGTGCCAAGATCGTAGTTATAGGATGAAGCAGTCGGGAGTTATGGCTGTCAAGAAGAAGATTATTATCTTATTATTATTATTATTATTATTATTATTATTATTATTATTATTAATGAGCGTGGGCGTTTTGCGTGTCAAGCCTACATAGAGAGTGCTACTGCACTCTCTGATACACAGAACATCACAAGTATAATTATGTGTATACCTCCCTTGCAGTATTTCTATAGATACGAACTGCATGTGGCATAATCATGCAAGGAATATTGAATCTTCTACTGAAACACATGGAATTCTTGTATCTTAAATAAAAATGCCAAAATCAGTACCTATGATGACTCAGGGCCTGAACAACCTAAACCTAGTATCTCATTATGACACCACTAAAATATTGAAGAAAGACTGGCAAAAATATCATCAGAATTTGCTATAAACTTCAAGATGGTGAAACACCAGTCTACTTTGATACACTATCATCCAAAACAAGTGAGAGAAAAGCTATTCATACTGCTTATGCATACTTTCAGGACTATACCCGGGGCAAAATGAAGGTTAAGCCAAAATGAAGGTTAGGCTAAATAGGGGGAGTGTAGGTATATCTGTGTGCTTGCGCACAGAAAATTTTTTGCTTGACCATGCCCATTTTTCCTAACCACATCCTTTCACGCCCACTTATGTATTGTCAATGGATGCATTACCTGCACCCAGCTCTAAAGGTGTATCCATCTATGCCTATAACAGTTACCTTTAGAGCTGGTGCCTATTCCTAGAAATTCTTTAATGGCTCTTAGCTTTGGGAGGCTCAGCCATGCTTAGCTAACTAAGCATTATATATGGAATACGAAAGAGTAGAAGGCTTGTTGTCTATGTCAATTTCACATATTACTGGAATCCCGGTGTTCTCTACATTGTCAAGTTGATGGCCACTATCTGAATAATTTTATATCTACAAGTGGATTCACAGATATTATCATAGAATATGAAGATATAGTGATTCCAACTTATATTACGAGATAGTTCCTAGCAACCATGTGTGAATGGGAGAGAAAAAGAGCACCACAAGTAATTATTCTACAGGATGACTTTCCCAATGTAGATCCATCTCTCCACAAAGAACTGCGTCGCAATTCATGATAGCATTAGAGTATGCACAATGTTTATGTAAGTATGTATGTTAGTATTATACTGAAATACTGAAATCACAACACTATAAACCATACATTAGCTAACATGTACAGTATAAATGGATGGAAAAAATATACATGCATTAGCTATGCTAACATTGTTGTGAGTTCACTACTAGAAATCATGACCATGCATATTTTCGTTTATGTTTGTTTGTTTTTTACGAGGCAGAAAAAAACAACAACCAAACAACAGAACCTCTAACATGCGTCATATTTCTAATCAAGAAATGAAGATTATAATAGGCACTGATAGACTATGATGATATGATTCAAAATCACTGGCTCACACTATAAGCACTCTAATCTTGTCATTAAGTTGTACTTTAATGTATGGAGGGTTGTTAAACTGGCAGCAGGTGCTGGAGGTACCACATCCCTGGCCATCCCAGAGAGGGTCATCAGAGTAGAAAGTAGTTGCTTTCTTGGTTTCCAGAGTCATAGAAGAAATCGTTTCCCATAAAAGATGTTTGCTCTATAGAGTTATTACGACTAGTGCAGTACACACATACAGCAGAGCCCTGCTCCTATAGTGTACACAGGTATCCTGGCTTGACCATGTGTGGCAGCAACATGATTTGCGTTTTGCATGGTGTCATGCATGTGCTCATCAGTGAAGATGGTCCCTTAATCACTACAGTCAAGCATGATAATAATGACTCCTGATGGATATTATGTATAGTGTACTTTGAACCATGCAGCAAAAGGAGACCATATAGAAGAATTGGTGACCCTTTACCAATAGTGAGTATGTTACATTACTGAAGAAATTCTTAGTTGAGCCACTACACACAGCCATCCATATAGCTAAAAATGGCAGAGTGCTTTCTTCAGCTGTCAAATCAAGCTCTTCAGCTCTAATTCATTTGTATTTCAAATTGTTGCTGTTGGGTTATGTAAGTGGCAGGCAGCTGAAACAGATGAGTCTGAGTTTACATGAATGAGTGGGGGAGGGGCTCTTCTAGCTGACGTGATGATGGTCTTAGTCACTCAGCCTGAGCTTCCGATGTATGATCACATAAAAAAATTTTTAACCATTAGAGCCTATCAGCTCTAAAAGCTATAGGAATACTTGCTCACTCACTGTCAAATGTTGCACATTGCCATAGTATACTACATATGAGTTGAGTAATGGAAGGCAGAGACAGCTCATAGCAATGATTACAATTTTAAGAAAAAGCATGAAAACTGAACAGTTCAAGTTTACAAACAGTTTGATAACTGGGTATTCTAATGTTGGATATAAATGTCAAATGCTTGAATTGCAACATTTTCATTCCTAGCCGGTTCATCTCTACAAACTCTCATCTCAATATCGTCAGTGGTGCAGTTTTTCAGTTGCCTATAGAACCATGGAGGATTATTAGAAGAAGTACAGTTTTTACAAGTTCCTCCATTCCATAGAGGTCTACAATCTTTTATGTCACCATCACAGAAAAAGTAAGGATTTTCCCAGAAAAAGTGTTGCCTTTGTAATTCAGTGCAGTTAGAAACTAAGAGGATAACATGCATGAAATGAATGATGAATAAATCACCTAACTAGAAAAAAAAACAAACCTTGAGCAGCAAAGGTCCAAATGTGTTGTCTTGGAGATGCTCCATGAGTCAGACTGATGCCATCAACGTAGTTGGAGTCCAGAGAGGGAGAACCCCTTATACTACTATAATTATCAAAGCCATCAGGTGTCCCAACTTCATAAGCTCTGATCATCCCACAGACTCTGGAATAGCTGAAACCATGTGTGGTAAAGGAGATCGAAGAACAGTCAGCATTGTCAGAGTTGATCACACATGTTCGTATAGGATTGCAAGCAGTTCCCATCTTGAGAGCACTGGGACACTGGCTACTGTTGTCTCTCATGTCCAGTTCAGCCACTCTCATCCATCCTCCAGTGATGTTACCACATGACCTGGTCATGTCACAATACACATGTACAGCAGAACTATTGGAGGACCTGATCCAGTAGTGGCCTGAGTAGGAGGAGGGGTTAAACTGAAGAATAGCAGCACAGGAAGTTGCAGGATAATTTTGATATAAACCGTATTTCTCTAAATAGCTCTGAATTAAACTTTCAGTCTCATTCAACACTGCTGAAAAAGTTTGATTCAATACAATTTCTAGTCCACTGAGTCGATTTTGTGTGTCATTATTCAACTGCTGTATTAAATTATCAACATGGATCTCTAGCACTGAAAAGTTTTGATTCACTTGCATATAAGTTGAACTGATTGTAAAGTTTAATGCTTCATAGGCAATTTTATTATCAATAGTATTTGCAGTAGCTTCTGAGGACAGCTGTTGGATTGAGTACAGTTTAGATTTCAATAGTGAAATCTCAGCAAATACAGCAACTAATGCACCCACTACAATAAGTAGTGGAATGATAACCATGACAAAGATGCACGCAAACTTCTTATCACATTGATTCAATTTTTTTTCGCTTCGAATACTCTTGACTTCAACCGTATTGTCATGAGGATTCTCCTGATGGGACTCATCAGCAGTCGTGTTAGTACACATGTTATCCAGCGTTACCATAGAGTACGTTTCATTATCAAATGCAGTACTTGCATTATTCCTTGGAACAGATGGTTCTTTCTCTCTATTGAGTTTAGAATATGTGGCTGGAACATCAGATAGTATTTCAGGTTGATCATCATTCTTAGCAGCAGAATGCTTCTTCTTCTTAGTCATATCCACCACAGCATAAGTGCAATCTAATTCAGAAGTCATTGTTCCAGGCACACTATGCAGCAAACTGCATCTAGCAACTACATCAGAGATCTAAATAGCTACTCATACATTAGCTGACATGCGCAATGCAAATGGATAGAAACAAAAGTACATACAGAGCTGTTATGGTTACTAAGTGGCTGCAGTATCGAATATGTGGGTGATGGATGTTGTTGTCTGCTTATTCAAATATTATTGTGAGTTCACTACTTGAAATCATGACCATGCATATATCAAGATCTGGAGCAGAGCAGCACAACAACAAACAACAGCTGCATGGTTCAAAGAACTCTACCTTAAGATGGAAAAATCATTCCTCAGGTTGTTTTGTATGCTTACATTACTGGGAATAAGTATGAGAACCATTGGTGGAAGTCTCACTGAGTAGAAGTTGACCATTTCATTTACATCCTGTTTGGGGTGGGGCTTACTTGTGACATCATAGAAGGAATTCATTGTAGCTACAATCCTCATTGAAAATTATTTGTTTGACCTTTAAAAATCTAATCTAGCAACTACATCAGATATCTAAATAGTTACGCAGTGCAAATGGATGGAAACAATAACAAAAGTACTTACAGAGCTATCGAGAGCGTGGGTGATAAATGTTGTTGTCTACTTATTCAAAATTGTTGTGAGTTCACTACTAGACCCAGTGCTTTTGTCAGTTGATCTGACAAATGACAGACCATTCAGAGAATTGTTAGGTCATTTGGTATTAGTGGTCTGACATCAAAGATAACAGACCAATTTAAATCTTGATACTTCAGTGATTTTGAACACCAAGTCATATTTTAGCCAGACTCTCCCCTTCATGATGATGCTGGTGAAGCGTAGTGCAGTACTGGTTACCTCTCCACTAGTTGCTCTGATCATAGATGTAGATATATGCTCTGATGATTGACTAACGATATTTTGGCCAGTACTACCTCGCTACATCTGCCAGTCTTAGATCAGATAGCCTTCTCTTCTGTGCCCCTGAAGCCCTTGTTACTTCTGATGCCCTGGAGGATCTAAGCATTCTCGGAATAGTAGACATCATGCATGAGATTGCTGGCACTTTTCGATGTCAAAACTTGTCATTGCATGCGCGTTTATTAATTATATAATTCAAAAATTAGCGTATTGTGCAAACAGTGGATACCAGGCTCTCTTTTTCCCCATCCCCCCCAAAAAAGGAAAAAAGAGGCTGGGTTCAAGGCTAGCTATAGCTACATGGTAGAACAGATCTTTCTATATCCAGTTTGGTAGACAAACAAAAACATCCTTCCCATCGTAGACTGCCTTGACAGCAGTGTGTGTTGTTCCTTCTTCGGAAGGAGAAACGAAGAGCAGCAGCAAAGGAGCATGAGTAAAACTATAGCTACCATGCAGCATAACTATACTAGTTGTGCAACCACGCCCATCAATTATGACAATCATATAGCGGAAAATATCCGAGTGATATCCTGATTCCCAAATTTCTGGGAAAAACTGGTGCATGTGCAAACAGTGGATACCAGGCTCTTTCCCCCCCCCCCCCCCCCCCCCCCCCCCCGGCCCCCAAAAAAGGAAAAGAGAGGCTGGGTTCGAGGTTACTACACTGCAAAAACGATTGGGTTAAAACAACCCACATTTAGTTACCAGAGTTGCAGATTGCCATGGAAACTGCAACTCTGGTAACTAAATATGGGTTGTTTTTACCCAATCGTTTTTGCAGTGTATAGCATGCACTAATTGTCTCCCTATTGGCTATTGGCTAGCTAACTGGCAGTGAGCCAAGTTTAAAGTAACCACAATTATATATAGTTAGGTTTTGTCCAGATTTTGACCAGTGACCGGCTGTTCTGATACCATATATACATATGTAGCAGAGCACAAACAACAGCTGCACAGCTCAAAGCACTCTAGATAATATACACTGAAAGAACATCACAAGCATAATTTGTGTATACCTCCCTTGCAGTGTTTCTATAGATACAAACTGCATGTGGAATAATCATGCAAGGAATATTGAATCTTCTACTGGAATTCTTATACTTAACTTTTTCTATAAGTACCTTAAATTAAAAATGCCAAAACCAGTACCTATGAAGACTCAGAGCCTGAACATGGGGTCCAACCCAAACCTAGTATCTCATTACGATACCACTAAAACATTTGAAGAAAAACTGGCAATGATATCATCAGAATTTGCTACACCACCAGTCTATTTTGATACACTATCATCCAAGAAAAGCTATTTGTACTGCTTATGCAAACAGGATAGTGTATAAGATGTTCTCTACATTAGTTGATGGCCACTATTTGAGTAATTTTATATCTAGCGATTAAGTGAATCCATGCACAGATATTGAATCATAGAATATGAATTCCAACTTGAATTACCAGATAGTTTATAGCAACCATGTGTGAATGGGAGAGAAAAGAGCACCACAAGTAATTATTCTACAGGCAATGTACATCCATCTCTCCACAAAGAACTGTGACATGATTCATGATAGCATTAGAGTATGCGCAATATTTATGCAAGTACATATGTTAGTATTATACTGAAACCACAAAATCACTAAATAGTTGATCCATACGTTAGCTTGTAAATGGTAGGAAAAAATAAATAATAGCTACATGTATTATGCTAACATTATTGTGAGTTCACTACTAGAAATCACAACAATGCATATGTCAAGATCTGGAGCAGAACATCACGACAACAAACAACAGCTGCATGGTTCAAAGTACACTATATATAAGGGTAAAAGCATTTCGTGAAATGAAAAAAAGATGTAGGGATGACCACTGCTCAAAAAAGTAAGGAAACAAGAAGGATGGAAATGGGATCAATCTTTGTTCTGTATATCCAGCCAACAATCCCTACATATACGTACATTACTACACTAAAATCTGAAGTTACCCGACGTATATGTAGGGATTGTTGGCTGGATATACAGAACAAAGATTGATCCCATTTCCATCCTTCTTGTTTCCTTACTTTTTTGAGCAGTGGTCATCCCTACATCTTTTTTTCATTTCACGAAATGCTTTTTCCCTTACTTGTTCCTGGTCTTTTTTCCTCTCTTTTATGGTTTTAGTTATGATTAGAGTTCATTCTTCTATGTGTATGCAGGGACAGATGAAAGTTCTCCAATAGTTCTCCAATAGCATACCAGCCCAATCATTATCGAGTCAAGGTGTTGTGTTATTGTTGAGCCATACTTGGAGGTCGAAGATGCTGAAATAGAGTCTACCGTAGTGAATCTAAATCCCCGAATCGATACAGTAGTCTATCATCATCATTATCCAAAGCTAGAGCTAGCTAGCTAGAGACAGCTGAGTAATATTATAATTTTTAATAATTGGATATCAAATACATGCGCATGCGTATTATAGAAAAGATGGCTTCCTAATTGAATTAGTCGAGTGCATGCTGTGGTCCGTAGTGTTTCCTTTTTCATCGACTCTTTCGAGGATCAACGAGTAGAAAAGATCGTAGTTCGTAGAATTTGGAGTGGATTTATCCAGAAATCATAGTTGTAGCTTGAGTGGTTCGAGAGATATGGTTATCTAAGAATAATAATAATAATAATAATAATAGAGAAGAAGAATCCAGCGATTTACCTGTTTGCCGTATTTCTGAAACGGTAAGCTCCCTGGTCCTGAAACTTGGTCTGCACATTGTAGTAGGCTCTAGTAGGCTGGATAATCATTCACAGTAGCTTTTGTTAGGTCTAAGTGGGGGAACTAGAATTTCACTTTAGTATTAGTCTATAGGCGGCGCGCGCGGCCGTCCGCGTCATCCCTACATATGCTACCGCACTCTCTGATAGAGAATCCAGCGATTTACCTGCTTGCCGTATTTCTGAAACGGTAAGCTCCCTGGTCCTGAAACTCGGTCTGCACATTGTAGTAGGCTCTAGTAGGCTGGATAATCATTCACAGTAGCTTTTGTTAGGTCTAAGTGGGGGAACTAGAATTTCACTTTAGTATTAGTCTATAGGCGGCGCGCGCGGCCGTCCGAGTCATCCCTACATAGAGAGTGCTACCGCACTCTCTGATAATATCCATCAGGAGTCATATCATCCTGGACTATAATGATTAAGGGACCATCTTCACTGATGAGCACATGCATGATACCATGCAAAACGCAAATCATGTTGCTGCTGCAAGCGGTCACCACACCTGGTCTAGTAGGAGCAGTGTTCGCAATCTCCTGCATGGAGCCTGGCTAGGAACTCATGTATAAGCTCACTTAACAATATCCATCAATTATCAGAATCTATGATGATCATCAAGAGTTACACCTCCCTAGCAACCATGCGTGAATGGGAGAAAAAAGCACGCAGTGAGTGTAGTTTCATAACAACACCAGAATACTTCTCTTCTACTCCTGATTTGCCTAGATGTGTTTAAAATGCTTTTAAATGTTTTTGCTTTATGGCCACCCAACTTTGCCAACCAAACCTTGAAGTGGTTGGGGCCATATGGCCAGCTGCTTGAAAAAAGTTATTTTTGATTACTCTGGACATGAAATGTTACACAATAACACATGAACTATAACAAAATAAACAATAATACATAAACAGTTTGTACTTGTAATCATGATTGTTCATGCATTGTTGTTCATAACAATAGTTTACCTCATACTACTTTAAAATATCATAGCTACTATATATTTTGTACGTCTCATGGTGAATTTCTTAGTCATACAGTAAGTAACAATTGTGGACATAGCAGCTATCGATTTGAAACACTTTTTTTTCTGAACTATGGAAGCAGAAAGTAACTATGAGATAGTAGGGGAGAAAGAAGCTACATCATTGAACAAGAATCCCTGCTATGGAGTCGTTCTAAGATCTAAAATTCAAGCTGAAAATTCTCGTCAAGTTAAATCCAAGCATAAAATGCCTGCTTGTGGCACTATTTCACTAGTTGGATTCATCCTAGTAGGTAGTGCAGCATTTATTAGCATGGGAATTTCCCTGTGGAGTATCTCAAAAGCAAATTCTAGTTGCTCCCAACTTGAAATGAAGCAGAATGACTTTCAAAAAAAGATAATGGAGCTTCAGGATAATATATCTCAACAGATAATGGAGCTCCAAAATTCTGCAAGTGAAAGTTCTGAACTTGAAAGAAGACTAACACAACTTCAGATAATTGAAAATAATCGCAATGATATTCAGAGTAATATTTCGACGTCATTAGATTTAAAACTAAATAATATCATTCAATCACTGACTGGACAATACTCGAATCTTCCGGCTGATTCATGTTCCCTTGTCTTGCAGTTGAATTCTTCCTCCCCATCAGGTTACTACTGGATCAGGTCCTCCAATGGCTCTGCTGTACATGTGTACTGTGACTTCAACAGGCAGTGTGGCTGTGATGGACCAAGTGAGTGGACTCGTGTGGCCTTCCTCGACATGTCAGATCCCAATCAGGTCTGTCCCAGCAACTGGACCACCATCTCTTCCCCTGTGAGGACATGTGGGAGGGGACTGAGAAGTACTTGTGGCTGCAATTCAGCGTTCTATTCCACTTATGGGATGACCTATAGTCATGTATGTGGACATATAATAGCTTATCAATATGGCGGTCCTAATGGTTACTCCTCATGTTCTAGTCTAATTGATGGAAGCTATATTGATGGTGTCTCTTTCACTCATGGAAGTGTTGGATCTCGACACCACATCTGGTCTTTTGTCAATGCAGCATACGAATCTTCAATTTGTGCATGCATAGTCGTAATAACTCTATACAGCAAACATCTTTTGTGGGAAACGATTTCTTCTGTGATTCTGGAAACCATGACGGCGTGTATTCTGCAACTACTTTCTACTCTGGTGACCCTCTCTGGGATGGCCAGGGATGTGGTACCTCCAGCACCTGCTGCCAGTTCAACAACCCTCCATGGTTCTGCAAGACTCTCCCCCAGTCCACCACTGATGACCTGGAGGTCAGGATCTGTAAAGATGGTATTGATGAAGATATACCTATCCGACTTTTAAAGATTTATGTTCATTAGAATACTACTTAATGACAAGATTTGTGTGTTTATAGTGAACAACTTTACTGAGATGTTATCACATTAATGGACGATGATAATTATTATAGCCTCATCCAAAGCAGAATTGTTGAGACAAGTATATTCCCACACATTCATTTGATACAATAAACTCGGGTTTAGGGCTTGAGAATTTCAGATGGACACCTTTGATGTAGACTGCAATAATACATGATGGTGGATCACGAACTAAGTTGGCGGATCGAAGAACAATGACAGTGACTACTCAAGAGCTTGTAAATTAAAACTACAGCTATCACCAGCATGTTTTGTCCTTCTTAACTATATAGTTTTTTACAGAATTAGCGCTAAGTAGTGTAGGCTGCCAATTATCGACCAGTAGCCATTTCCAATTTTAATATGGACCAGCATAGTTTACGGACATGCACGGAAGATAATTAAAGTTATGCGGAATTGCTCCATATGGGATAGCATGAGAAGCGTTCTTCTTTCTTCTCTTGCAATCGTTGTTTTTCACTGATGACGCACAGCTACTCCAAGAAGAACTTGAACAGGAATCCTCCATTAAGATCTAAACCAGCAAGGAAGCGACCATATGCAAAGCGAAAACAGTGCTGCCATTAAGATTGTAATGAATGGATCAGCTGACTCGATCAACACAGCTGCAAGAAACCATGGAATCCCCCCAACCACGCTCAAGAATCGTCTATCTGGGAGAGTTGTTTGTGGGACCAATCCTGGGCCAGTGCCTTACCTCAACAATAAAGAATAGCAGGAGCTTGAGGAATACCTCACTCAAGCCAACAAGGTGGGGTATGGGAAGATAAGGTGCCAGATTGAAGTGATAGCTGAGAGAGTTGCCAATGACAAAGGGGTGCCCGCATCAGTGATGGGTGGTGGTAGCTATGCTAACATTGTTATGAGTTCACTATTTGAAATCATAACCATGCATATATCAAGATCTGGAGACAGGACTTGTTCATTTAGCAAGAAATCTGCTAAATGATCATTATGTGACGTATTCTGACGTTTAGTGACATCACGCGCCACTTGATGACGTCATTTAAAAGTGCCACATGCTCTGCAACAACACTGAGCTGAGAGATGCTGCCAACAGAACTACTGTTAGATTGGGGTACCTATGAATTGGGGGTTGAAATGGGAGCAGTTGGATGCTTTTCTATCTAGGAGAGATGTTCTTGTAGTTCTGCCCACTGCGCGCATAATGCGTCATCGTGACACATGAACAATTGGAAGCGTCATCCGGCACTTCCTGCCCCCGAACAAGTCCAAGTATTATGTGTCACCAGACCCTCGCGCCTTTGGCGCTCGGGGCTGGCTACGCCAGATTAGATCTGGAGCAGAGCAGTACAACAACAAACAACAGCTGCATGGTTCAAAGTACACTATATATAATATCCATCAGGAGTCATATCAAGGGACCATCTTCACTGATGAGCACATGCAGGATACCATGCAAAACGCAAATCATGTTGCTGCAAGCGGTCACCACACATGGTCAAGCCAGGATACCTGTGTACACTAGGAGCAGGGTTCTGCTGTATGTGTGTACTGCACTAGTCGTAATAACTCTATAGAGCAAACATCTTTAAGATATACCTATCCGACTTTTAGAGATTTATGTTCATTAGAGTACAACTTAATGATAAGATTAGTGTGCTTATAGTGTAAGCCAGTGATTTTGAATCATATCATTATAGTTTATCAGTGCCTACTGTAATCTTCATTTCTTGATTAGAAATATGATGCATGTTAGAGGTTCTGTTGTTTAGCTTTTTGTTCTCGTAAATAACAAAAAATGACAACAACAAACAAATAATTTTATAACAACAAACAAAATTATATACCAAATAGAAAAATTAATCAAGTGCCAGCATTGGTGACAACCCTTACCAAACTTCTTAGATTGTGTCTACGAAGTATGACATACTATGACATCATCTACAATTTATGCAAGCACATCATCTACAATTTATGCAAGCACGTGCTATGACATCATCTTGTATGATTAAATATACTTTTATCTGAAAGGTTTGAACCAGCCACTCAACTGGATCATCATCCAAGGGGTTACAGAGTTAGATCCACTGTCAAAGTACTACTGTGAGACCTACTGTAACTAAGCCTAACCATAGCTGCTAGCCAGTATACGAAGAGATTACTGATGCAGATGTGTGGAGGATATATTCTTCTTATTAATCCATACTGTCACATCAATAACCTTATCATCATCCTAACCTCCTACTCAGGTTCTAAATTATGTGGGGGCAGGAGCCAAGGCATGAGGCTATAATCCTCATCCATGCAGATGTGTGGAGAATACTCTTTCTTGACACTGTCATATATAGCCGTATATAAGCCATCTTATCATCCATTAATTGTAGAGGTGTCAGGGATTCATATAGGATTTTTGAGGTTGGGGGATAACGCCAAAAAATTTTCCCCATGCCCATTACCATTATTGCCATAGTTTCGTGATCATATTAGCTATCTGCTTTGAAATGGGTCTGTATGGAGAAGGGTGTGATTATGTATCTGACCTTGCACAAAGATAATTATAATCACCCAGCAATCTAACTATATAATGCCTTATATATATTTAGGTGGGAAGATCTTTCTTCTTTTTTCTTTTTCTTTTTTTTTTGGGGGGGGGGGGGGGGGGGGAGGGGGGGATATTCCATGGCTCCCCCCACCCTGTATGAATCCCTGGACGTGGAAGATAATAAAGGCACTATGGACATGTGATGATTACTATAGAAATTGTTATTTCAACACCCAATCATTTGGAAATGCAGAACTATGGACAATATAAATACTTCTTCTTAAGGGATGGGAAATAGAGACACTGTCACATTAATGGACATGTACAGCATCTAATCCATATATATGAAAAATGCAGAGGATACTTCTTGAGGGATGGATTTTGTTCATATCAATGGCACTAGGGCAAGAATTGGTTATATCAACCTTCTCATCATCTAATCATTTGAAAAAAAGCAGAGGTGTGGAGGGTACTTCTTGAGCAATGGGAAATACAGCACTGTTATATCAATGGACAATGATAGCACTAGGGCCAGAATTTGTATAACAAATCTTCCCAATTATTTGAAAAACGCAGAGGTGTGGAGGATGCTCCTTGAGCGATGGGGAATAGAGACGCTGTTATATCAACGGACAATGATAGCACTAGGGCCAGAATTTGTATAACAAATCTTCCCAATTATTTGAAAAACGCAGAGGTGTGGAGGATGCTCCTTGAGCGATGGGGAATAGAGACGCTGTTATATCAACGGACAATGATAGCACTGGGCCAGAATTTGTATAACAAATCTTCCCAATTATTTGAAAAACGCAGAGGTGTTGAGGATGCTCCTTGAGCGATGGGGAATAGAGACGCTGTTATATCAACAGACAATGATAGCACTAGGGCCAGAATTTGTATGGCAAATCTTCCCAATTATTTAAAAAACGCAGCGGTGTGGAGGATGCTCCTTGAGCAATGGGAATAGAGACGCTGTTATAACAAGTAAGGGAAAAAGCATTTCGTGAAATGAAAAAAGATGTAGGGATGACCACTGCTCAAAAAAGTAAGGAAACAAGAAGGATGGAAATGGGGTCAATCTTTGTTCTGTATATCCAGCCAACAATCCCTACATATACGTACATTACTACACTATAATCTGAAGCTACCCAACGTATATGTAGGGATTGTTGGCTGGATATACAGAACAAAGATTGATCCCATTTCCATCCTTCTTGTTTCCTTACTTTTTTGAGCAGTGGTCATCCCTACATCTTTTTTCATTTCACGAAAAAAAATTTCCCTTACTTGTTCCTGGTCTTTTTTTCCTCTCTTTTATGGTTTTAGCTATGCATAAGACTTCATTCTTCTATGCAGGGACAGATGAAAGAAGAATAGCACAGCAGCCCAATCATATTTATCAGGAGTCAAGGTGTTGTGTTATTGTTGAGCTATACTTGGAGGTCGAAGATGCTGAAATAGAGTCTACCATGGTGAATCTAAATCCCCGAGTCGATACAGTAGTCTATCATCATTATCTAGAGCTAGCTAGCTAGCTAGAGACAGCTGAGTAATATTATAATTTCGAATAATTGGATATCAAATACATGCGCATGCGTATTATAGAAAAGATGGCTTCCTAATTGAATTAGTCGAGTGCTGTGCTCCGTAGTGTCTCCTTTTTTATCGACTCTTTCGAGGATCAACGAGTAGAAAAGATCGTAGTTCGTAGAATTTGGAGTTGATTTATCCAGAAATCATAGCTGTAGCTTGAGTGGTTCGAGAGATATGGTTGTCTAAGAAGAAGAAGAAGAAGAAGAATAATAATAATAGAGAAGAAGAAGAATCCAGCGATTTACCTGCTTGCCGTATTTCTGAAACGGTAAGCTCCCTGGTCCTGAAACTTGGTCTGCACATTGTAGTAGGCTCTAGTAGGCTAGATAATCATTCACAGTAGCTTTTGTTAGGTCGAAGTGGGGGAACTAGAATTTCACTTTTGTATTAGTCTATAGGTGGGTGGTGCGCGCGGCCGTCTGCGTCATCCCTACATAGCACTAGGGCCAGAATTTGTATAACAAATCTTCCCAATTATTCGAAAAACGCAGAGGTGTTGAGGATGCTCCTTGAGCGATGGGAAATAGAGACGCTGTTATATCAACGGACAATGATAGCACTAGGGCCAGAATTTGTATAACAAATCTTCCCAATTATTTGAAAACCGCAGAGGTGTGGAGGATGCTCCTTGAGCGATGGGGAATAGAGACGCTGCTATATCAACGGACAATGATAGCACTAGGGCTAAAATTTGCATGGCAAAACGCAGAGGTGTGGAAGATGCTCCTTGAGCGATGGGAATAGAGACGCTGTTATATCAACGGACAATGATAGCACTAGGGCTAAAATTTGTATAGCAAATCTTCCCAACCTAAGCCCGAGGGTGTAGTCCAAGGGCAAAGGTGATAAATCACATAGACCCTCGAAGCCACACTAAACTATGTATTAATCATAGTCAGAATTTGTTAGCTATATCAACCTTCCTCATCATCCAATCATTTGAAAAACGCAGAAGTATGGAGGATGCTCATTCCTTGATACATGATATAAACCTAGGATTTTGGGCTTGGTAAAAAAATTTCTTGTGATGATTAGTTAATGTACACCTTTGGTGTAGACTGTAGACTGAAATAATGCATACCAAAAGATGGGTGCAAGTGACTTCAAGAACTTATAAAATTAAAACCACTCCACTTATACAGCTATCCATACCCCACCCACGCACTGCTGCTACTTTTCATGCTACACACACTTCTTTTATGTGCTAAACAACATAAAAAGTCAGTTGTTCTCTGTTTTCCTATGGGTATCACACCCATTCCAGACTTACTGGTTATTGTGAGCATGGTAGCTGCATACAAAAAATATAGGCCCATTCTAGGACACGGTTCCATGTTAGCCTCATACCCAGGCCCGTTTTCTTTTGCAAGACTTTCTGCATTAGATTCAACTTGCCTCATTCTCAGAAGCGTTCTGTGCAAGCTGTTTATGAAAGAAGTAATGTGCTTTGTGTCGCTACCAACCGGCTAGACGAGAAGAGTCGTTGCTATCAAAGTATCATGTCTTGACTTTTGTTTTTGACCATATTTCACTGGTCTGGAGCCAGATCTAGCTAGCTGGAGCTAAGCTGATTGAATGCACACATGCTACATACGTTTTTGATGATTACCTCATTCACCATGCATGAGATTTATGTATTATTACATGTTCAATGGAGCATATGTGCATGCAATTGATACCAGGCCCTCTAGCTTTTCCACCGCCCAGCAAAAAAGGTGGGCCTGGGTACGAAGCTATCACTCACATTATTGTTTTATGTGTATTTACTTATTGTTATTACAAGCAAAATTTTTGTGGTGTAGCTGTAGGAATAAAATTCATTAGCTATATGATTATAAATAGAAGTCTATGGATGCATTAATTAAAGCATTTCTGAAATACCAAAATCCAGACAAAGAATGCAGTATATCCCAATACTCTATAAAAAGGACAATCACCTGAAGATTTGAATTCCAAAAAAGACGAGTTGTGTACGATTGTGGAGAAATAAGACAACCATGATATTCACTGCAGTTCTCTTCCTTACTTTGCAGTTGTGCACTGCACAGCAAATAGTTCCAGTCAAGGCCTTAACAAGTGGACCTGATGGTACTTGTCCTTCTCAATCACAAGTCACTAATGCCATAAATGTACTAAATTTTCAATCATGGCCTCACTGAAGACAACCCTGCTAGTTCCTGCAAAGCATTGGTCTCAAACAGTCCTTCTGGTTACTACTGGATACTTCCCAGCACTGGCCCACCTGCTGTGCAGATATACTGTGACTTCAACAGGCAGTGTGGTTGTGATGGACCAAGTGGGTGGGCTAGAGTGGCCTTCCTTGATATGTCAGACCCCAATCAGGTCTGTCCCAGCAACTGGACCACCATCTCTTCTCCTGTGAGGACATGTGGGAGGGGAAGGACCAGCAGAAGAGGTTGCAATTCAGTGTTCTATTCCACCTTTGGGTTGACATACAGTCGTGTGTGTGGACGCGTCATTGCTTATCAAGATGGTACAACTGATGCCTTTCATGGACTGACTTCCTCTGTAATAATTGATGGACCGTATGTCGATGGTGTCTCTCTGACTCATGGCCGTGTAGGTTCTCAACAGCATATCTGGACATTTGCAAGTGCTGTAGGAGAAACAGATAACTATAATCAAGTATGGTTGTGCCCCTGCAGTAATAACATTTCCTGGCCATATTCAACAGCTTTTGTAGGAAATGACTACTTCTGTGATTCCGGAAACCGTGCAAATACTTTTGGACCACATACATTTTACTCCAATGATCCTCTCTGGGATGCCCATGGATGTGGTCACTCCAGCACCTGCTGCCAGTTCAACCACCCTCCGTGGTTCTGCAAGACTCTCCCCCGGTCCACCACTGATGACCTTGAGGTCAGGATCTGCCATATTGGTGATAATGAAGATACACCTATCCAACTACTCCAGCTTTATGTGCAGTAGCTACTATAGCTATACATCTTTGCTTACCCTTATCACATAACATGATTAAGATTGCATAAAAGTTATAGTATCCAGTAAGTATCCAGTATCCAGTATGTATTAGTATCCAGTATGTATTAGTATCCAGTATGTATTAGTATCCAGTATGTATTAGTATCCAGTATGTATTAGTATCCAGTATGTATTAGTATCCAGTATGTATTAGTATCCAGTATGTATTAGTATCCAGTATGTATTAGTATCCAGTATGTATTAGTATCCAGTATGTATTAGTATCCAGTATGTATTAGTATCCAGTATGTATTAGTATCCAGTATGTATTAGTATCCAGTATGTATTAGTATCCAGTATGTATTAGTATCCAGTATGTATTAGTATCCAGTATGTATTAGTATCCAGTATGTATTAGTATCCAGTATGTATTAGTATCCAGTATGTATTAGTATCCAGTATGTATTAGTATCCAGTATGTATTAGTATCCAGTATGTATTAGTATCCAGTATGTATTAGTATCCAGTATGTATTAGTATCCAGTATGTATTAGCTATTATAATTATTGTATGGCCAGAAATATTGGCAGAAATTAAATATGGCAGATTGCCCTATATAAACTTGGTGAAAACACATGCTCATTCAACATGAGCTGGCACAAATTTTATCTAAATGCTGCAGCTAGCTCATCCTTCAAAAACAATTGAAGAGGATGTTCTTCACATTTTCCTACAATCCATGAATTCATGAAGTCATGATGATCTTTACCAACTATTTACTTTGTGAAAATTTATAGGAGTCTTATTTTCTTCCATTGAGCTACCCCTTAACACATTGCTATATTATGAATTTGTGAAGTATATCAATGGTTCATAGGTGCATATTATGTACTCGAATATATAGAATCGGTGACCCTTTACCAATAGTGAGTAACCCTTTACCAATAGTGAGTATACACATTAATATTAACCACTGGCTGTACACAATTATGTAGTATAAGCCTTGGTTATATGCAGGCTAAAATCAGTGCATGCGCCATACAAACTCAGCCATGGAAAATTTGTGCATGCGCCATATATACCACTAGCCATCGAGAAGGCTCGGCCATCATCTAAATTTACTGCACTTACCTGGTTAGTCCTGATCATGTCAACTAGTTTACATTATATTACAGCTATACATGTGAGCAGGGTTTCATACAACAGAGGGGGGAAGGGGGATCCCACCTCTGATTGAAATGTCCCTTAACCGATAACTTAAAAATCACTTCTTTTTTCCTTACACAAGCACACCCACATGCATAGTCCCCCCTCTCTGTATGAAACCCTGCATATGATGTACCTGATGCATCACTAGCTATACATATGAGGAATTGTATGTACCTGATGCATCACTAGCTATACATATGAGGAATTGTATGTACCTGATGCATCACTAGCTATACATATGAGGAATTGTATGTACCTGATGCAGCGGGTGCAGTGAATACATCTAGTCATGATGGTCTTGACGAGTGGTCCTATGTTCTTATCCTCGACAGCCCTATCAGAATAGAAAGAATACTATCAAACTTCATGGGAACCAAAGGTATATATAGCTATTTCAATTCAAACACAAAGTCCATAACATTCCTCTAAGGCACATACACATACATATTGTTGGTTAATTAAAGCTCTGCAGGATTCTATACACACGTCTACTCTCCCTCAACACAAGTGTCACACATACGTACACATACATACATATACACATACAGACATATATACACACACATGCAAACGAAAAACGTAAATCATCTATGCTGAGCGATCACGTGCACCTGGTCAAACCAGGATACCTGTGCACTTAGCAGATACTATGAGCCAGTGCTGGCAACCTCCTGGAGCCCGGGCCTGGCACTCGCAGGAGGACTGACTATCTCTTCTCAGCAAGTGGTATGGGCACCCAAAGTCCCACCTGGACCACAACTGATATTGGAGAGATAGCCAAACACACATATACATACATATGCATCCACACACATACACACAGTACTATACCTCTTTCCTGAAAACTGGTTGTCCACGAATCGACTTCTGTCACTACCGAAGGCCATGGATTGGTCCTGCAGATCACACTCTCCACCTTGGTCACAAATGGGGCAATCCAATGGATGGTTCACAAGAAGAAACTCCATTACCCCTTCTCTGTGAAATCACAATTGCTGTATCATTCCATGCAGGCAATATCAGAGCTATAGACACTGGTCAAATGGGGCATTATATGCAATAGATCTGACCTGCAATGTGTTTCATATAAAACATGCTTTATTATGCAGCATGCAGTTGAATTTCGTGGTCTTGGAAGAAATTATGGTTCAACTTTTAAAAGTTTACCCCATACAGTAAAACAATAACACCCAGTGACCAAAACATATTCCTCCGAAGATTTACGATTCTTTTTAGAGACAAAGAGGCCTTGTATTTAAATACTGGGAATACACTCATCACATGTGCATTACACGTACCTAGCTTTCTTTGTCATCTCTGAGTCAGTTTTGATCTTCCATCCGGGCATGACTGGCATAGCACAAGCTGCCACAGGCTATATGGGGAAAAGACCAGAACAAGAGCATCAGATCTCAATCTGAAGAGTCAATATGCATTATGTGACATTCCCAAGTAGAAATCAAATATTAGACGCATTCACTTTTGACTTTTGACCACTTTTAAAATTTGCCTCACCATAACACACGACTACTAGTGGCCATGGTCTAGAAAATTGGTGAAGAGGTAGTCTAACCATTATAGAACATATGGCAGAAGTTTGAAACAAATTCATTGAGACATATCCAATAACAAGTTAGTCTTTAAAAAGACTTCTGCCTCGGCACTGGTAGCTAAATATGAACAATATGAATTGTATTTAGGCAACATCTTATAGTGCACACTGTTGAAATTTAATTAAGCTTATGTATGTAAACATCAAATGATTCAAATGTCAATTCAAGTTACAACTTGTTTGTGTGTCTAGAAGTGATGTATTCACTGGTCAGTGCCCTCTAATTGGCTTTTCAAATATTTACTTCCATGCAAGGCCTGTAGTCTTCTTGCCTTTCCTGATGTCTGGCTGATAATCTGACATGATCATAGCTGCCGGAAGTGCCCAGGCAGGTCAGGCAATTGCCTGACCATTAATTGTGCCGAATTCGGTAATAGTCGTCACTGCGCATGCTCAATTATATTTCTAGTTCAAAAACTCAAACTTTGAATTTTCCTTGTGCTATTTTCCTTGCACTAGAGACCATCTCAGGGAAGGTTGGATTCCCCCCATGCTTTGCATGCTGTGTGGTTTGAATAAACCATTTGCCTGAACAATCTGAAATTGCTTCCGGCTGCCTTGATGATATGTGGTCATCTCTGTTCTTTATTTTCTGGCTTGTAGTCATTGTGGTCTTGGCTTTCCTGTTGCCAGCTGGCTTGTCTTTCTTCACCTATACTAGATTGTTGTCTCTGCTGTTGCTGTTCTTTGCTTTCAGGCATGTAGTGGATGTTTTCTGGTGTTCTTGGCTCCTGGCTAATTGTGGCCTGTAGTGAGCACCCTGTATACCTTGTTGAATGTTCACTTATGATCACACCATAGACTGTCATCTCTGCTGTTTATGTCCATTACTTTCTCACTGTCTCTTGGCCCATTCTCTGAGATTTCTACATGTTCTGCTTGAATGGAATAACAGTTTCACACCTCCACATGCATGCAATGTATTGCGTGGGTGTACATGAACGTGGTATGCTACTATTACGACGGAGGTAGGTCCACCACTACCACCATAGATGATTCCAGCACTGCACCTCGGCATCAAAAAAAATAGTTGACTATCACTCAATTTTTGGGGGAAGAGGGAACGATTACAAAGTAGGAGACAGTAAAATAATGAACTAACCAAACATATCATAACTCCCTTCAGAATAATGTTTGGGGACTGACAATATACAAACTACAATGAATGCGAGCAATAGATCCTTTCATTGTGAACATTTGGGAAAGTGAAATTATACATATTTCAGTGAATTTTGCTCAAGCACTGAGAATTGCATTGCATATATGTACTCACCTTTGGAGATTTCTCTACCTCCACTAGACACATGCGACAGTTTCCAGCAATAGAGAGACGGTCGTGGTAGCAGTACCGAGGAATCTCCACTCCCACCATAGCACATGCCTGTAACACAGTGGTCCCAGGGTCCACCAACACTGACTGTCCATCCACAAACACTTCAACCTTCTTTGGTGGCTCCTTGGCCTCAGCTGCTGCTGAACGGACACTCCATCCTGCAAGGGAATATATTCCTATTAATGCGCACCTCCATTGTTTACGTTTATTTTTTGGTAGTTCGAGATGAACTGCTACTCAACTGATCTCAATAATGCTTATTACACGCTTTGAAAATTTATCCTATATCAAGATACCATCTCACGCATTAAATTCTAGCCACCTATACAGCTATATGGTTACCTGTGGCTCTGATGAGCCCTTGGGCTCGCCTGGCAAGATGTCTCAGCATCTGAAACTTGAGTAACTTCTCTCTGGGCTAATAAGTATACTTACACCTGCAAGTGCAAGACGAGAGCTAGCTGGCAGGTGAGGCTAACAGCTGTGATATTATACTGATTCAACTGGTCACGTGACAACTAGGTGCGCATTATTTTGAAATCTCCATAACAACTCAATAACAAAAGATGACGACTTTGTCGAATCCTGCGTATACTGTCATCCTATTCCTACAACTGCTCCATCTAGCTGTTGATATCCTGTGCAACTCAGCCACAGTGATATTGGGGACCAAAAATCCGGTCATTCTTCTAGTCCTCTACCTGATCCAGCTAGTGAGCCTACTATCTGCTGATGTGTTCATTTTCTTGGTGTTTTTCAACACGTACGCTTTCAAAGCTGGGTTGCTCTCACTCTTAATCAGAAAGTTTTCAGCTGCACTTTTAATGTCAGGAATTTATTTTGCACTAACACTTGCTTATAACACTTGGAGTCTTTATCTGCAATGGAGAAGACCATATACATTTATTTGGAGTGATGGTTTGCAAGCTGTATACGTCTTCCAGAGGATGGCAGCTATTTTGTACTACTACCTGTACAAGAGAGCAGCATTAAGACTTGGGGATCCTAAATATTATGAAGATTCCAGTTGGCTTAGAAAACACTTCAATACATAGCTAGCCAAAATCAGTTTTTCATTCATAATGAAATACACTGTCATTGATGATTATATTATAGCTAACTAGCTCAATTTTTTTTTTTTTTAATTATTATTATTATTTTCTTCTTCTTCTCTTCTTCTTCTCCTCCTCCCTCCATATTCAAGAGTGAACTTACTCATGTACAGTATCTATGTACTAAGCTAGTTAGACTATTGCTTGATGTTAGAGGCTTGGAGCAGAGGAAGGGAGGACAGGACAGGACACCCACAGGCTGGCCACTGGTGCATTGATTTGATAAAAACAGGAAGTTGTGGCTCGAATTTGTATGGGTTCCATGCATAGTTACTGTAATCTGACCTCTCTCGCTTCCTGCTCTGCTCATAAATAGCTTTGATACTGTAGTTCAAGGTCAGTCATTTGGGTTTCTGTTGATCATGAAGCTAGATAGATAACTAGTCTAGATACTAACTATATAAATAAATAACAGTGGCTTATAGTCACTTACAGCTATCATCACTTAAGTTATAACAAGAAGCTTGAATGTCAACCACAAGTTTTCACATCCTACTATTCCTAGTACTCACTGCTTCAAGCTGGGGTCAGCCAACAGTAGAACATAATGACTCATGTGTCACAAACTTCTTTGCAATGGAGCAGAGTCTATTACAGAGCACTGAGAACCGCTTCAACCTGCAAAATGCTTTCCATCCTCTCCAAACTGCCAGCCCGGTCATAGTCAGAGTGAATTACACTTTTGGTGATGATCTTGGCGATTTCCAGTTATGGTACTGGTCAGAAGCTGAGTTTTATCTGATCCAGCCCCTGGAGGTATTTCAGTTCACTTCGTTGCTGTTTTCCAACATGGCCTTTCGAAGAGAAGAACTCTTAATTGAGCTGAATGATGATTGCAGTGCTGCTTCTGAGAAGTTCTTTAGGACTCTTACGACCAGGGTGAGTACATTATGCATGGCCTGATGATGTATATAATATAATCATGCTTTTATATAGCCTCTTATCCATTGTACATATATACTTTACAACTTAGTTAATAAAAGCTATAGCTATGTAGCATTCTCTAAATGTAATTCAGTGGTATATAGCTTTAGAACCAGGATTCAAAGGAGCCAGTCATTTTTTCAAACGTTGGTCATTGCATTTCATTGTGCATGTGGTTGAAAGTGAACTATAGCAGAACAATTAAACTGTTAAGCATCATCTTTTTCACCCTTCCTCTCTCTCATCTTCTCAGCCACTTTTAAGATTATAGCTATATTAGTGTTAAACCACAAGACACTTAGTACAGAATTCGAAGAAGCCTGCAGCTAACAAGTATGATTTGTACCGTGGCTTTATATTTTGATAATCAGTCTACATCCATGCCATGGCAATATTGATACATGGAATGAAAACAGTGAAAGGAGGCTAGCTATAATAGCTGATTATATGTTGACTTCAAATAGTACTCACTTCTTTTTCTTGCTCAGTGTTGCTTCACTGCCGTTAGTAGGACAGTTTTCTTGGCTATCCAGCTGAGCTCTTCATGTGCTGTCCTTTAATGCATGATTGTTCAGTCAGATGGCTCCTCCATCTAGATAATTTTATATACACTTACGATTTCTTAGTTCTGCTTTGCTTGCTTGGATAATTTACAGAGTGAAATCACTATTATAATATAGTATTTATACCAAGATTGATTCCTAATCCAATCACCATAATTATACCTATTACACATAGCTACACCATTCCATACTGGCCCAGGTACATAATAGCAAGACAATCGATTCATAAGGTCATGGATTTTGCATCATGTATAACTTATCATAGTCACTTTTGTATTTATAACTCAATCCTCAAGTTATTAGACTGACACTGACAGTTAATTCACAAAATGTTTGCTATTTAATTTATTTTATCCACAGCTGCAACTCTACTCAGAGTCTGCTACAACTGGACCGCTCTCTGCTACTCAACGCATCACAAATAACTACAGAGCAGTTGCAGCCAGCTTTAAAGAGATTTCAAGAGATTTATTTCTGAGTAGTTTCATCAAGGTATGGCTCCATGTGATCCTGATCCTCTTTCCCGTTGGTACAGTATTCATGCTCTACTTGTGTGACCCCATCCAACAACTTCTGGGGGACAAAACGTGGGAGAAACTGGAGGACGAACACACTCATGGCACTGTGGCTTCCCTTGTCCAGATCTCGATTATATTCACCATCTTTGTATTCGCTCTTGACGTCACAGGTATCTATTTCACAGTCACAAGTGATTTCATATCATACGACTCTAACATTAGCTTCTACCTTAGTACAGTCACAGGATTAGTCATCGATATCTTAGCACTTGGTCTGGTGGTATTCTTCTTAGCGAAGTCTCTTCTTACGGAATTCAGAAGAAACACGCATATCTGCAACTGTGCAAAAGCTAAGCGGGTCAAGAAATTGATTTCGAGAGTCATGGTAGCTCCAGTTCTGTGTTTAAGCAATCACATACATTATATCATACTAGCGTTCATCTCTGATGCACACCACGCTGGGTCTGTGGCTATCATATACGTCATATCAACTGCCTTTGTTTTCTTCATAATCCGTCAGTTTTATAATCGTATGATTCTACGCTCCAACAACCATCCCAGAAAAGTGCATCAGCCAAAAAATACTATCAATGACAGCACATCTACAACTATTACAGATGATCAGAATTCAACACCACCAGTATCACCAGTATGCAGCATAGAAGGTGATACGAACAGACGAAGTTGCCACAAACCTTTCAATATTCGAATTGTGATATTCAGCCTTTTGACTATTGATCCACTAATTGTGGTTTATCTGGGGATCATTTTTGCACTTTTCTTCACACTTCCCATTTCCAAGTCCAATGAAGATGCACCAAGTCGAGTGTATGCCATCTATCAAGGGACGGGATTCATCATTGCAGGTCTTCTCACTTACAACATTTTGCTCAACCCTAGTCCCTTCTCCGTCCCAAAAGCAGTGGAAAACATTGCCAACTCTCTCCAGGTTCCAAAGAAAGTGGGCTCATGGGATGTATTAACTGTCGAAGAGAAGTTCGCTAAGATCATTTCGACGTTACTGGAAGGACGTAATGACAGAAGAACTCATGGGTCGAATCTGAATAGTAATGGGAGGGGAAGAAGTCAAAATAATTCAGAACATATTCAAATAACAATTGAGTCTACAGTGTAGGCAAACATGTTTCATTTTATTATATTGCATGTGTACTATATTATATAAGTTATCAGCTCATTTTTTGTGAAAAAAGTTTTATCAAGTTATTATTTCAAGGGAAATCTCATAGAGAGCTAAATGCTAGCGAAACTGAATGAACTACATATCAATATCAATAATAATAATTATACAGCAAGCCTGATAGTTTCATTATGGTTCACTTGACTTCAGTGTGTATTGTAGGAAACACAGCGTGTTGTTTTTTGTTGTTTTTTTTTGTACAATATGCAAGGGCATGACATATTTCATGACATTTTAAACAAGGAACCATGCCGTCCCTTGTGTATCCTATGAATTTCCTACTACAATATATACTTCCAGTGTGGGCAAGATAGTTCCCAACCTTCCCATTGTTAAATGATTCCATGGGTGCACACATTTTAAGTTACTAAATTTTCATGAGGTGCATTCATGATTTTATATAGCTACAGGTTGACCTACTAATTTCTTACAGTGTCCAGTCCATTGAACAGGTAGTTATTTTTTGTTAATTGTGTGGAACTGAAGGAATAGCGCAGTTGAATAACAATCTATTATAGCATTTCTTGTAGAGAGGTCATCCTCTCTTCAGAGGCTGATCAATATTTGGGACCTCCAATCTTCTGCACCTGGCTTATTAATTTTCTCCCAACATTGAGCTCTAAAAGCAACAAAAAGCAAACAGTTTACTCTTATGTTAAACAACGCTACGAAAATTTAATGGTGCTCTTTTTAGAGGGTCCTGTATCGGCTACTATTGAAAAAGGCTGAGTAACTAGTGAGAACCCAAAAATAGACCTAGACAAGTCTCTCATCTTCCTCATGTAGAGTCCTCTCGATCAGTTTCAGGCGAGATGCAAACTGTATGGCCATGCATGTTACTATATTACACAATTCAATATTGGTCAAAAGTTATAGCTGCTGGGTCTATATTAAATTTTGCATGGTAAGTCAGTAACAGGTGTTCAACCACACAGCAAAATATTATGTACACCCATGCAGACTTCTTATAAGCTCCAGTGTAATAACAACATCAATTAAAGTATTATGATAACATTGTACCACAACATCATTATCCAAAGTTGAAAGTTTTTAAGTTAAAACTACTTCAGATAACAAATTGTTGCTACTGAAATCATAACCCTTTCGCTCTCATTTCTGGACCACCTGGCAAGTTCTTTTCTATGATGTGGACCAGCTCCTTGGCAGCTGTTGGTATGCTTGTACCCGGTCCATACACAGCAGTGACACCTGCTGAGTACAGAGCCTCGTAATCTTGAGGAGGGATCACGCCACCACAAACGACAACTATATCAGAGCGTCCTAGTGACTTTAGTTCATCGATGACCTATTATACATGATTATACATTGCATATCATATGCGCATAATTATGAGTTAGTCCAAAGATGAAATACCATACAACTTGAATTATTTGTTATGAAAATAAGGAAATTAGGAATAATGATTGTTATTTTGAAGTCATAATGAGCTTACTAATCAGTACCAAAGTGTTTTACATGAGCTATTGAAAACATAATTACTGTCATGAGAACTACAGGGAGAAAAATTATCCCCCCCCCCCCCCCCCCCCCCCCCCCCCCAAATAGTTTGCTGAATAATATTACTACCCGGGACCAGGTGTACAATGAAACCTCTGAGCAAGGGGACTCCAAAAAGCAGCCAAACTCTTTCCAACAGCCAAACTGAATGCAACGAAATGACCTTTCCTATAATATTATAACCTCTGAGGTCAAAGGTCAAAAATCTGGGAGGTTTCACTGTATAGGGAACTCAATGGGCAAAAAAACAACAACAACAACAACAAAAAAATAAACCACCTTATAACCTCATATACCCCACAAAAAAGGACTAGGTAAATGGGGCAACAATCTTTATGCCACAATATGACAAAATGTTTGAGTCCATTAGACTGTATGGTATCATGGATGATTGCTCTGTTCATAAAGCTGCATGACCTTACTTTTCTAAAATTTTCTTTCTTAGTGTGAGAAGTTGATTATTCGAGCTGACCTTTGGTACTAAGACCTTGTGTCCTCCAGCTAGTGAACTGATTCCTACCGCATGGACATCAGCATCCACAGCTTGTTGGGCAACTTGAGCTGGGGTCTGCACCATTACGAAACAACAAAAAACATTCTTATCAAGTCACCATATGGTATACAGTATAATATGGCACGAATTTTTGTGGGATCAATTTTTTCTTCTTTTTTTTTGCAAAAATAAAAGTGTGAACCTTAAATTTGTTTTATATCTTAAATCCACAAAAATTTTACCCCACAAAAATTTCCTGCTATACAGTAATAATTATCATCATAATAATAATTCTACCTTAAAATCCATCCCACAAAATTTCATGCAATATAGCAATTATAACATCATAAGTTGATTATTAGTTTCTCACTCATACCAGTTACTCTACCTATAGGATTTGGCGTATCATTCCTGTGGTTTTTCATTGAAAGTGAACTATCAAAATAATGGCCAATACTATGCTGCCCTCCCCGCATTAGTCTGAGCAAAACCATCTGATGAGAAACTAATGATCAACAGAATAGTGGCCTCATAATAATAATGGTAAGGCCAGATTTTCTGTTGCTCGGGCCCACCCGGGTCTATTTTTAAATAAAAATTTATATCATGAATATCATTAACTTAGCCACTATTGGCTCAATTTGGCTGTAAAATAATTAAAAAATCAGAAATTTTTTAGCTTTGTAAGCTCAATTTTATTGATCTTCTGATGTGAAAAAAAATTTTTTTTTCGGCCACCTGGGTCACTTTTTTGCACTCAGCAGCCCGAGCAACAGAAAATCAATTAGCAGCTACAGTGAATTGCAGTGATCTTGCAACATGAAATTCAGAACACCAAACCAAAATTTACATAGCCTCCTTTCAAAGGTGGCTTTAGAGTTGGGGTACTTAAAAGGAAGCTATGTAAATTTTGGTTTGGTGTTAAAAGGAGGCTATGTAAATTTTGGTTTGGTGTTCTGAATTTCATGTTGCAAGATCACTGCAATCCACTGTACATCTTTTCAAAATATTCTTCATTGACCACAGGAATTCTAAAGCTATTGCTAACATGCTACCCATGCCAAGTCACCCACTCAGATAACAAGTGTAGCACTGTTTGATGGGAAGCGAGGGTTTCATACACATCCTCAAGGTATTGCATTCTTGCTAATGGTTATTACTGACCGTAAAAAGTGGTCCAATGTCAACATCGAAGCCCAGGTCAGTGAAGCCTGTGGCTATAACCTTGTACCCACGATCGTGTCCATCCTCCCCCACCTTAGCAACCAGGATACGAGGGCGACGCCCCTCCCTTTTCTCAAATTCCTGTTGGGGAAATAGGGAAAGGATAATCATCAGAAATCTACCACAAATTGGCAAGTTATGATAATGTACTTTTTATTTTTGTTATAGGTTTACTTGTAATGATCATTTTTTTTCATTTTCAAGACGATGGAATATTATCTACGAAAATTTTCCCAACTTAACGGCACTGAAATTCAGTTGCCCATTTCCATGAGTTAAGTTTTTTGGTGTCTATTCCATTCTCTGACTGACCTTTACAGTTTCCATAGCTTTCTGCATTTCTTCACTCTCTCCATACTCCGAGATATAAGCCCCACTCACCATACGAGACGAAGCGACATGGCGGCCGTGAACTTTCTCCATGGCATCAGATATCTCCCCCACAGTGCACCGGGCACGTGCAGCTTTAATGGACAGATCCAGCAAGTTTCCTTCCCCATCATCAGCACATTCCGTAAGAGCTGCTAATGCTGCCTCCACGACTCCTTGGTCTCGTGTCTGTCGGATCTTTTTCAGTTTTTCTTTCTATATAAAGATTAATATTACCAGAGAGCATGATAGCACCCTCTATGTAGGGATGACCTATGACCTTCCATAGGACTAGTACTTTATTGATGGGAATTCATTCTTAATTAAAACAGTTTATCCTGATAAAATGCATACCTGAAATAAGAATGCAGGTCATTTTTTCTGTACCCCCAAACCCCCCACTGTTACAAGTAAGTCTTAAATTAGAATGCTATGTAATTCTGCATATTAGTGGGTAGGTGTATATGAATTTTACCAAGCAAAGCATTTTACCCACCCCCTCCATCCCTGCACGGACATTAAGTTTAGATTATGACGAATACACTGTGCATCCCAAATGGCAGGATGCATGCAGACTCACCTGCGTGTTGATGACCTTAGCGTTGTCAATGGAGAGGACTTCAACCGGCTCTTCCTTCTCCAGTCGATACTTGTTCACGCCCACTATGGTCTCTGAGAGAGAGAAAAAGTTGTTACTTATACCTCTACCATGTGTTTGTAGTTGATTCACCATAGCCAGGGATACTGGAGTGCTCTGTCTACTGTAATATGCTCATCTAGCTAAGTACATAACTGTATGATGCATTATAGTGCACACAGTGACATTACAGGCTACTTCGTAGTAGAATATTTTGGGGTTTTTTTGGATCCTCTAATGAATGTAAAGACACTCCAAAAGAGGAGAGATTTTTCAGCAAAGGACGATCTTAAAGCAACTTTGTATATACGCTCTATACAAATAAAAGAAGACAACCTCTCCACAAAGGACAAAGGTTAAGAACAGCTAACCATGAAAAATGAAGTGGTAAAAGAAAACTAATGGCCACACAAAGACTTACCAGATCCCGAATCAATTCTTGCCTGTCTTCGAGCAGCCGACTCCTCCACTCTGAGTTTGGGCATACCACTGGCCACAGCCTTAGCCATACCTCCCAATTCCTCAATCTTAAACAAGAACAGAATGGTTATATTTACAATGTCATAACAAGCTTATCACAGTGATAACAAGGTCACTGCAATGTCATAACAGGGGTAACAATGTAATGACATGGTAATAACAAGGTCAGTGCAATACAGGAGATTGCAGAATGATTGCACCAGAATGTAGAATCTGAAAAGCTTACTGCCTTCCTATACTGACCTCAAGCACTTAAGAGCTATCTACTTCATGTTGCAAAGATTCTGCAATCTCCTGTAATAACATATATACCAGTGCACACATACATTTTAGTTAAATGCTCATTTTCAGGTTAATAAGTGTACTTATCACTGAAGATGGTTTGGTTTATGAGCCTAATAAACCATGTGCCTAAATTCTCTTAACCACACCCACATGTTAACAACCATTTTATGCTCTCAATATACAGGGTTCTGCCCAGGATTCTTGAGTGGTGGCCAAATTTAATTTTGCCATGCCCACTATGTTTATTGGGGTGGTCCCAAAACCATAGGGTTTTGCAGAATCTTTGCAACTCAAATTGTTGTGACAGAGCTATACTGCTGTGGTCCAGGCCTATTGTTCTAGCTAAGCTACTATACTTCCAAATAAGGAGAATGGTCTTGGATCTTCAAGCTCTGCTGCAAAACCCTGTACAGCTTGTTTCATTACCTTTGCAACTGAGAAAGCCAGATCACCCAAGCCACAGTTTACACTAATCCATTATTCCACTACTCCATCAAAGTACCAGTACAATAGTTCCAATATAAACTGAGGTTTAGTGTGCTCTAGGCTTGTTGCAAAGGTGCCTAAACAAGCTGTATGTAGTACAAGCCTAACAGCAAAAATTAGCCAAATAGACCAAAATGGCCACTGTTGACCAATGTGGGTAGTACTCGTGGCTTCATATAAAGGTTTGGTTGGCCTTTTCATGTACACTTCCTACTCCATCCATCCTGAACCACCACATGGTTCAGATGCACTAATTAAAACATCCAGGAAGAAAGCATGTTCTCTATAATATAAATGGGAACACTTCATATTTAAATGGAACACTTCATATAATGGAGTGGTTCATTTATAAATACAGCCAGTCTATTATAAGTGGACATTAAAATAGGGTGACATAAGTAATACTTGTGTGATATTTACAATGGGAGCACTTCATATGTCTATATAATGTTGAAGCCATTTATAGTAGATATATTTCACTTGCTATAAGCCTTGTGATTAAAGTGTGACTGCACATGGAAGTCACACTTTAATCACATGATAGAATATGGTGCTATAAGGAGTGCTTGACATTGAGCAATTCGTATGAAGTTCTGAGCCAAGCGGCTAACATTGAATTCAGCTGGTTGGCATGACACTATTTTATAGCACTTGCACTGACTAACCAAACACATAGGAAGATGGTTTTCCTTAGGGTGGCCAGGATAGGGGCATAATTTTTATTTTTATGACTGCAAATTAGAGCTATTTCACATTAACATAATGATTGTGATAACAGGGATGGGTTGTAACCCCAGGCCGGTAGCTAAAATAGTGCCCCAGAAATTTTGCTAAATTTTGCTAGAAAATAGATGACATATCTTATTGCACTGTATTAAGGCTTGTATACTTTCAAGGTCACACATTAGACTGTTATTTCCTTTAACAGTCACACCTGTGACCATGTAGATTTCACTTGTGTGGGCTGACTGCACAAGTTTTGTATTGCAATTTTATACAGGTCAAAGGTCATACGCAGGATGTTCAAACAGAAGTGAAAAAAGCACACATCTGCTGTATTTTGGTTTGTAATTTTAAGGTCACACATTAGATAACTCAGTGTATACTAATCACACCTGTGACCATGCACGTGTCATGTCTCTCAGAAAATCAATAGAAAACACACATCTGCATTGTACTGTTAAAGCTTGTGCATGGCACCCTTTATGAAATACGATTTCATTATTATGACATTGGCGAAATGGAGCTCAATTTTTTTTTAATGGAAGCAACTCATCGCATTTATATATGGAGTGCTTTAGTATAGATGTCAAGTAAATATTACTATTGACATACATGGCACCCTATTTTAGTCCACATATAATGGACTGGCTGTATTAATAAATGAAGCACCCCATTTATATATGAAGTGTTCTGGAGGTCTCTATTTCTAAATGGAGTACTGCATTTGGCAACATATATATTTTTGACACCTAATATGGAGCATTGATCACTTTATGTACATTACCTATCTAGCTTACAAACTTTAACATGTTATAACAACTTTTGATGTTCTGTCCATTTTCCTAGATCTGATATTCAAGACTGACCTCTTCAATGATTTTGAGTGCTTCATCATACACATCGTTAGTGAGAGACTCCATCATGTAAGAACCTCCCCATGGATCAGCAACCTACATACATGCAGTGGAAATAACAATCCGGCTTGAAATATTAAAAAATCTGATTAAATCGTCCCAAACTTTTGTTGTGTGCTCTATCATGGTTGGACCTAGTCTAGCTGCTAGATACTCTTCCCCTTCTCAAAACCAAAAGAGAAGGGGACGAAATGTCTAGTAGCTGGACCATTTCGAAATTTCAACCCTAAGGCCACTAGTAATAGAGAACTAAATGAAGAAACTATCAGAAAATGTGTATAATATGACTATTGCATAAATATACACAAGCCACCCATATCTTGGCTTAGCTACTCTTAATGATCTCTGATAAAGGATTCTCCCAATGATGGAATTATTTTAACACACTTACATTAATGGACAACATGTTTATGTCCTCACTGTCATTGTTATAATTATAATAATGGAAGTTTTTAAAACACTCATCATCACTTAATTCTCATTATCACTTAGTTTTTCTTATGATCATGCAAACAAGTAACGTAATTGGGTATTCACACTTGCTGACCCTTTACCAACTCAGCTGAAGGGCTGGACCAATCAAAAATTGCAAGCAAAGTTTGAGCGATCTGGAATGATCTTGCAGCATTTATACTTACTACCAAACTACATTGGAATCTACTACACTCCAAAAGAGGACAAACCTCTTAGGAAGGAAGTACCACCACAAAATAAAGGACAACCTCTCTAGAAAGGACAAAAGGATTGTGTCCATTATTCGGAGGTTACACTCTACACAACTTCAGACATTCACTCACACTTCAATTTTTGAAAAAACCATGAAAATTTGGCATTAGCTATAGGGATAGCTATTAACAAACACAAAACA
This sequence comes from Crambe crambe, assembly GCA_963924555.1. Classification (NCBI taxonomy): domain Eukaryota; kingdom Metazoa; phylum Porifera; class Demospongiae; order Poecilosclerida; family Crambeidae; genus Crambe; species Crambe crambe. Next base: position 4,836,122 of record OZ004584.1, on the reverse strand, counting down.
TAATGGACAGCTATTTAATAAACATAAAACATAATTTTCCCAATTTTTGGTATAAATAGTTATCTAACATGACAGACCACATACAGTCAAAGGTGCACAATAATAACTTACTTTAGTGATGCCCGATTCCTCCTGGAGTATTATCTGTGTGTTCCGTGCAATTCGAGCACTGAATGGAGTGGGGAGTGCCAGAGCTTCGTCGAAGGAATTGGTGTGCAGGGATTGAGTTCCACCAAACACTGCAGCCATTGCCTCCACACAAGTACGCACTATGTTATTGTATGGATCCTACATGAAAATTAATAAGGGACCAGAAAAAAAGAGAGAAAAAAAAAGAAAGAAGTGTGTAATCTATAGTGCTTTACTATTTAGGAGCTGGGGGGATGGACTGGGATTGGTGGGGGGATAGGGGTGGTATCAGTGGGATAAGCGGGGAGTTGGGGGTAGGATTGGGATCAGTTGGGGGGATTGGGGGTATTGACATATAAATTAATACTACTATCTACCATGTATATCAGCCTAACGGGAGTCAGCAAATCACTTTATGCACAATTATAAATTGCAAAGTAGATACATATTTATTAACTCCATACCTCTCAGGTCAAAAACAACAACAAAAGTGCCCATATGTAACACATACACATACGTACAGTACCTGTAGTCTGGCATATAGCTGACCCTTTACCATATTATGGTAAAGGGTCATTAAAGGGTCAGACTACACAAGACTACAATAGTACCTGCTCAGTAAGTGACCATCCAGAGGTCTGACTGTGAGCTCTAAGTAGCATGGATTTCTGCTGCTTTGCCCCTAACTTGTTCTTCATCATATGTGCCCACAGCCTGCGTGCTGCTCGCATTTTAGCCACCTCCATGAGCAGGTTCATCCCTATCCCCCAGAAGAAGGAAAGTCGTGGAGCAAACTGATCAATGTCTATTCCAGCTTTGATACCTGTATGATAATAATATAAGTGGGGATTGCAGATAGAATTGGAATGACTACAACACATCATTGAAAAAAGCTAAGAAGAGAGACTCTTTGTCCTAATAGTAGCTATACATACGTAGCTATAGTTTCAAAACCACCCAAGGTTATCCATTGCTTTGGAAAATATGCATCACTCAGACTGTATCAGATCACTTGAGAGATAGAGCTAGCTAGAGTCTGAATCATGGATTTCACTTCAAATAATATTATATATACATAGGTAGTTCTCTGTTTCCTAACTTAGCAACTTTGCAACGGCTATAATATACCAGTTCTGCAGTATTCTAGTCCATCGGCAAGAGTGAATGCCATTTCCAGCACAGAGTCGGCACCAGCTTCCATGATGTGGTAGCCAGAGATGGAGATAGAATTGTAGTGTGGCATGTGCTAGAATTTTATAAAAGAGAATAGACTGTAGTTTTTATGTACCATAATTCGCTAATGTGGTAGTCCCAACTAGAAGTCAAAATAAAATAATTGTGTTATTCAACCTTGTACCCAAGGGCCTGGGTATGAGGCTAGTGTTCAATTAACCATTGCCTTTGACTATCTTCAGCCCTAAGTCCTGCTATTGGGAGCCAGATAAATATAATGGCAATGTGTCTAATTTGTACATAGAGCTATCACACATTACTTATAATACTACCTGTGATGTGTAGGCAAATATATCACCAATAATCCTCATGGAGAACTCAGGAGGATAAATGTAGGTATTTCGGACCATAAACTCCTTTAGAATGTCATTCTGGATGGTTCCCTGAAGCTGATCTTGTCTTGCTCCCTGCAAAGATAAGTATATATGTACAAAGCTATGTAAATACTTGAGGTATACAGCCTTTTTAACAGGTGAACAACCGGTGAGAGAGATGATATATATGAGTGTTCAGTCAATGAAATATAACAATTCTGTCCTACTTTGGGGGAAATGCTGGCTACTTGAGCTGGAAACTATAGTTCGAACTATAAGGCATGAGGTCAGGTCAGTATAATACTGAATTAAGAAATCTTTTTTTCAAATGAGTGCGATAAGCAACTGATGATGTGTGCACAAGTGTGGTGGATGAGCAACTGGTGATATATGATGCATGTGTGCCCAGTGTTCAGTATCATTTATAATGAAATGAATAATATTATCAAAATGAACGAGTTGTGAAATCAAGTTAGCTTAGCACTATGCAGCAATACTTTAGCCCCAGAGTTATAGGCTCATAATTATAACATCAAGTTCTGTAATTATAAAGGTCCCCTCCCTCATGAGGTAGCACTAGCACTATGAATTCTATTAATACCCTTTGAGTAAAAAATTATCTACTATCAAAATTCTTGCTTGCCTGTTCTTCAGCTGCTACAATGTACATGGCCAGGACTGGTAAAACTGCTCCATTCATAGTCATGGATACCGACATCTTTTCCAAAGGGATACCTTCGAATAGAATCTGCAGGACAGAGTAATTAATGGATAGAATCATATACTATGAGAGTTTTAGAGGCTCTTTGAATTTAGCACACCCTAACAGTTTTCAAGTAGCTAGTAATAATTCTGTTTACAATTTTCATGCTAATTTTATTTTGGTTGTTACAGCTTACTTGTAACACTTATAAATTAATTTACCAAGAAAATAATTCACCAAGGAAGAAATGCATAAATTATTGTAATACAGACACAGTCAGGATTTCCGTGACGATACTCTGGTATTTCATGCATGTACTAAAGTATGTTGGAAGTGTTATCTGATACTTTGACACTGTGACCATATGCATAGCTGTAGCTAGAGCATCATCCTCTATTGTAAGAACAGCTCTGTGAATATAAGAGCACTAAACTGTCCTAGGATATATATTACCGTACATAGTTACAACAACAGGAGCAATAATGATGACAACAACAATGATAACAATAATGACAACAACAACACTACCACCTACTAACAGGCAATATAGCCACATTTACTCTTTTCATATTTATGGAGTCGCAGTGTTTGACATGTTACGTTACTGAACAAAAAGGTCAACAGTTTCAATGGCAATATCTGTGCTCTGCTGATCACTGCACACTCTCATCTCAATATCATCAGTGGAGGGAGCTTGTAAGAGCTTGTAGAACCATGGAGGATTGTTCGAGCAGCATGCATCATTATTGAAACAATCCACTCCACTCCATAAAGGGTCAGTGCCTTCACTGGCTGCATCACAAAAGTAATCTTGACCAACAAATGAAGGAGTGGATAAGGTGTTGCTAATATCACAGGGACAGCTATTCATATGAGTTGCTGCAGCTAATGTCCAGATGTGTCGTCTTGGAGATCGACCACGAGTAAGACTGATACCATCCACATACAGATTGTCTATATTATTCCGATTCTCATTAAATGCTCCAAGAGATCCAAACCTGTAAGCCTTAATCTTCCCACAGACCCTTGAATATTGTATGGAATTCAAATTAAGATTAATAGCAGAACATGCTGGTGTAAGAATAAATGGTTTGATTCCACAAACTCGTACTCCAGAAGGATTCGTACGCTGCTGAAGATTACCGGGACATGAGCTGGTAAGATTTTTTGTGTCAATATCAGCCACTCTCGTCCACCCTCCAGTGATGTTACCGCACGACCTGGTCATGTCACAGTACACACGTACAGAAAAGCCATTGGAGTTGATAATCCAGTAGTACCCTGAAGGAGAGGAGGGAGTAACCTCAAGAATATCAGCACAGGAGACAGCAGGGTTGGAGGGTTGGCCTACTCTGCGAACTGTTGCATTGAAAAAATACCGATGATCAGCCTCCAATGCCAATAAACTCCGATTGAGATGATATATTCTTTCTAAATTTTGATTTTGATCGACATCCAATGAAGTAAGGTTAGCCCTGATCGTTTCTCTTGTTTGGTAAAGATTGTTTCTTAAATCTATACAGTTAGTACTTAGAGCTGTATAGTTAGTACTTAGAGCTGCATAGTTAGTACTTAGAGTTGTATAGTTAGTACTTAGAGCTGCAAGCTCAGATTTAAACTCAAACAGTTTGACCAGCGTAAATATGATACATCCGCACAATATACCAAAGACCGCAACTGCCAGTAATAATAGAAATGTAAACTTCTTCTCACGTGTACAGGAGTTTTTCTTGTTCTTGCTTGCAGACATATCGTCCTGATTGATCGTAATTTCAGCACTCTCATACTTGGAAGGGGCTGTTAAGTTTGCTTTAATAATAGGAGTGTAACTTGAATTCGCTATACTGGGAGCTCCATTACAATTAAGACTCGTTTCATTAATATCTTCAACGATGGTAAACATCGGCTCTGATTGCTGGATAGCATTTTCATTTTCGATGATTATATTCACTTCGAAATCATTTTCTTCTCTAACTATTCTTGAACTACTCTTCCTTTTCTTTGTCAGATCTACTTTGCTGTAGACAGGAATATTCGACCGGCTCATGGCTAGATAATATTATTTATTTGCTCTTATTAGCTAGCTAGCTGCCTTCAAAAAGCACAATTGCTTGCTACGAAGATAAGACTCGCACTAGCTCTGTAAGGATCTTACACAAACTACTCCGATACCTGTAAATCCCTATCATGAATATCAACAATGTATTTTAGTTACTACATTATTTTCATAACTCCCATAGTTAATTAACTCAAATAATTAGTATGGTATTTCCTGTAAGATCACATTTCAGAGTAGGTATCTAGCAATGTTTAAAGTGTACAAAATAGTATTAGCTACAGTGAGTCCCAATGGTATGGATCAGATGGCCTACAGTTTATCGAGATTAGATGAGATTATGATATCAATATCCACTACTCATTCCTGTCATGTATATCAGAGGCACGGATCGCCCCATTGGACTAATACTTAGTATTTTCTTTCATAACTCCCAGAGTACTTCCCTCCTACAGTCAGCAACTCCTAACTTGAAGACAGAACACCTTCAATGTAGCAGGACTCAAGTATGAAGAGCAAAAGACAAAGCAGTATCATTTTACAGTGACTTCTAAAATCGCCATTTTTCATCTTGTCATTCATCATCATCAGACATTTTTATGCTCCACCCTGTACACGTGATTCTTGGACTTTGACCTCATAACTGACTAGCTAATCTGTCATTAGCTTTCTCTTGATGTTGGTCTCTCGATGCTTAGAGCGTAAACCCTAGGCACTAGTCTGGTTATGAATCAAGCCTTGATGCAATAGTATAGCTATCAGTAAAGGCCTTATGTAAAAAATTGAGGTCTGGCAATCTTATTATAACCTGTATAGATAGCATTAGTCCTTCCAGATCAGATTTACTTTGGCTCATACATAGCTACAATACATAAACTTCAACTTTGATAGCAGGATCACAGCATCCAGGTGCCTGTAATAAAATAATAGAGCATTACATCAAAAAAAGGTGATGAACAAGTAAAGGAAAAAAATATTTATTCTAAGAAAAGTAGGGATGGCTGTGTGCAGTTCAAAAAAGTTCAGCAATAAGAGAGCAAACTTCAGTCAAGTAACCCCTTACCTATCACCAATATTACCAAGCTATGAGCTAACTATTCCTACTTCACTCCTATCTTGGTCTGTCATGGGAGTGAAGTAGGAATAGTTAGCTCGTAGTTTGGTAACATTGGTGATGGGTAAGGGGTTACTTGACCGAAGTTCACTCTCTTGTTGCTTGAATCGCACACTACTTTTCTTTTTTATTTAGAATAAATATTTTTTCCTTCATACATCTATTATGTACCATTCAATTCATACTTGAACTATATCTATCTTTGAGCATGATACATGTTTGATCATGCTTGCATTGTCATCAGTGTGTGTGCATGCTCAGTTAATGTATCAAGAAACTCACGTAGATAAAATAAAAGCTATTGATACCAAGGATAATAATCACACACACACAGATACCAATGCATGCTCATCAATACAGAGTTAATGTATCAAACAACCCACTTAGATGAAATAGAATTATGAAATGATGTACTGTTATGATGCACTGCTACTGTAAGGATAATAATCACACACACACAGCTCGCTACCAACAGGTGGATGCATGGGGATTTGGTGAAATGTATATCGTAAAGCTAAAATTTTCATGGGGTTAAATTTTCGTGGATTTAGTGGCTGGCAAAAAAAAATTAATAATACACTGAATCACACTTCAGTAATATAAATATTTGCTATACTGTATTAATGTAGCAATCACTCGACTAATAAAACAGCACCTAGAGCATGTCTACATCACTAGTAGTTATGTAATATGTAGTACATCACTAATATGTATTCACTGAACATAGAGGTCAACAGTTTCGATAGCAATATCTTCATACGAACGATTTTGATCACTGCAGACTCTCATCTCTATGTCATCATTGGAGGGATCTTGTAAGACTTTATGGAACCACGGGGGATTGTTAAACGAGCAACATGTGTTATCACAATCCATTCCATCCCACAGAGGATTGTCTCTGTTTACGTTCATATCTTGATTCGCTACGTCGCAGAAATAATCTTGTCCAATGAATGCCAATCCTGGGGGAAATGTGGTAACATTGTCATCATTGCAGGGGCACTTGGTGTTATTCTCATAACTCGCTGCAGCAAATGTCCAGATGTGCCGTCTTGGAGATCGACCGTGAGTGAGACTGACACCATCAACATATATGCCGTCAATATCCGGTTTATGTCCATTAAAAGCTTCAAGAAATCCAAATTTGTAAGCCTTGATTTTTCCACATATTCTTGAATACTGTATTGAATTTAAAGTGAAACTGATGGTAGAACATTCTGATGTAGGAAATGCACTAATTCCACAAACGTTTAAGTCTGAATGATTACGCAGCTGAAGATCACCAGGACATGGGCTGGTACGATTTTTCATGTTGATATCAGCCACTCTCATCCACCCTCCAGTGATATCACCACACGACCTGGTCATGTCACAATACACACGTACAGCAAAGCCATTGGAGTTGGTAATCCAGTAGTAGCCGGAGGGAGAGGAGGGGGAAATCCCAAGAATATCAGCACAGGAGAGTCTAGGATTCAAGAATTGACCTATATTGTCACTGTGCACTGTATTGATCAGGTAGTGATCCTCATTTTCAAGTGCTAAATAGCTTTGATCGTTGGCTAATGATGAAAGGTTAAGATCTAATCTTTCAATAGTCTTGTCCAACTTATTAGACAGAGAAGTAATTTCGGATTTCAGTTCAGTTAATTGGAATAATGCATATATGTTGCATGCACACAATGCACCGAATACAATGAAAAAAAACACCACACAAAGGAATTTCTTACAACACAAGCAAGAACGCTGCTTTGATGTCTTGTTTGGTTTTTCATCTTGATTAATCACAACATTATCAGTACCCGCATACCAGGAAGACTCAGCTGATCTCTCTTGTGCTATCGCGATGTAAGATGGTCTGTCCAAAGTAGCAGCATACTCATTTTCTAACTTATTTTTTTCTGTAACACTGGCATATACTGATTCCATTTCTTCTTCTTCAGTGTTCCTTTTAACGACAGTATATTCTGAATCAGTTTTCTGGTCTTGACTATCATCACTGCCTTTTACTAAATTATCATAAATGGGATTGTCTGATTGGATCATTCTTAATCCACAATCTCTTCAAAGCAATAAAAATAACTAAATGCAGGTGATTGTGAAAGATTTAAATAATGAATGTTAATAATAGCCATTTCTCCCAAAATTCATTGTTGATTTAAAGGAATAATACCTGAAATATTGTTTTAGACTTGAAGAACAATAACAGCTTTAGTTCTGAAAATCTCACGAAAGAGATCGAGGAAAGAAGAAAGAAAAACACTCACAAAGCACATAATGAGCACAGTCATGACTACTACTACTACAATGAATGCATCATTTGGGAAAATCGCTATTTATCACAATACCGGCATGACTTGACATGTACACTAGGGTATGCATGTTTTACATATGGATTAACCTATGTGTATGCCAATTGAGGCTTTACAAAGACTGTCTGAGCAAGTTTTATTTATTTATTTTACTTGGAGTAAAATCTTCTTGCTACGTATGTACCAGTGATCTTTTGATGAAGATAGATATTGCTATCTTATTATCAGAAATCATGTGTGGAGATATATGCCAGCTAAAGTCCAACTGCATGCTCTCTGTCGTGACCTAACTGAAACTGAATGATTGACCCAGGTATCTGACAATGCTCGTGTCGCTGTGCTCCAATCAACAATTTGAATCCATGCTTATGCATATCACATAGTACAAACATGAAAAACACAATAGAAATGTTAGTTAAACTAACCGACAGTTGGAGTGTTTTGGTAAAGGTTGTCGTGTTGTGATCTACTTTGAGCGGTTTGGTAAGGGGTTGCACACTCATGGCAATAATGTACAACTCCGAAAATGTAAGAAGCAAATTATATAAATTAATAACCTCCTTAGTTTTACCCAAGGAGATAATTGGCCCTTTTCTGATCACAAAAAATGAGTCTTTGCTATTAAGAAATTAAAAATTAAATCAAGTTTTGATAAATAATATTCATTTTATGTAGCAAACCATACTGTTGATAATACCAACAGTAATTAGTGTACCTTCATATCTTCCACAGAATCCACAGCGACTCCAGCCATGCCCACATCTCCGACAGCTAGGGGTTTGTCAGAGTCGTAGCCCCGATGGGTTGGTAGGTCAAAGGCCACACTCAATCCCTGTTGTCCAGCCTTGATATTCTCCTTGTAAAACTTATTACTCTCCTCCACTGAACTGTACCCAGCATACTACAAGGGTTCATACTATAATGTGCATTATGAAATAAGTATGCACATGCAGTCCGTATTTCAATTAATGCCATAGACCTACGTACTAAGGAATGGTATCATATAATTTGTATATTAGGGGACTTCCTATTCAGGGAGAGGACTCCTCATTTCTCACTCATTGTAGACTCAATAGCAGCTGTAATAACCAAGCACATGTAGCAAAAGGGATTCAGTGATCAGCTCCATTACATGTATTAAATGTATTAGCTCCATTACATGTGCAGTGTTTCCCCCTATACTAAATGCAACTTTAAAATGTCTCCATGGTGAAAAGTAATGTAGATCTTTGGCGAAAGTATAGCAAGGGGAAGGGGGGGATGCCCCTTTTCACCCCCCCCCCCTCCTAAATGCAGCCCCGCTATACAATATCAAGTGAAGTATAGAGTGCTGCTCATTCTGGATAATACTGGTAAGTGAGGTTGACATTCATAATTATGTACGTACTTGTCTGATGGTCCACGGTCGTTGTGTATACATGGTAGAATAAGGCCCTCTAGTGTAAGGGTATTTCCCTGGCAGCTCCAGAGGATGCTCGGCTGTATCCTCTTTGGTGTACACGGGCTTCACATTGATCCCCTATAATGAATGTAGCCATGTAGAAAATTGTAAGTACAGTGAAATATGTAGTCTGATATGGACACATTCCCCTATTTGCAGTAATGCAGGGGCTCACAATAATTAATAGTCAGTCACAGGACATTTTCCGGTCAATTTCTTCATTTGTCCGATCTTTTTGTCTGACCAACATTTCTATTATATCAAACTGCTATTAGAAAATCGTGTCCAGATAATGATAAAGTGTTAGAGTCCAATTTTAACCGTTGTCTGATTAAAACTCCCATTTCAGCTATGAGATTAGGCCTACGTACATACTATCAGATTCTATGTATATCTAGACACAACACATACTTCACCATGGCAACTGTTTCTATAGTGATGGCAGCCATCTTAAGAGGCAAAATTTATTATGTCTATGGGCATCTTGCCGCTGCCGTTTATCATGGAAAAAAGTAAATAACGCACCCCCTCTATAGAGGTTACAGATTTTGTCCTATCACTTTCTGAGCACCGAAAATTAATAACCACTGTTGGGATGCATATTTAAAAAAAACACACACACACACTCTCATATAGAGCATCCTTTTGCCATGCCAACAGCGGCCATTTTGGTATGCAATTTGTATTATACTCTATGCATGGGAGAGTGCATAACAAATGGCCACTCTTGCCATGGCATGGTTTCTCTTGTACTGGAACTCACCTCAGCTGTTCGCCATGTGAGTTTCTCTGTTGGATCAGCGCCTTTCAGCAACTTCTTTGCCATCTTCTCCCACTCAGGATGGATGGGGAGTTTCCTACTTCTTCCTCCTCCAGGTTCCTCATCACTTTTTGACAGAGATGAGCTTGAAAAAGAAGTACTCCCTCTGGGACAGGCAACAGCCAATAGCCATCTTTGCTTCAAGATTTGATACCTGAATGGTAGTACAGAGTCCTTTTGTAGCATAAAACCTACTACATAGCGTAATATCACTAGCTAAGAGAGGTCAGGCTTGAAGATGAAAAAACCTCTACTCGCGTACAGAGGCAATTTTTCAGGTTTCACTAAAGAACTTACCTAAAGCTGCTCAATAGAGACATGACTCACTTCGAGCATCGATAAGCGTATGGAAAAGGGTCGATGATGTTTGCTGACTCAACATTAACAGAAACTGATTTTTCTTATTAATGCGCACCACCACTTTTGTATGGCTACCTCCTCTTCGACTCCAGCTATTTCCAAATATCTGACAGCAGACCAGCTTCTGAGAATAGAGCAGAACAAAAAGTTCGCTCGATAAAATTTGCTGGCGAAGAGAAAGAGAATAGTTCAAGTTCAAACCCTCTAACAACCTGATCTCTAAGCAACCAGCTTCTCAGAATTCATACCGATCATCTCGTGTTTGTCAGTATAAAAATCCAGGACGATCTATGATATCTTCATCAAGTCTTACCCATCAATTCAACCTCAAATCATCTAGTTATGCATGTCCATCAAGCAAAGGTAAACCATAGCAAATATCTTGGCACAGTACTTTATTGTGTGGAGTGTCACCAGAGTAGAAGATTGCACCTTGTCTATCTCCCTATTATTAACCTTTTATGGACATTCTATACATCCACATGTACACAAAATGTAAATGGTACAATTTACAATTCCACACTAAGGGAGTTATTGTAGGTTAGGCTTGCCAATTGGACCATTTTTGTACTAAGAAAACAAAGGTTTCGGTCCCTTTCCCGCTATCTTCTGCCTTATTATATATCCCCCTCCCCCCCCCCCCCCAAATCTTTTCGGTTACCTAGTGCAACCTTTCTCTTCTCCTTGCACCACATCATCTGCTCATCTTCCACCATCATTCTCCTGATCCAATACCACTCGGCCACAAAGTGTTCATCCATTCTCCCGACCCAAGCACTCATCAACTCACACCAAGTCTCCAGTAATGAAATCTTATCTTTAAATGAGTGGATGTCTACTAACCCACACTATTCAAATGTGCCAGTTCCCGAAAGACCCCACCAGTTTGCCAGTCAAAGCCAAACATGTGCTTCTTCTACAGCTACTAAGCCAACTTATTTCAACTCATTCAGTAGGTGGAAGGTGAGGGAGGTCCTATTTTATTATTACCTAAAATGACATCATCTAGAGTGGTCCCGTGCACCTGTCATGCGCACCTGGTCCTTTTGAACCATGTGGGACCACTATACTTTTACCTATAGCAGTCTCTGTGAACAAACATCAAAATTATGCTGCCTTCAATAATAATCCCTACATCACTACCTCTCACCAAGCTGCTTTAATTGTTCATGTCAGTGTAAGTGTTCTACTTGGTTTAGGCAGTGATGTAGGGATTATTATTAAAGGCAGCATAATTTTGATGTTTGTTCACAGAAACTGCTATAGGTAAAAGTATAGACTAATCCTACATTTAGCATAATTTTTTCCCCTCTGTTTACTTATTGTATCAACTCATTTTTTGTTATTATTAATGACTTTCACTTACTCATGTTTTAGTGAATATTATATGTGAAAGGATCATGAAGTTACAGCCTGCTAAGAAGATGAATAAATCATAAAAATGACGGCGGCTGGTGCCAATTTTTGATGCTCTTCCAGAGGGGTTTCAGTGGACATATCATATGCTTCTGCTATGCTTTCCAGATGTAAGCAGTTTAGTTGAGCCTGTAGCAAGAATAGAAGAGATACAAAGAATCATAGTTTGTAATCATTCTATGAGAGAAGCCACACCCATTCCAGACTAATTGTGTTTATTAAGATATTGAGGTATGCATCCTATACATGCTCCACACTGTCAATAGAATGCTAAAGGTATCATGTTGGAGGGCTAGGACACCAAACGAAAAAAGGCTACTGTACCATGTTATTAATTTTGATAACCATGAACTCTTGCTGTTAGAGGCTAGAGCCTGCCCCTGCATGTGGTTGTAATATATACATTTGATCTTGATAGGCTATGATCATTACACAGGCCACTAATTAGACTCGCCAAAGAAGATTTCTCAAGGGCAGACAGCATTACAGTGAAGGTGACCTTGCATGATCCAATCTTTTATTAACCATCTAGCTAGTTATTTGTGTGTTTTTTGTTCAGGATACTATCCAGAAGAATTTGTTTGACAGTTTTAATCAGCAGCAGTTGAGGACTCTTTGCCCAGTGAGGATAACTCACCCAAAGCATCAGCCACTCTCATCCACCCTCCAACTACTGCATCCTATAGTACCTCACTTGATCTGGCTTAACAACAAGTCTGCTGTATGGTAGCACGGTATTTTGATCATAGACATATATCTATGATCAAAGTACCGTGCTACCATACAGCAGGTACTATAGGATGCAGTAGTTGGGGGATCGAAGCCAATAGATTTCCATTGCAGGCAGATTATCATTTTATTGACTGAACACTGCTGCATGGGCATACATCATTATCTCTCTCACCGGTTGCTCACATGTGGAAAAGGCTGTATACCTTCATGCCTTTTCATAGCTATTCACTATGTTTGATTCTTGAGTTTGGTGATGGGTACGGGTAAGGGGTTACTTGACTCACTTATTGCTGAAGGGGGAGTGAAGAGTAGAGATTTAAGTTGGGTGTATATATGGGCGTGGATATTGAAATTTAAGGAGGGGTAGGAGTGATAGGAATGCAGCTAAATTTTACTGCTATCCCTACTTCACTTTTTATTTACAAGAAATTTTTTGCATTCATAAAAATGATAACTACAACAATAACGACAACTACAACACTACCACCTAATCACATTATACTCCTTTTCATATGGAGTTGCATGTTTGACATGTCACTATTAATAGTACAGTATCCATAGAAATGTTTTATTGAACAAAAAGGTCAACAGTTTCGATGGCAATATCTGTGCTTTGCTGATCAATGCACACTCTCATCTCAATATCATCAGTTGAGGGAGCTTGTAAGAGCTGGTAGAACCATGGAGGATTGTTGAACAAGCAGCATGCATCATTATTGAAACAATCCACTCCACTCCATAAAGGGTCAGTGCCTTCCCTTGCTGCATCACAAAAGTAATCTTGACCAACAAATGAAGGAGTGGACAAGGTGTTGCTAATATCACAGGGACAGCTATTTATGTGAGTTGCTGCAGCTAATGTCCAGATGTGTCGTCTTGGAGATCGACCATGAGTAAGACTGATACCATCCACATACAGACCGTCAATATCATTCCGCATCTCATTAAATGCTCCAAAACTTCCAATCTTGTAAGCCTTAATCTTTCCACATACCCTTGAATATTGTATGGAATTCAAACTAAGATTAATAGCAGAACATGCTGGTGTAAGAATAAATGGCTTGATTCCACAAACTCGTACTCCAGAAGGATTCATACGCTGTTGAAGATTACCGGGACATGAGCTGGTAAGATTTTTTGTGTCAATATCAGCCACTCTCGTCCACCCTCCAGTGATGTTACCACACGACCTGGTCATGTCACAGTACACACGCACAGAAAAGCCATTGGAGTTGATAATCCAGTAGTACCCTGAAGGAGAGGAGGGAGTAACCTCAAGAATATCAGCACAGGAGACAGCAGGGTTTGAAGCTTGGCCTACTCTGAGAACTGTTGCATTGAAAAAATACCGATGGTCAGCCTCCAATGCCAATAAACTCCGATTGAGATGATATATTTTGTCTGAATTTTGATTTTGATCGACATCCAATGAAGTAAGGTTAGCCCTGATTGCATATAATTTGTGACTCAAATCTGTATAATCAGTACTTAGAGCTGTATAATTAGTACTTAGAGCTGCATAGTTAGTACTTAGAGCTGCATAGTTAGTACTTAGAGCTGTATAGTTAGTACTTAGAGTTGTATAGTTAGTACTTAGAGCTGCAAGCTCAGATTTAAACTCAAACAGTTTGACAAGCAAAAATATGTTACATCCGCACAATATGCCAAAGAGTGCAACTGCCAGTAATAATAGAAACATAAACTTCTTCTCACATGTACAGGAGTTTTTCTTGTTCTTGGAAGGCTTACTTGCAGACATATCGTCCTGATTGATCGTAATTTCAGCACTCTCATACTTGGAAGGGGCTGTCAAGTTTGCTTTAATAATAGGAGTGTAACTTGATTTTGCCATATTGGGAGCTCCATTACAATTAAGACTCGTTTCGTTAATATCTTCAATGATGGTAAACATCGAATCTGATTGTCGGCTAGCATTTTCATTACTCACTTCGAAATCATTTTCTTCTCTTGAACTATTCTTCCTTTTCTTTGACAGATCTACTTGGCTGTAGACAGGAATATTCAAGTGGCTCATGGTTAGATAGTGAACTAATAGTGTTTACTTTTATTAGCTAGCTGCCTTCAAAAGTACGAAGATAAGACTCGCACTCTGTAAGGATCTTACACAAACTACTCCGATACTGGTAAATCCCTATCGTGAATTATCAATAATGTATTATTTTCATAATTCTCACAGTTAGCTAATTAACTAATTAGTATGGTATTTCCCATAAGACCACATTTCACTAGCTTTTTAATTAAAGTGTACAAAATAGTATTAGCTACAGTGAGTCCCAATGGTATGGATCACATGGCTACAGTTTATCGAGATTAGATGATATTATGATGCCTGATATCCAATAACGTATCAAAGATCTCACTTAGAAATATGAAGTGATGCACTGTTACTGTAAGGATAATAATCACACACACAGACACCAAAAGATTGCTAGCTATTAACAGGTGGATGCATGGGGATTTACGATAGTTAGTAGCTAATATAATGAATGGGGAAATGTACACCGTATAGCTAAAATTTTCATAGGGTTAAATTTTCGTGGATATAGTGGCTGGCAAAAATTATTAATGATTTTACTAATACTGTATCAACTCATGTTCTAGTGATCATCATAATTATGTGAAAGGATCATGAAGTTACAGCCTGCTAAGAAGATGAATCTGATGAATGAATCATAAAAATGTTACATTTAGACAGCAGCTGGTGCCAATTTTTAATGTTGTTCCAGAGGGGTTTGAGTGGACATATTATCATCTTTCTGCTATGCTTTCCAGATGAAAGCAGTTTAGTTGAGCCTGTAGCAAGAATGAGATACAAAGAGTCATAGTTTGTAATTGTTCTATGAGAGAAGCCACATCCATTATAGACTAACCCTACATAGAGAGTGCCACTGATTGTGTTTATTAAGATATTGAGGTGTGCATCCTATACATGCTCCACACTCCTAGAAACGTGTCAATAAATAATGCTAAGGTATCATGTGGAGACCTAGGACACCAAACAGGCATGTTATTAATTTTAACAACCATGAACTCTTGTTGCTAGAAGCTAGAGCCTGGGAGTAGTTTGTGAATGGTATGTGATCACCCTGTGGTTGTAGTATATACATTTGATCTTGATAGGCTATGAACCTCACTCATTACACAGGCCACTAGCTAATACAGCAGTATTACACTCGCCAAAGAAGACTTCTCAAAGGCAGACAGCATTACAGTGAAGGTGACCTTGCATGATCCAAATCTTTACTAACCATCTAGCTAATTATTTGTGTGTTTTTCATTCAAGATACTATCCAGAAGAATCTGTTTGACCGTTTTGGTCAGCAGCAGTTGAGGACTCTTTGCCCAGTGAAGATAACTCACCCAAAGCATCAGTTACAGAACCAGTAATAAATGACTCTACCAATGCAAACATGTCTAACTGGTTCAATAGATGGATTTAATCAGCTTGTATCAGAAGCAGTTGAGGACTCTTTGCCCAGCGAAGATAACTCACCCAAAGCATCAGTTACAGAACCAGTAATAAATGACTCTACCAATGTAAACATGTCTAACTGGTTCAACAATTTAAATGAAGAGGACTTGGTGGATAATCTAGACATTGTTTTAATGATCATTAATTTTGGGTGTGAACACATAATGATCTTCAATTGGGGTGTATCTATTCTTCTTTTCACACACCTCCTAAAGTGGAAGTATAGTAGCTAGCTATTGTTGATTGTTGCAATGGATTCCAGTTGGTCAGATGAGTCTCTCCTGACACTATAGTTAAGAGAGTAGTATAGTACAAACATTAACAGTTTAGTGGAGATCAACTTGGAACCAAGTCCCAACATCAATTTGGAACCAATAGGACCAGGTCTTGACGTCAACTTGGGACCAGCTACACAGGCTACCTGAGCTAAAGTAGCTGCTTCCATAGTGTAATGAATGCAGGTCACTATTGTACTGAAATTAGTCCCTCAGTGATTGATGATTGAAATGAATAATTTGTAAGTCCATATAAAGCATGAATACAGGTCACTGTATTTCACATGTGAATGACAACGACAACAATATTGTTGTCATTATATATATTAACAATAACAACAATAACAACACTACCACCTCTAACTGGCAGTTGCAGTGTTTGACATGTCATGTTACTGAACAAAAAGGTCAACAGTTTTGATGGTAATATCTGTGCCTGGCTGATCACTGCACACTCTCATCTCAATATCATCAGTGGAGGGAGCTTGTAAGAGCTTGTAGAACCATGGAGGATTGTTGAACAAGCAGCATGCATCATTACTTAAACAATCCACTCCACTCCATAAAGGGTCAGTGCCTTCACTGGCTGCATCACAAAAGTAATCTTGACCAACAAATGAAGGAGTGGATAAGGTGTTGTTAATATTACAGGGACAGTTATTTATGTGAGTTGCTGCAGCTAATGTCCAGATGTGTCGTCTTGGAGATCGACCATGAGTAAGACTGATACCATCCACATACAGATCGTCAATATCATTCCGCATCTCATTAAATGCTCCAAGAGATCCAAATCTGTAAGCCTTAATCTTCCCACAGACCCTTGAATATTGTATGGAATTCAAACTAAGATTAATAGTAGAACATGCTGGTGTAAGAATAAATGGCTTGATTCCACAAACTCGTACTCCAGAAGGATTCATACGCTGTTGAAGATTACCGGGACATGAGCTGGTAAGATTTTTTGTGTCGATATCAGCCACTCTCGTCCACCCTCCAGTGATGTTACCGCACGACCTGGTCATGTCACAGTACACACGCACAGAAAAGCCATCGGAGTTGATAATCCAGTAGTAGCCTGAGGGAGAGGAGGGAGTAACCTCAAGAATATCAGCACAGGAGACAGCAGGGTTGGAGGGTTGGCCTACTCTGCGAACTGTTGCATTGAAATACCGATGGTCAGCCTCCAATGCCAATAAACTCTGATTAAGACTATATATTTTTTCTCCAACATTCAATGCCCTGATTGCTTCTCTTGTTTGGCTTCTCAAATCTGTATAGTTAGTACTTAGAGCAACAAGCTCAGATTTAAACTCAAACAGTTTGACCAGCGTAAATATGATGCATCCACACAATATTAATAGTGCAATTGCCAGTAATAATAGAAATGTTAGCTTCTTATTACATGGAGAGGAGTCTTTCTCAGAAGGCTCACTTGCAGACATATCGTCCTGATTGATTGCAGCAATTTCAGCACTCTCATATATGGAAGGGCCTGTCAAGCTGGCTTGTATAATAGGAGTGTATCTAGATTTTGCCGTACTGGGAGCTCCATCACAATTACTTGTTTCATTAATGTCTTCAACAATGGTAAAAGTCGGATCTGATTGCTGGTTAGCATTTTCATTATTGATGATTATATTCACTTCGATATCATTTTCTTTTCTAACTATAGCACTTTTCTTCTTTTTCTTTGACAGATCTACTTGGCTGTAGTCAGGAATATTTAACTGGCTCATGGT
Source organism: Crambe crambe (assembly GCA_963924555.1). Lineage (NCBI taxonomy): Eukaryota > Metazoa > Porifera > Demospongiae > Poecilosclerida > Crambeidae > Crambe > Crambe crambe. Next base: position 4,817,985 of record OZ004584.1, on the reverse strand, counting down.
TAATTAATAAGGTTTGCTTGATTTATTAGCTAGCTGCCTTAAAAAAACAACAATTGCTTGTTACGAAGATATAGACATGCTCTCTGTAAGGATTCTATAATTCTATACAAACTACTCTGAAACCTGCTCCTGCAATTCCCATCATAAATATCATCAACAAAAAACTAATAAAATATATATTTGTATGGTATTTCCCATGAGATCATATTTCATAGGTAAATAAATATTCAGCAATGTGTACCTACGTATACAAAGCTACGCAGTCCCAAAGATATGGATCACGTACATGGCTACAGTTTATCAAGACTAGATGACATCAGGATACCTGATACTTGATACCTATGCAATAATTATTGTATAATACACTTATCCATGAAGGTATATGTATCATGAATAAAGATCTATCTACCATAACTAACTGAACTCTTTTATCCATGAAGGTATATGTACCATGGATGCATACTTGTGATAAAAATCTATCTACCATAACTAACTGAACTCTTTTATCCATGAAGGTATATGTACCATGGATGCATACTTGTAATAAAGATCTATTTACCATAGCTAACTGAACTTAATATTCTTGCTACACTGAGATATTTCGTTAACTGATATTATTATTATTCTGCAAACATGATTATAGCTAAAAAGCACTGAGACACAATGAACGATAAGGACAGAATATAGTCATGAGCATGTTCACTTTGCTAATTGGGAGAACTGTGAGGTTAGCTCTGTTGTAATATGATCAATGAATGGAATGGCAACATTAATCTCGTACAAGTCTTCAATAGACACAGCTGCAACATTAGGCCTGTGAGTCTGTCTGGAACAACTCCGGGATTTGGATGGTTCAACATTAATAGCACATCCCATCCGTTCAGCTTGCACATAAATTTTTTTGAATTCTTGAGATATTATTATCTCTAATAGACTTGTAGAAAGATATATTTTCAATTTCATCATGGGCTTTAATTATGTCCAGAGTAGTACTTTGTAATTTAATTGTAATCCCAGCAAGGTGAGATAAAAACTGATATATGGTGAGAAATACAACAAAATTAGCAATTCCATTCAGAAGGGAATTAGCCTTGCTCTTTGACTCTGTGTCCCATGTGGCACTGATATAATCATCTGATAAAATATTATGGTGTAAACCAAAAGCAATAACTTCATACGATACTTGAAGCACTGATAGAAATGCTGATAAGCATGGTGCCGAGCTGCCCATCGTGTTTTGCACAAATCAATCAGTGGAGATCGTTTACTTGCTTCAGTTATATGACGAGTGACAATTTGAAAAGCTTGTTTCTCTTAGGGCTGTTTAAGAAGAATAAACAAGTGCTTTTCATTTTATCCAAAACATTTCTTATTGAAAGGCTACTACAAGAGTGACTGATGACGAGATTAAGGCAGTGACCAGTACAGTGTGTATATATAGCAAGTGGAGACTTCTGCTGTATAGCTATATAGGCTTGAAGTCCAACACGATCACTGGACATATTGGCAGCCCCATCATATCCCTGCCCTCTCACATTGCAAATATCCAGATTCAATGCCTCAAGATCACAAATAACAACAGAAGCTATTGCCTCCCCAGTTATTCTACTCAAAGAGGAAAACTGCAAAAACTCCTCTCTAATGTTATGATTACCATCTACAAATCTAATACATAGAGGCATCAATTCCTGATTATGAGAAGTAACTTCATCTACCATTATGGAGTAATATTCAGCATGTATTATTTCATTGACTAAATCCTTTTGAATAATTTGTTTACCTATTACATCAATAATTTGATTTTGTACATCAGGTGACATATAAGTAGCATTCCTTAGCCGTGGTTTTTCAAGGTGAGCTTTAAGTATAGGATCGTGGTTAGATAGTAGACGAACCATGGCTAAGAAATTACCAGGGTTAACAGGCATATCCAGTTTCTCTGCATCACCTCTAAGAGCAATGCATTGACGCCCACAAAATAAAATGCTCTCAACACAGAATTTGAGAATATACCTGTTTTCTTGTATATTTTGAAGCCGTTCCTTATTTAAACGTGCATCTATATTCTGATGAGGATGTTCAATAGAAGCAATAAATGCCACACCATATGTTACAGCAATTAACATGGTATCGACTTGAGGCATGTCCTTCCACCACCTTATTTACCTTTACCCAATTCTGAAATGGCTTATTTACTAATACACCACACCTGCTCCTATCCTTGGCAAATATAGCACAATATTTACAAAAACCACCATCCAATTCTTTACTATATACTAACCATTGATATTTCTGGAGCCATTTTAGTTGAAAAGATCTTTTACAGCCATGACTAAATACTTTAGGGAATTTAAATTCAGAGGTGGGACTAAAATGATTCATTAATAATTATTTTTGACCTGGAGTTAAAGACTGAATAGTTTTACTTACTTGCTCACTTGACATGTCTGGTTTCAATAACATGCCAAAATCATTATACAGTACTACATCACCACATCAAATTTTAGACTCCACTATACCAACAGTAGGAACCTCTATACTAGGTGCATCACCCTCCATTGAGTCTGACCCAACAAAACTACCCATGTCAATATCCTCAGATTCAGAATGAGAAATATCATCACTGTCAGATATGTAACCCTTTCCTGGTGAATACCCTACCACCTCCACATCAGAATGGTCACCAGATGTCTCTCCAAGATCTGCTGCAACTTCTTCACAATCCACTACCTGTACAGTTTTTACAGTAAGAACAAGCTGACTCTAACTAGTCTCGCGGGCCAGACCCTTTAAAGTCTCAGTCTATTTCACTATGACTGAGTAATAGCTAGCTAAAACCTTTTCTGGACGAAAATACTTCCTGATACCAACTGGCTTATCCTGTCGAGTAGTTCTCTTTCTCTTGGCCATCTTCGCTTCGAGTTCACGAATAAAAATTAATAATGCCACAAGCCACGCGTGTAGCGCATCGCGCGGGCTTCGATTAAAAAAAGGGGGGAACCCCCCGAACCCCCCCCCCCCTGGCTACGGGCCTGCCTGGTATGTGGATACTGATAATGTTGTGAGGAAAAACCAAACAAGAGCTTTCTTGCTTGTTATAAGAAATTTCTCTGTATGGTATCTTTTTTTCCATTGTATTTGGTACATTATGTGCATGCAATTAACTTGTGTTATCGCAATGTAAGATGGTCTGTCCAAAGTAGCAGCATAATCATTCTCGAACTGAACCGATTTAGTTTTTTCTGTAACACTGGCATATACTAATTCTATTTTGAATCAGCTTTCGGTCTTATCTATCGTCACTGTGTAAATGGGATTGTTTGATTGGATCATTCTTAATCCACAATCTCTTCCAAGCAATAACTAATGTAGGTAATTGTGTGAAAGATTTAAATAATGATTTTAAGAGAATTGTACACTTCTCTCCCAAAATTCATTGTTGCGGTTTAAGGAACAATACCAAAATAATTGTTGTAGACTTGAAGAACAATAACAGCTTTAGTTCTGAAAAAATATTTTGTGAAAGAGATAGAGAAAGCACGTAATGAACACAATCAAGACTGCATCATTAAAATATTTTTTTTGGGGGGGGGGGGGGGGGAATCACTATACAATCATCTTAATAACAAAAACTAATACTAGCATGACTTGACATGTAGCTATACTAGAGTAGCATTGTAACCTATGTGTATGCCCAGGCTTTATAAAAGGCTGCCTGGGCCAAAAAAAAAATTTTTTTTTCGCCTATGTACCACTAATCTTCTTAATAATACTAACATAAATTAGAAATTGTTTCATGTGTGGACATACCAGCTAGCTAGTCCTATCGTATGTCACTGGATGCTCTGTGTCATAATCTGAATGATTGAAATTTGATCCTAGTATCTAAGTACATTGCCCATATCTGTGTGTATGCTCCCAATCAACGATGGTGATTTGAATCATGTTTGTACACTTGTGCAGGGGAGTTAATCTTGCTCCCAGTATGAATAGCTAAATCGAGTAAAATTCCATACCAAGTAGAAAATTGAATGAGCTAAAATTATGGAATAAGGCTACCTTCACACTTACTGGAGTAGGAAATCAAACCAAATCATGGATTAATTCAATGAACACCTTTGTTACTTGCATGCATGACCCCTTACCAAATCATTCAATGCAGAAGAACACGATGATCCTTTACCAATTTCACTACACTTATTTGGTTAGCTTCAGTGCATGCTACTGTGTCGTTCATATTTGTACGGGGGGGGGGGGGGGGGCATAATTATGGTGGCCGAGAAGGGTCACCCGCGACCGCTTCGCAAATATTCACTGCCGCCCGCGGTATCCAAAGTACCGCCAGCGGTACCCACAATATACCGCCAGCGGTACCCCCGCCATACCGCCCGCGCGCATGCATGACAGATCCGGAGACCCTTTACCCAGTACCACGTATCCCGGTCCCACGCGCATCGCATGAGCTGTAGATCCAGAGACCCTTTACCCAGTCATTGATGTACTGAATTGTAATCAATGCATCTATATTGATGATGTACTGAATTGTAATCAGTGCATCTATATTTTTCACTGAGATACGCCGAAAGAAATGCATCAAGTCCTAAATCCTCCATACCCAGTTCTTAAAGCAATATTGCACCTTACATATTATCTCTGTTACAGTATATTTATTATTAGCTATAATGGATGTATGTGTGTACAGCAATGAGGAAAATGAAGGGAACAGCAGAGATCACAAGGGTTGGTGAAATGAAATGACTAAGTTTGTCCTGTTCCACACACTAACAATCTAGCACAAAAGAGAACAGAATATTGACATCATTATAATTATTATTTCGCTAGATGATACCTTATCACTGGTTGCACGTTTGCTATGCTTCTTCAAACATAATTGTATTCATGATATATATTGAAGAGGTAAGGGGTCAACTCCACTCCCCTCTTGTCCACTGCAGTGTTTGGTGCCTGTGCTGCTTCATCAAATAGTTCTACCTGCACAATTATGAAATAATAGCCGGCTACATGCAAAATTAATTTTCCATTTAATATTTTTCTATGGGGCCATGTAGCTAGGACCCAACAAAGGGTTCATAATCAAAGAAGTGACTTTTGCTACAAATATCTTTTGATTATGAACTCCTGGCCATAATTAATGATAAGGCCACTATTTATAGAATGATTGTTTCCTGTCCACCGCCCGCGTATTGAAAATGTCACCGCATCAAAAAATATTATTACTGCCTAGCGCCTGCCATTGCTCATGCGCGCAGTAGAGCGCGCACATTTGGCTTCACATGCAGCTCTTTTTGGGAAAGCCCGTGGTGAATGACTAGTCTCGCGGGCCGCGAGACTAGTGAATGATGAAGACAGGACCCTTGAGATAAACAACGAAGCAGTAATAGAATAATTATAATAACCGCCCGCCCGCAGCACTTGTGGATGTTTTCTTGGACAGGAAACTAGGATTCTATAAATAGTGGCCTAACACTCCTAAGTTTGGTTCTTTGCATGAGGATTTTAACCCAAGGCCTCTGAACTTGGAGATCTTATTACAATTAGTTATAACTATTGGGTCCCAATTATAAAAATGTTGACATGACTATTTTTCATAAAAATATAGTGCAGAGGTACAAGGGAAACCTGATATCCACACTACTCACCAGTGTGCGGTCTTCTCTGGTTTCATCATAAGCCTCGGCACCAGTCAAAGTTTCCAAAGTGACCTGGATAGTATTCATTTTGTGAATGCCAAGCTCTCTCCTCATCAACTTACTACACCATAGGCATAGACATCTGTCTATTTTGGAGACTGGTGGCAGGTGTCCAGCTCTGGGGCACTATACCCCAAAGCCTTTACGACTGACTTGACAGTGATGCGATCGCGACACGTGTTACTGGGTAAAGGGTTTTCGGATCTGTCATGCATATAATTATGCGCGCGCATGCCGGAACCAACCGCGGGCGGTATGGTGGTGGGGGTACCGCTGGCGGTATTTTGGGTACCGCTGGCGGTATTTTTGATACCGCGGGCGGCAGTGAATATTTGCGAAGCGGTCGCGGGTGGCCCTTCTCGGCCACCATAGTTGGGCGCGTTTTATAAATTGTGACGATTTATAAATTGCGCTGCGCATTTTATAAATTCATAATTTGCGCGGCGATTTATAAATTGCGCAACAATTTATAAATTGCGCATGAACCAGCTACAGTCTAAACAGTGAGTTATTTAATAATAGACTAGCTACATGTAGCTAAATCTGTATAATAATTGTGAAAATGTGCCGGATTTGACTTGTTTTTGCTCCAAAGTTTTATGATACAATCATTACACAGCCTAACACAGGTATATATATGCTTGGGCAGCCATGATGATGATGATGATGATGATAGCTAACACCCTTCTTGCTTCCATCCTTCCTACCCACAAAATTGATGCAGGACTATTCCCTAGGGGAAATATCCAGGGGACTATATACCAGGGGGACAATATTCACCTGTCCATCAGAGGAAAAGGGAAATATTATTCAAAATCTCGGATAGTAGCTATAGCCATCATCCCATCGTTCATGATATACAAAAGACGTTTTGCCATGACCATGTAGCTGTGGAATAATACCTGTCCAGTTTTTTCTACTGATTACTGCATGACTTATATCCTACTTAGCTACTAAGGCATGCCTGATCAATATTTGTAAAATGCTCAGGGCAGTTTATAAATTGTCCACTTTAAAATCTGAATTGATAAAATGGCCAGCCGTTTACAAATTGTTGCGCAATTTATAAATCGCCGCGCAAATTATGAATAATATTTATAAAAATTAATGCATGATGGGTTGGTAGGTCAAAGGCCACACTCCAGGCTCCTCGACAGAGATGAAGAAGCACTCCACTCTGGGATAAGCAACAGCCAACACATCTTTTGCTAACACTGTCTACTAACTTCCCAGTAGTACTAGCATAAGAAGAGAATAATCTTTACACGCATACATAATTTTCCAGGCGACATGACCGATATGGAAAAGGGTCGCTAATGTTTGCTGACTCGACAGAAACTGATTTTTCTTATTAATGCGCATCGCCACGTTTGTATGGCTACCTCCTCTTCAACTCCAGCTATTTCCAAATCTCTGACAGCAGACCAGCTCCTGAGAATAGAGCAGAACAAAAAGGTCGCTCGAGAAAAGTTGCTGGCGAAGAGGAAGAGAATAGCTCAAGATTCTTTAAGTTTAAATCCCCATAATTCCCTTCAACAAACTGTATCTAAGCAACCAGCTCCTCAGAATTCATACCTATCATCTCATGTTTGTCAGTATAAAAATCCAGGGATATCTTCATCAGGTCTTACACATCAACTCGACCTCAAATCATCCAGTTATGTATATCCACCAAACAAGTATCCACCAAACAAAGGTAAGCCTAGCAATACCTTGGGACAGTGTAGAGTGTCCTTTTCCCACTCTGTTTCTTTGTCCTTTAATTATATATCCCCCCACCCCCTCCCCCAAATATTTTCGGTTACCTATAGCACAACCTTTCTCTTCTCCTCCTTGCACCACAAAGCCTCCATCATCTGCTCATCATCCACCAGTTTACCAGTCAAAGCCAACCACTGCTTCTTCTACATCTACTAACCCAACCTGTTTTTCAAGTAAGATCCAATTAAATTTTTAGGTGGGATGTGAGGGGAAATCCCTAAAAGATGAGTTTCCAATGAGCTTATACAAGTTTATGCCAAATATTTCTGATACGACATGTATAAGTGACCCCACAAGCTCACGACACCAGCTAGTCAAGTTCCTTTCTCCTCCCACCACCACCACCACCACTTCACCAATGCACTTCTCTTTCCATAATACTGTAAAGGGTGTCTTTATCAGTCATATCCTCATATCCAAGTACTTTTTATTTTTTAACCTGATACTATGTACCACCACTAGCTCACCAGTCAAAGCCAAATACTTCTGCTGCTACTGCTGGGACTAGTGGTCAGCTCTTGACATTGCAGAAGAAGATTAAGGCCAATTTTGTGATGGTTTCCAAGGAGAGATTCAAAGTTGTGGTGCCTTTCGATGCTCGAGCGATTGAGATCTTCAAGGGAATGGGAACTAGATTGTATGGTAAAACAGCAGTTTCTTCTTGGGCACACCCACCAGGAAAGAAGTGTTATCAAATTCAGTATTTCTGATTGCAGATGCAAAGAATTCCACTTGGAGTTTGCTGTAGAAGATTATAATCACTTAGGTATTCAGCTATGTAAAATCCTACTTAGATACTGCATGGTAGAGATTTTTGTCCATGAAATTATGCCTGATGGAATTTTGTGTCCCTCTCTTGCAGTGGATTCAATTCGAAAGGAGTGCAAGCATATCGAGATGAATCTGATACCGAAGGCAGTCATCAAGCTTTTCCAGCACTATGTCAAGTCCACCTGTCAGAATAAGTCGACTTCTTTAGCTACTGTAGGTAGCACTGCCACAGACTGGACAAGGGTCAGTTCCAAGCTCTCCTCCACTCTCATGCAATTCCAACGGGAAGGAGTGGAGTAAGTGAAGCCATAGAGTCATTCCATGGGAATTTCCTAAATTAAGATTAACATTATAGTTTTTTACTGTGAAGACCATTGGGTAAACTTAATTTATTTTGGTGTGAAGACCATTGGAACATGTATGTATAACATTGTAGTTTATTTCTGTGAAGACCATTGGGTAAACTAAACATGCAGTTTATTCCTGTGAAAACCATTGGGTAAACATAGCACTATTGTGAGCATTGGGTAAACTGAACATGTATCCCTGGACTAGTGCTGTTGCTGTACACATGTCACTTCTCACACTGCATGTTGTATGTACAGATATTCGATATTCCATAAGACGTGGAGGACGTGTGCTGATAGCCGATGACATGGGATTGGGGAAGACCCTGCAAGCTATTGCTATAATGAACTACTACCACGAGGACTGGCCTCTGCTTGTGGTCTGTCCATCATCAGTTCGATTGGCTTGGGCACAGGTAAGGATAAGCAGATTTAAAAGTTTAGTTCTGTTTTCTAGACAGAACAACAATGTTGTCAAAGTACTGTGTGGCCAAATTCAAGTTTTGAGTAGACTAGAGCTTTTACATCACATAATATAATTACGTATGTATGTATGTATGTATGTATGTATGTATGTATGTATGTATGTATGTAGTTCTGCTGATTAAAAAAAAAAACAATATTCATATCAAAAAAGTCAACTAATGACTTTACAGTGCTAAATTTCTCTCATGAAAATGTCTGTTCTATTGTTGCAGGCATTTCATCGCTGGCTGCCTTCACTACAGGAAGAAGATGTGAATGTCTTTTATGACTCTAAGAGTCGAGCCTCAAGGAGCCTGGTCAACATCATAAGCTATGACCTTGCTGTTAGAATGGCCAAGGAACTTAGACAGAGGAACTTTGATGCTGTCATTGCAGTTGAGTAATATCATAGAGAAATAAAAGGAGAAAAAATGAAGTATATGACCTTTGTCCATTGCTATTTGCTATAAAAATGTTACATTTAGATGGCGGCTGGTGCCAATTTTTGATGCTGTTCCAGAGGGGTTTCAGTGGTCATATTGTCATCTTCTGCTATGCTTTCCAGATGTAAGCAGTTTAGTTGAGCCTGTAGCAAGAATGAGATACAAAGAGTCATAGTTTGTAATTGTTCTATGAGAGAAGCCACATCCATTCCAGACTAACCCTACATGGAGAGTGCCACTGATTGTGCTCATTAAGATATTGAGGTGTGCATCCTATACATGCTCCACACTCCTAGAGATGTGTCAATAAATAATGCTAAAGGTATCATGTGGAGACCTAGGACACCAAACAGGCATGTTATTAATTTTAACAACCATGAACTCTTGCTGTTAGAGGCTAGAGCCTGGGAGTAGTTTGTGAATGGTATAACCCTGTGGTTGTAGTATATACATTTGATCTTACTATCACTGTAAAAATGAAAGTGTGTACTGCACACTAAATTGTCCCAATATACACACTGTTTTGTTTTTGGTGTGTATATTGGGACAATTTAGTGTGCAGTACACACTTTCATTTTTACAGTGTATGAACCTCACTCATTACACAGGCCACTAGCTAATACAGCAGTATTAGACTCGCCAAAGAAGACTTCTCAAAGGCAGAGAGCATTACAGTGAAGGTGACCTTGCATGATCCAATCTTTATTAACCATCTAGCTAAGTTTTTTGTTCAGGATACTATCCAGAAGAATCTGTTTGACTGTTTTAGTTGTTGAGGACTCTTTGCCCAGTGAAGATAACTTACCCAAAGCATCAGTTACAGAACCAGTAACAAATGACTCTACCAATGCAAACATGTCTAACTGGTTATACAATATAAATGAAGAGGACTTGATGGATAATCTAGACATTGTTTTAATGATCATTAATTTTGGGTGTGAGCGCATAATGATCTTCAATTGGGGTGTATCCATTCTTCTTTTCACACACCTCCTAAAGTGGAAGTATAGTAGCTAGCTATTGTTAATCAGTTAGCATAGTTCAAACTATTATTGCAATGGATTCCAGTTGGTCAGATGAGTCTCTCCTGACACTATAGTTAAGAGAGTAACAGTTTAGTGGAGATCAATGGAAAGCAGTGTACATCAACTTGGGACCAATGGGACCAGGTCCCGACATCAACTTGGGACCAACGGGACCAGGTCCTGACATCAACTTGGGACCAATGGGACCAGGTCCCAACATCGACTAGGCTACCTGAGCTAAAGTAGCTGTTTCCATAGTTCAATGAATGCAGGTCACTATTATACTGAAATTAGTCCCTCGGTGATAGATGATTGAAATGGATAATTTGTAAGTCTATATAAGGCATGAATACAGGTCACTGTATTTCACAGGTGAGAGAGATGACATGTGTTCAGTTAATGAAATGAATAATTCATTTGGGGGAATGAGCTGTAAACTACTTTCCATACGTAGCATGAATACAGGTCACTGTATTGAAGGTAGTTGAAGGTAATCCTTTTCATATGTGAGCAACAGGTGAGAGAGATGATGTGTGCCCATGCAGTGATAGGGGGGGGGGGGGGGGGGGGATGCTGTTGAGCAGTAAACTACTTCCATAGTCAATAGCTACTATACATAGGCATAAAGGTATACAGCCTTTTTCACATGTGAGCAACTGGTGAGAGAGATAATGATGTATGCCCATGCAGCGGCAATGAAATAATAATCTGCCTGCAATGGAAATGTATTGGCTTCGATCCCCTAACCGCATCCTTATAGGTAATATGAATAGTACCTCGCTCCTCCCTTGTTGGCTCAACAACAAGTCTGCTGTATGCTGTATGGTAGCACAGTACTTTGATCTTAACTGTAATTAAAATGTAAAAACAAAACAATGATGACAATAACAATGACAATAATGACAACAACAACAACGCTACCTACTAACAGACTATAGCCACATTTACTCCTTTTCATATGGAGTTGCATGTTTGATATGTCACTATTAATAGTACAGTATCCATAGAAATGTTTTATTGAACAAAAAGGTCAACAGTTTCGATGGTAATATTTGTGCTCTGCTGATCACTGCACACTCTCATCTCAATATCATCAGTTGAGGGAGCTTGTAAGAGCTTGTAGAACCATGGAGGTTTGTTGAACAAGCAGCATGCATCATTATTGAAACAATCCACTCCACTCCATAAAGGGTCAGTGCCTTCCCTTGCTGCATCACAAAAGTAATCTTGACCAACAAATGAAGGAGTGGATAAGGTGTTGTTAATATTACAGGGACAGTTATTTATGTGAGTTGCTGCAGCTAATGTCCAGATGTGTCGTCTTGGAGATCGACCATGAGTAAGACTGATACCATCCACATACAGATCGTCAATATCATTCCGCATCTCATTAAATGCTCCAAGACTTCCAATCTTGTAAGCCTTAATCTTTCCACATACCCTTGAATATTGTATGGAATTCAAACTAAGATTAATAGCAGAACATGCTGGTGTAAGAATAAATGGCTCGATTCCACAAACTCGTACTCCAGAAGGATTCATACGCTGTTGAAGATTACCGGGACATGAGCTGGTAAGATTTTTTGTGTCAATATCAGCCACTCTCGTCCACCCTCCAGTGATGTTACCACATGACCTGGTCATGTCACAGTACACACGCACAGAAAAGCCATTGGAGTTGATAATCCAGTAGTACCCTGAGGGAGAGGAGGGAGTAACCTCAAGAATATCAGTACAGGAGACAGCAGGGTTAGAGGGTTGACCTGCTCTGCGAACTGTTGTATTGAAATACTGATGGTCAGCCTCCAATGCCAATAAACTCTGATTAAGACTGTATATTTTTTCTCCATTTTGATCGACATTCAATGCCCTGATTGCTTCTCTTGCTTGGTATAAATTGCTTCTCAAATCTGTATAGTTAGTACTTAGAGCTGTATAGTTAGTACTTAGAGCTGTATAGTTAGTACTTAGAGCAGCAAGCTCAGATTTAAACTCAAACAGTTTGACCAGCGTAAATATGATGCATCCACACAATATACCAAAGAGTGCAATTGCCAGTAATAGTAGAAATGTTAGCTTCTTATTACATGTACAGGAGTTTTTCTCAGAAGGCTCACTTGTGGACACCTGATTGATTGCAACAATTTCAGCACTCTCATACTTGGAAGGGGCTGTTAAGCTGGCTTGTATAATAGGAGTGTAACTAGATTTTGCCGTACTGGGAGCTCCATCACAATTACTTGTTTCATTAATGTCTTCAACGATGGTAAAAGTCGGATCTGATTGCTGGTTAGCATTTTCATTATTGACGATTATACTTACTTCCGTATCATTTTCTTCTCTAACTATAGCACTTTTCTTCTTTTTCTTTGACAGATCTACTTGGCTGTAGACAGGAATATTTAACTGGCTCATGGTTAGATAGTGAATATTATGTGTTTGCTTTTACTAGCTAGTTGCCTTCAAAAAGTACAATTGCTTGCTACAAAGATAGACGTGCTCTCTGTAAGGGATCTATAATTCTATACAAACTACTCTGAAACCTGCTCCTGCAATTCCCATCATAAATATCATCAACAAATAACTAATAAAATATATATTTGTATGGTATTTCCCATGAGATCATATTTCATAGGAAATAAACATCTAGCAATGTGTACCTACATATACATAGCTACACAGTCCCAAAGATATTGATCACGTACATGGCTACAGTTTATCAAGATTTATAGATGAGATCAGGATACCTGATACTTGGTACCCATGCGTATCATTTATCCATGAAGATACGATGCATACTTGTAATAAAGATTTATCTACCATAACTAACTGATATATGTACCATGCATACTTGTAATAAAGATCTATCTACCATAACTAACTGAACTCTTTTATCTATGAAGGTATATGTACCATGGATGCATACTTGTAATAAAGATCTATCTACCATAGCTAACTGAACTTAATATTCTTGCTACACTGAGATATTTCGTTAACTGATATTATTATTATTCTGCAAACATGATTATAGCTATTATATAGTTACATAGACAAAGCACTGAGACACAATGAACAATGATAAGGGCAAAATATAGTCATGAGGATGCTCAGTAATATGTGCATGAAATTCAAATCTGAGTTACTATGCCTGGCACCTTGATCACTCGCTAGAACTGTTCAGTTCTTAACCAAATTTCTAGTTTTGCTGGTGTTCGAAATTTGAAATTTGGTTAAGAATTGAGAAAGTTGTAGATATTAAGTGAATGATCAAGGGGCAAGGTGTATTTAGCTATGAGCATGATACATGTTCCACCATGTTTGCATTGTCATCAGTGTGTGCGCATTAAATCTATAATGTGTCAAGCAACTCAAAGATCTTCAATAAAGGCTATTAAAATATGAAGTGACTGTAAGGATAATAAACACACACAAACTGACACCAAAAGGTAGCTAGCTGGATGGATGGGAAGTAGCTATATTGCTATGAGTGAGAAAACGTAGGTTGTATAAGCTACGTAATGGGGTTAAATTTTCATAGATTTAGAATAATGTACTAAAAATTATGCAAAACCATATGATGATGAACAGAGTTACAGTAATGGAGGGAGGTCCTTCTATGGGTGGGGCATAAAGTAGTTAAGCAAGGGAGCATTCTGCGCATGTGCATTCAAAGCATGCTCAAACCAGCTAACCGCATAGCCCAAGAGCAAGCGGGTCTTCTCGGAGTTCACAACTTCTCAATTTCCCACCCACTCCACCCACATGTTCTCCATGATATACTGCTAGCAAGCATTCATGTTCCTGGTCTCCATCTGGAGCTACCTAATACTGGGCTTCAGACGTGATCTGGTCTTAACCTGGTAGCTATAGGCTATAAAATTATTAGGGGAATAAGTGTTCCCCCCAAAAAGATAGAAGACAGGATGGTGAAGATACCCTGCAGGATAAGTGTCTTAAGTATGGGGTAGTTGGATAATAAGGGGCGGTAATAGGTGATAATTGGGCTAACAGCCCAATTGCACCAAGAAAAACCTTCCTTCATAAACCTCATAGATGGTCAATTACTATACTATAGCTGCTTTCTCCACTGACCAACATTAAAATTTTGCTATATTATAGACAAGTATAAGTATGAATATAGCACAAAAAATAGCACCCAGAGCATGTCTACGTACATCACTAGTTACAATGCACTATGTATTAATAGTATTCACTGAGCATATACTGTAGAGGTCAACAGTTTCGATGGCAATATCTTCATATGCACTGCAGTTAGTGAAGGGATCTTGTAAGACTTTTGTGGAACCATGAAACGAGCAGCATCATGTGTTATTTCATTCCATCTCATAGAAAAATGCAATATCGTCGTTCATTTCTTGATTTGCTACGCTGTAGAAATACGTAATCTTGCCAGTCCTGGGGGAGGGGGGAATGTGGTAATGTTGTCATTATTGCAGGGGCACTTGGTGTTATTCTCATACATCACTGCAGCAAATGTCCAGATGTGCTGTCTTGGAGATTGACTAAGAGTGAGACTAGCTGAATCTTCCTGGTATGCAGATACTGATAATGTTGTGAGGAAAGAGCTTTCTTGCTTGTGTTTTAAGAAATTTCTCTGTATGGTATTTTTTCCCCATTGTATTTGGTACATTGTGTGCATGCAACATAGTTGTCAACTAACTTGTGTTATCATAATGTAAGATGGTCTGTCCAAAGTAGTAGCATAATTCATTCTTGAACTGAATTGATTTAGTATTTTCTGTAACACTGGCATATACCGATTCCATTCTGAATCAGCTTTCGGTCTTTTCTATCATCACTGTGTAGCTAAATGGGATTGTTTGATTGAATCATTCTTAATCTACAATCTCTTCCAAGCAATAAAAATAGCTAATGGAGGTAATTGTGTGAAAGATTTAAATAATGGTTTTAAGAGAATCGTAAGCTATAACCACTTCTCTCCCAAAATCCATTGTTGAGGTTTAAGGAACAATACCCAAATAATTGTTGTAGACTTGAAGAACAATAACAGCTTTAGTTCTGAAAAATTATCTTGAGAGAGAAAGAAAAACACTCACAAGGCACATAATGAACACAATCAAGACTGCATCATTAAATTTTGGGAAAATCACTATAATTATATTAAAAATAAAAACTAACATAGCTTAATATTAGCAGACTTGACATGTATACTAGAGTATGCTTGCTTTACATTGGCAAGCAAAGCATTGTAACCTATCAAAGACTGCCTGGGCCAAAAATTTTTTTGCCTATAATAATTATTGCAGTAAAACCTTCTTGCTGTAGCTACCACTGATCTTCTTTATGCTGTGTCATAATCTGAATGATTGAAATTTGATCCTAGTATCCAAGTAATAGAAATACATTGCCCATATCTGTGTGTATGCTCCCAATCAACGATGGTGATTTGAATCATATGTTTGTACACTTATGCAGTGGTGCATTTGGGGGGGAGGGCCTTGAGTTAATCTTGCTCCCCCTTTAAATTTCAAATAATATTATACACAGAAAAATGAGCGACTTTAACTTAATACACAAAATTGGCATTTACTTATGAAAATGGTAGGAGAATTAGCCAACAATGAGTCCTCCAAAAATGAGTCAAATCTTCTCACATCCTCCTCCCGCACCCTCCCCCTCACCGTGGCCTATGGCCATGCAGTCGTCTATACCATGTGTAGATCCACTTTTCCTTGTAAAACTTCTGTATACAGCCCTGTTATGCATAAATATGAAAGACACAGTAGCATGCAATGATCAAAGAATTCTGTTAAGCTAACCTAAAAGTGAAATTGGTAAAGGATCATCGTGTTCTTACTCTGCATTGGTCACGCATGCAAGTAACAAATAATCTAATCTGAGATTTGGTTTGATTAAAACCCAAGTAAGTGTGAAGGTACCAATAAGCTAACCTAAAAGTAAAGGATCATCGTGTTCTTACTCTGCATTGAATGATTTGGTAAGGGGTCACGCATGCAAGTAACAAAGGTGTTCATTCAACATTAAAACAGCATTAATAAATGCAGAGGTTGAAGAGAATGAAGTAAATGAAATACCTATTCTACCAGTAGGCTGGAAAAAGAAGTCAGTGATCCTACCTGGGGATCTAAATTGGCTTAGAGAGCTACACGATCAGTTCATAATGAGGATGAAACTTAGAGGTATGCCCGCTTTTATCACAGATTTGGTTTGATTTCCTACTCTAGTAAAACCCAAGTAAGTGTGAAGGTATGTAGCCTTGTTTCATAATTTTAGCTCATTCAATTTTTCTACTTGGTAGCTATGCCATTTAGCTATTCATATTGTTAATAATACCAACAGTAATTAGTGTACCTTCATATCTTCCACAGAATTCATTGCCACTCACAGCCATGCCCACATCTCCCACAACTAGGGGGTTGTCAGAGTCGTAGCCCTGATGGGTTGGTAGGTCAAAGGCCACACTCCAGGCTCCTCATCACTTCTTGAGCTTGGAAAAGAAACACTCCCTCTGGGACAAGCAACAGCCAACAGCCATCTTTGCTTCAAGATGAAGATATCTGAATCATTAGTATAAAGTCCTTTTGCTAACACTGTCTACTAACTTCCCACATAGCATGCAATAATCTTTACACACACATAATTTTGCAGGTCCTACTAAAGAACTTGCTGCCTACCAATAATATGGAAAAGGGTCGATAATGTTTGTTGACTCAACAGAAACTGATTTTTCTTATAAATGCGCATCGGCACGTTTGTATGGCTACCTCCTCTTCAACTCCAGCTATTTCCAAATCTCTGACAGCAGACCAGCTCCTGAGAATAGAGCAGAACAAAAAGGTCGCTCGAGAAAAGTTGCTGGCGAAGAGGAAGAGAATAGCTCACGATTCTTTCAGTTCAAACCCCCACAATTCCCTTCAACAAACTGTATCTAAGCAACCAGCTCCTCAGAATTCATACCTATCATCTCATGTTTATCAGTATAAAAATCCAGGGATATCTTCATCAGGTCTTACACATCAACTCGACCTCAAATCATCCAGTTATGCATATCCATCAAACAAGTGTCCATCAAAGAAAGGTAAGCCTAGCAATACCTTGGGACAGTGTAGAGTGTCTTTTTCCCACTCTGTTTCTATGTCCTTTAATTATATATCCCCCCACCCCCTCCCCCAAATATTTTCGGTTACCTATAGCGCAACCTTTCTCTTCTCCTCCTTGCACCACAAAGCCTCCATCATCTGCTCATCATCCACCAGTTTCCAAACGACTGTCCCCACCAGTTTACCAGTCAAAGCCAACCATTACTTCTTCTACATCTACTAACCCAACCTGTTTTTCAAGTAAGATCTAATTAAATTTTTAGGTGGGATGTGAGGGGAAATCCCTAAAAGATGAGTTTCCAATGAGCTTATACAAGTCTATGCCAAGTATTTCTGATACTGCATGTATAAATGACCCCACAATCTCACGACACCAGCTAGTCAAGTTCCTTTCTCCTCCCACCACCACCACTTCACCAATGCACTTCTCTTTCCATAATACTGTAAAGGGTGTCTTTATCAGTCCAAGTACTTTTTATTTTTTTATATTTTTTAACCTGATACTATGTACCCCACCACTAGCTCACCAGTCAAAGCCAAATACTTCTGCTGCTACTGCTGGGACTAGTGGTCAGCTCTTGACATTGCAGAAGAAGATTAAGGCCAATTTTGTGATGGTTTCCAAGGAGAGATTCAAAGTTGTGGTGCCTTTCGATGCTCGAGCGATTGAGATCTTCAAGGGAATGGGAACTAGGTTGTATGGTAAAACAGCAGTCTCTTCTTGGGCACACCCACCAGGAAAGAAGTGTTATCAAATTCAGTATTTCTGATTGCAGATGCAAAGAATTCCACTTGGAGTTTTGCTGTAGAAGATTATAATCACTTAGGTATTCCCAGTTATATAAAATCTTTCATCCAGCTACTTGATACCGTATAGCGGAAAAATTTCGTGGGTCAAATTTTTCATGGTTTTGCAAATATTGATGTGTCGTGTATTACTTTTCAAAACCATGAAATCCACGAAAATTTTGACCCACGAAAAATTTTCGCTATACGGTACTGCAAAGTTTTAGAGACTTTTTGTATTTTTGTTGCCATGAAATTATGCCGGATGGAATTTTGTGCCCCTCTCTTGCAGTTGATTCAATTCGAAAGGAGTGCAAGCATATCGAGATGAATCTGATACCGAAGGCAGTCATCAAGCTTTTCCAGCACTGCGTCAAGTCCACCCATCAGAATTTAGCTACTGTAGGTAGCACTGCCACAGACTGGACAAGGATCAGTTCCAAGCTCTCCTCCACTCTCATGCAATTCCAACGGGAAGGAGTGGAGTAAGTCAAGCCATAGAGTCATTCCCTAAATCAAGATTAACGTTATAGTTTTTTACTGTGATGACCATTGGGTAAACTTAATTTATTTCGGTGTGAAGACCATTGGAACATGTATGTATAACATTGTAGTTTATTTCTGTGAAGACCATTGGGTAAACATAGCACTATTGTGTAAACTGAACATGTATCCCTGGACTAGTGCTGTTGCTGTACACATGTCATGCATGTTGTATGTACAGATATTCCATAAGACGTGGAGGACGTGTGCTGATAGCCGATGACATGGGATTGGGGAAAACCCTGCAAGCTATTGCTATAATGAACTACTACCATGAGGACTGGCCTCTGCTTGTGGTCTGTCCATCATCAGTTCGACTGGCTTGGGCACAGGTAAGGATAAGCAGATTTTAAAGTTAAGCTCTGTTTTCTAGACAGAACAATAATATTGGCAAAGTACTGCGTGGCACTGTGAAGTCATTAGTCAACTTTTTAAATATGAATATTGTTGTTTTTTTTTAAATCAGCAGAACTACATACATACATACATACATACATACATACATACATACATACATACATACACACACATACATACATACACACATACATACATACATACATACATACACACATACATACATACATACATACACATACATACATACATACATACATACATACATACATACACATTATGTGATATAAAAGCTCTAGTCTACTCAAAAGTCCCATGAAAATGTCTGTTCTATTGCTGCAGGCATTTCATCGCTGGCTGCCTTCACTACAGGAAGAAGATGTGAATGTCTTTTATGACTCTAAGAGTCGAGCCTCAAGGAGCCTGGTCAACATCATAAGCTATGACCTTGCTGTTAGAATGGCCAAGGAACTTAGACAGAGGAACTTTGATGCTGTCGTTGCAGTTGAGTAATATCCTAGTGTGTGTGTGTGTGTGTGTGTGTGTGTGTGTGTGTGTGTGTGTGTGTGTGTGTGTGTTGGGATTATAAGAGAAATAAAAGGAGAAAAAACAAAGTATATGACCTTTGTCCATTGCTTTATCACAGGTAGAGGTCACCTATTAGGAGCTTAATCAAAATATTGAGATGGTATGATTGTGAGATGAGTTATTCAAGTTTACAGCGTCTGTCTTTGTCTTCTTTCTTTTTTTTCTTTGAGAATTTATTTCTTTGAGAACTTCATCTGGGGAGAACCCAATTTGATCATCACCAACCACAGGTTTCAGTCCCATTAGTCTCCCGACCGATGGCTAGCTACAAAAGGGGCAGGACCAACTCCCACAGGAGTCTGGACTGTGTCATTATAAGATATGCCTCTTGAACTTAGACTGTTGTAGTTCTCATGACGGTTCCTTCCCGTCTTATGTCTCCTAAGTGACATCACGTGACTTATACTTGTATCTGTTGGCTTTTGGTGTGCAAGCTACCACGTTAGCAGTTTGATTATGGGTTTGCCTATTGATTTTAGTTGCCTGCACTTTCTCTATCTAAATGTGAGTCTGAGTAGTTGTTATTGCGTGTTATACTACATAGACTTAAATTATGTACCTGATGGCTGAGGATTCTCATATCAGTCTTTCTTTCGATCACCATGTGCTCTACTGCATGTCATTTAGTATAGGTTTGTGGTATGTACTGTAGTTATCTGGTTGTAGCTTTATTAAGTATGACTTAAGGTGTGTGTGTGTGTGGTTAGAGCTTTAGCAGGAGCCAATGCTGCATTTAAATAGAAATAATCTGGTCTCTATGGAGGAGAGGAGTGAACTATAATGTGTTAGTTGCATGTGTGCAGTGTCTACAACTTGTACAGTGTAGTAACTATGCTATGTATGTTTTCATCAGGATGAGTCTCATTTCTTGAAGAATATGAAAACTGCTCGCTATAAAGCCCTAGCTCCTATAGTGAAGGTTTGTATATATGTATGTATGTTTGTATGTATGTATGTATGCATGCAGGGTTTCATACAGGAATTTTGGATAGAGGGGGAACTATGCATGTGGGCGTACTTATGTGAGGAAAAGAGATTTTTAAGACACATTCAGTAATTGGTTAAGGGGGATTTCTATCAGAGGGGGATCTCCCCCCTTTCCCCCTCCGATGTATGAAACCTTGGTATGTGTGAACACTGTTCACTTATAGTGAAGGTACATATGGGCAAAATTTGGTGTGGAGATAGTCCAATTATTATAGGTCAAAGTACAGTTAAGGTGATGGTATCGAAAATATGAAAATTTGCAAGAAATCAAGGAACACTTTCTTAATACTAGGTTGAAGAGCAGGCTTTACTCTACTAGATACCTTAGAGCTGAAGTAATCCATGCTATATATGTCAAGATAGCTATAGGGAGACTTGTAGGTACTCTTCTGGTCCAGTAGATAAGAAACAAGTTAGTCTTTTAAAAAGACTAGGAATGCCTCGGCACTTAAGTGCAACCTCTATTTAATTTTAATTTTAAATGCTTTATAGTGAATACGACGTGACAGTGGTATATAAGAGACAATAAAGATACACTGAGGATCACCGGCTTGAAACCAGAGTCCTACAAGGATGATTGGCTGAACACTCATGGGCATAATTAATGAATAATTAATGAAAAGTGTGGGGGGTTGTGGGGTCAAATGTTTTTACAAAATGTTGCCAAAATATTTCTCTCAGCTTCTTTTCTGTGGAGAGTTCCAAATAAAGCACACTGAGCAACATGGCTTATAATTATTGTAGTAAGATTAGTATTTACACACTATTCTTGCTGTTCAACTGTCGTTTAATGGTTATTCTCAGCATAGCTTGATTGAAGTATGTATACTGGATTCTCTCATTGTTTGGAAGCCTCAAAGTCTTAGTTCTGAGATTCTCCTTCACCATGGCTCTCTCTTTGACACTTCAAACGAAGCACTAGTTCGTGTACCTTGCAATCTCTGTTGTTTTTGTTCACTGCTGTCTTTTAGTCAGTTCTCTGCATGTGATAATGGGCTTGATTTGTTGGCAAAGACGGCCAAGAATCATCAGTACTAGAGTTATCGCGTAGTAACTGCGAGCCTGAGCTGAGCCTGTCTGTTTGTCCTTAGTACTTTATCAATGCACGTGCTCGATACGCATCATCGTGCATCATTGCGCGTGCGCGTGAAACGTACCACCATCGCCGATCATAGTCGCTTCCAGCACTGCGCCTCGGCACTTCGGTGCCGAGGCAAAAAATAACAAATGCAGTTACCACATTCAGAAGTGGAGATTTTTGGTATCCAGATTTGTAGTAATCAGTAGCCTTCTTGTAGTAGCAGTGTGGCCTGGCCCTAGCATGCACTCTGCAAAGCAATCTAATTACTATGCACTTGTAATGCCATAGCAACAAGGTCTTCAGTCTTCACCACCTTAATTAAACCAAAGTTTACATGAGATAGCAGCCTGTGGTTAATCTAATTAATATGCACTTGCAATACCATAGCAACATGTCTTCAACCTTAGGGATACAGTTTACATAACCCAATTGTTCAATTTTTGACACATGATAAGCATAATCTAATTTAATATGCACTTGCAATACCAAGGTCTTCCTGTAGGTGAAGTTTGAAGTCCCAGATTACTAATAAGTATTCACCCCTCATGCAGAGAGCCAAGCATTCACTGCTTCTATCAGGGACTCCAGCTCTCTCCAGACCTATTGAACTCTTTACACAAATCAACATGCTGGACAGAAACTTCCAAAGTGTGTCCATGATCCAGTTTGGAATTAGATATTGTAATGGATTCAAGGTAAACAGGTCAACATGGAAAGGGGGATTCAGAAGGCATGGGGGGGGGGGGGGGGGGGGGGGGCAGCATTAGATTGAGATGTCGATGTATACCGTTAGAGAGTCTAACACCATGCCACCAGTTGAACTCAGCTGGAAATAGGTACCTGAAATGTTCAGGGTGTTACTCTGGTCTAGATGCCCACTCCACTTGCTGAGAAAAGATAGTCAGTCCTGCAAGTTCCTAGCCAGGCTCTTGCGAGCTCTGGCCGGCTCTAGTGCCTGCTTAGTGCATAGGCGTCTTGGGTGTATGTAACCGCTCAGCCGCAGCTATAAGATTTTGCATCTTTGTGTGTAAGGATCACTTTGGCTGGAACTTCAGTGGAGCATCCAACATGCAGGAGCTTCAAATGTACATGGAAGAAGCTGTAATGATAAGGTAATAGGATTATTTTATACTTGTTTTTGTTTTCCTCCCTCCCACTTCTAATCTATGTTCCATGGTAGGAGAATGAAAAGTGATGTGTTGGATCAACTCCCTACAAAGAGACGCCAAATGGTACATTATGCTTCTGAGCATGTGCATGCAGTAGCTACTATTGGCAACTGGCTGGTATGTACAGGTGTTGTTGGATCCTGCTCTGACTAAGGCAAAGAGTAAGTACTTGAAGGATATGAAACAAGAGTTAAACAGAGCTGGAAAACTGAAGGTGCTTGAGGATGATATTAATTTTGTTTGATGATATTAACTACTAATTTTGTACAGGCAAAAGAGAGGAAATCTGCTTTGCTTCCACTCTATGAGAAAACTGGGAGGATCAAAATAGCAGCTGTGAAGTGAGTGTAGTAAGTGTGTTGAGATTCAGTCTCTAGCACTAAGTCTTGTGATATCACAACTATGGCTTGCTATGGAATGTTTCTATGGAATGCTATAGAGCATATTTTTTTATTTCCCTCTCCACCTTCTACTGTTAATTGTACATAGCAACTACATTTTGGATCTAATGGAAGGAGGCCGTAAGCTTATTGTCTTTGGCCATCATAAATCCATGCTGGACTCCATCTGTGAATCTCTGACTTCTAAGGTACAAGTACATGCATGTCCGTATACACTACAGTGTCATGTCCATATACACTGCAGCGTCAGTTGTACTTATTCTCATGAAATGCCTACTTGT